>VXAD01003528.1:130477-243503 GCA_013399195.1 Dicrurus megarhynchus
TTTTCTTTTTTTTTTTTTCTTTTTTTTTTTGTGGCAACTTGTATCAGTGACCTCTGCTAACACAAGGAGTTTCTGCAGAGATGCACATATGACTTCTTACCTGGTCTCCACGACCCCACCACTGTTTCTAAAAGTATCATGTCAGTCAAGTTTCTTTGTTAGCTTGGGAGTTCCTACAGTGGCTCAGATTGACTGGCAGGGAGCGACTCCTGCCAATCAACCAATCATTTCTCATGAACCAGCCAAGTGTATCCTTCCAGGCACTTCTTAAATGTAGTGCACAGAACTTGAATGCATTTTTCCAATAATACATAAAAACCTCTTGGCAATGTAGTTCTGGAATGTGGCATAAGTAAGGTGGAAAATATCTTACTGTTTCTATACTACTGTAATACTGGGAAGGAAAAAGATCTGAACTTGTGATACGTGTGATATATACCATCTTTGATGAAAAATAAAATGTGTATGGCTCATTACTTTTTCATCACCACAGGTCTGAAATTGTAACTGGTCTTGTACTGACAGATAAGTGTTATTTTTTTTCCAACCACTATGACTAGGTAGCTAGAAGGAACAAAAACAATTGTTTGTTTGGTTTTTTTCCTAGGAGTTTCAAAAGACATGAGTAAGGTATCTCTGGAATGGAGTTCCTGTGGGCTCAGAAGAGCAAGAATAAAGAGCTGATTCAGCAGAGCTCCATACATTATAAAACTGCCAAGGACAAATGGCATGTGTTGAAGATTACTCTACCTGAAAACAGTTGTAGCTGTCTCCTTTCTGTCTGTCACTGAAAGGTAACTCAGGCAGCCTATCACTCTTGGTAAATATTACATATTGTATCTCATATTCACCTCAAATCAGACAGTGTGAAAATTATTTCACAACCAAGAGGTACTTTTTTCTAAGGTGCATCACACCACAAATTACTATAAAGTGTCCATATAGAAAGCCTGAAGTACAAATAGCAGTGATTTATGTGACATGTCATTATAACAAAACTAGTAATGGGTACAGAAAAGAAAATATGCAGAGAAGATACTCTTCCACCCTCCCTAGGAAACTCCATGCCTGGATGCAAGTTGAATTTCCAGACATGTATTTATTACTTCTGACAATATGTATGGTTATGACGGTGATGAATTTACACGGTCACTTTTTTTGTATTTAAACTACCATCTAAAAATACCTGAGGAGATTCGAATGTTTGTCCTTTGGTGCTTTATTTGTTTGTAGAAGTAGATAGCATATTAAAAAAAAAAAAGCTTGCTTAGAAATTAGTCAATAAGTATTTAACATAACTATCTCTGAAATATTGTAGTTTTCATAAGAGACTTGGGTAGTATTCTGGAAAGACTCACGAAATACTTGATGATATATTTTTTCCTCAGGCGTAAGTATGTTCATGAAATGTCATAGCAATGCTCATATTTCCTGAAACACTCATGAGAAATCTCTCTGAAATGGTCATGTAATATTTATGATATTTTCATGAAATATTTAACAAGGTATAAAGAAAAAAGTACACTGAGCTACAACTAGTGTGAAATACCACATGAAATAAAACATTCATTCATGGAAAGTTCCAGAAGATTCATTCATGAGCTAACAGAGTAGTTGAGATTGGAAGGACTTTTGGAGGTCATCCAGATCAACACTTCTGCTCAAGCACTGTCACCTATATCTGGTTGGGCAGAACCAAGTTCATATGATTTTGGAATGTTACCAAGGCTGGAGACTCAGCAACCTTCCCAGGCAATCTGTGCCAGAGGTCAGTCACCCTCACAGTGAAAAAGTGTTTCTTGATGTTCAGAGGGAACTTCCTGTGACCATTGCCTCTGGTCCTGTCACAGGACACCACTGAGAAGAGTCTGCTCCATCCACCTCACACTCTCTTGTGGTTATTTATGTGAACTGAGATCTTCCCAATGAGCCTTCCCTCCTCTAGGCTAAACATTCCCAACTCTCTCCTTTCCTCATAGGAGAAAGGCTCCAGACCCTTGATATTTTTTTACTGCCCTTCATTGGACTGTCTCCAGTATGTCCATGTGCCTCTTGTACTGGGAAGCCCATAAGAGGACACACTATTTCAGGTGTGGCCTCACCAGTGCAGAATAAAGGGGAAGAATCACCTCCCTCCACATGCTGTCAGTACCCTGCCTAATGCAGCCCAAGACAGCTTGTGCTGCAAGGGTACATTTCTGGCTGTGTCCAAATTACTGTCCACCAGTAACTCCAGGTTACTTTACCTCATCTTCCTGTCCCATCCTTCTTAACTATCTAGTATCCTTCCATTACAGCACTCTGGTCATGCAATCCATCACAGTTCTTAAAGATTAAAGCAGTTTTTTGGCAACTATTTGTGACATTTCTTATAAATATCTAGGAAATTTTTCATGAGCTATCAGATGGAATTTAGATGAAATATATTATAAAATATAATGCAAGGAAAAGTCATAGTGAATAAAGTGTAAGTTTAAAATTGTTCAAATAACCCTAGCACTCAGAATAGGAACACTAGACACCTCTGAGTCAATGCCTTTGGCACCTGTCATTTGGAGGAAGAGAAGATTTTTTGACTCCTTACTTCAATTTAAGAACCTCCCCTACTGTGCCTCCCAGCAGGATTCATAGGGAAGCTCTCTTTTCCCCTTGGGTATTTTGGATTATGTGGTGTACAGTCAGGCATAAAGCAAATAACATTCCACAAGAGGCAGTGGCAGCTTCCCCTTAGTCTCCCAAATGCACCCTTTACAGTCATGTGATGTCAGTTAAGGCAAGAGATAAATAGTTTCTGTAATCCAAGAGGAAATCCATGAAATTTAACTGGAATTAGTACTGCAGAGGGCAGTTCATCCCACTTGGTATCTATTTTAGTCTGGGATGTTATTCCTTATAGAGGGAGGATAGGTGATAAGTAGTCTACAGGGCTAAAGACAGAGTAAATGAATCATAACCACTTAGCTAATGTCTAATTAAAGATTTTACAGGTCAAGCAAGAAGATGTGGATTACCCAAAATTACAAGGGCTTTTCAGAAGCACTAACATCCACAATGTCTGCAAACAAATATACTTTAAAAATTAGATAGAAGTGGTGTCAATTAACATTTTGAATTTTTTCACCATAAACTTTAAAGAACAGTGGTGACATTGCCAATGCAGACAACCAACTTTTGAATGAAGAGGGGCAGTAGAAGTAAGAGCATGAGTTCTGCCTCTTGTCCTGTTCAATGCGGGACTTAAAAATCAGAGTCTCTGAGAAATTTTAAACTTTAAAGCCTATACAGACAATCAGAACCGCAGAAGGCATTAGTTACTGCCGGGGAGTTTTGGCCATTTATATCTGAATTTTATGGTGATGTTCATAACAGTGAGTGATGGCCACAACTTTATAAATAGATAGACGAGATTTTATGCTGACCTGCAGTTCTGAAATGACATCCGCACACATCTCCAAGAAAAATGATATTTTTTTCTTTATATTCTCATACATTGCCACAGATCAATCCTTTCCTCATAGAAATGAGCCCATAAAAAGTTTTGAACTGAGGACATAGTTCTGTGTTCAAATTATTAGAGAAAGAGTTGATATCACATCAGTGCTTTTTGGGATGGAATATTTTATCCAGCACCAGGAGTGCTAGAGCTTCATTTACTTCTGTGGTTGAATCACAGCTTTATTCATAGATGCAACTTCACAAGCTGTTGATCTATATGTCACTTCCCATTTTCTTGTGTGCTGCTACTCGGCAACTCCTTTTCCAAACTGACAAACATTAACCCACCTTAAGAGAGGAAATATTCTGTCACTAGTCTCAATTTACCTATTGGAAGATAAAAATGAGGATCTGTATCAGAAAGTATAGAAAAGGTTGTACAGTGGAGCAGAAAATAAAGAATAGTGAAAACTTAAGCATTCAACTTGCCACTGGAGGACTGTGGCCCATTAAATACACACAGTGAAAGGTAGAATTCCTCTGAGAAATATGGACATTGCCAGTGCAAATGTCAATATCAAAATAGTTTATCTTTGTTCCTTTCACAGGAAACTGCTCAGGATCACTGATTCATCTCATTCTAACTTAGACATGATTAAAAGTATCATAAGGATTGTGTCCTAAAAGAGCCCATTCCCTTTCATTGACCAGGAAGAAAAGAGTTGGGTGTCTACCTTAGGTGTAGACATCCAGATAACTGATATCTGAACCTCAGTATAAAGCCCCCAAAACACCTATATAGAATATTGTGGAGAGGTCTATACAGCGCTAAGCCAGCACTGAGCAATCTAGCTGTAGCCGTGATTGTGGAACACTTGTTCCATTCATACTAGGGTACCACAACTCAGCACAAAATATTCTCCGTGTGTTGTCAAGCTGTAGAGAGAATCAAAGGGATAGGCTCTAATAAGATTTTCAACTGACACAGTGATTTTCCTGCACAGATTTTCATCTACTTTAAGAATAACATTTGTCCAAGAGTCTCCAACTCTTGCGAGAGATGGAGAAGAATTATTCCTACTTGAAGAAATGGAGATTAAGGACAGAGCTAGAATTCAGAACTCTATTTAAAATTTTGTCTTTAATGACTAGATGCAGTTGTACTTCTGATACTTGGGAAAATACACTGGAAAAAAATCCCATAATCGGAGAGGTTACAGTTATGTATATGCACTAAACTTGGAGCATCTGTTCTCCTCAGTGGTATAGAACATTTTAAATCTTAGGGACAGGGTTATAACAAAACGATACAAAGTGGGTGTCAAGATAGTAGCATTCATAAATTTCCTCTGTGGAGCTATTAAACAGAGGCAGACTGGCAATCAAGATCTTGGTTCAGCTTTATGTCTGTGAAAGGTTGGCTTAATGCTGTAATAAAAGGGTCTTAAGTTGCTTTGTAATGGTTGATAGCTGCTATCACGAGGATATGGCACAGCTGGGAATAGAGCATGCAGTGTTAACCAGAGAGGTCTTCCCTCTTGTGATGATCCTTTTACGATAAAAGCATCGGACTGAAAAGTCAAAGATTTATTTCTTGTTTTTACACAAGCTTCCATTATGACCTTTGGAGGCCACTTATTCTGTTTGCATCTCATCCCTTTTTTTTTCCTGAAATTCTGGTCCACCATGTATAGTTATACTGCACTCACATCCAAGTGCCTCTCAGTGCCAGGTTAAACAATGTGACTAATGTTAGTCTTGTCTAGACTGTCTTTATTCTTGCCTATCCCAACAAGGAAGAAATGTGTGTAATACAGTATTTCAACCTCTAGATGCAAACCCAATCTTGGGGTCATTATTTAGAAGAGCTTCTAATTATGCTAGGGTATAATTAGGGCCAGCTACAAATCCACAATCATAAGGTTGGGGGCATCAGCAGGGTTATGTTTACACTGCCCAGCACTGCAGCATATTTGTCTTGTAGACAATCAGAAGGTTTCATTCCCTAACTCTGACTTCTTTGGGTTGCCCTTGCCCAGAAATTTAATACATAGGAAATGAGCACAAGCCAGGGAGTGACTTTGGAAAGGGATACATAATGGGTATATCTACTGCTCAAATTCATCCACTAGCCTTCTTTAATTAAGACAGAACTCAAAAATATTTGTGCTCACAGTTATGGAATGCTTTCACATGATAAAGAAGATGTCATGGAGATAGAATTAGAGTAGGAAGCCATGTCAAAAGGTCCTGCTTTGTCTATCTGATATTAACTAAATGTGGATAGATAGGAAAGAGTATAGGAGTGAAAAAAATGTGGTTAAACTTTCTCAGCATACAGTCTTACTGTCTTTAGAAACTTGCTGCAGAAGGAATTTCTGAACAAGAAAAGCTGATGTGTTTGAAGTTAATAACTACTGATGAAAATTTCTTCCATGAACTTGCACAGTCCCCACTTGAACTTAAAAATCCATTTAGCATTTACAATGTCTTGTGGCAGGAAGTGCCACAGAATACTTACACAGTGTATAAAGGTACAGATTTTCTGCTTTTGAAGGTCACACCTAGTTTTTTGATAGCCTATGGTGCTTTCATTCAAAGAAGAATGAATAGTCGATCCCTGCTTAGCAGTTTGCACCTCTCATGACTTTATTGACTCCTGTTATAACTCCATCGTTTCTTCCCTGCAATTTTTTACATGCTGAAATTCCTAGCCTGTGTACACAAAGCATTTAGAAGCACTGAACTTGATTATTAATGCTATGAGAATGCACTGGTTACTTCAGGGCAGATCTGATGCACTGAAGCACCAATCTCAGCTGAGAATCCCAAAGCGCTGAGGGTGTCATTCTTTCAGAAATGTCCTTGGCACTGTCTGTCTGAGCAGTGATAAATAAATGAGTCCAGATAATTTTCCATCAAGATAGGTCAAAGCCTTATATCAGGTAACAGCAGAGATACTGCCAACCTGGATGTAGATTGTAGAAATATAGCTGAGCTGATTGTGTTCAGCTTGAGGCACAGCTGAATCTTATCCAACTGTTCCATTCTGGAGGCAACTCTCTCCCAGCACTCTAATATTGCAATTATAATAATCAGATGTAGTGAAGATTAGGTTTCACTGTGTGTCTTCTGCATATAATGGGTACTTTACTTTGTATCAGTGGTTGAAATTGGACTGTGCTGCACTTATATTCCACAAAATGCTTGTTCATCCAGATCAGGAAAACAGCTAGAGAGCACTGTGACTTTCTGCCTACCCACGCACAGGTTTCCATCCAATAGAAACCATAACATGGTAAGAGATATAGCCAGGATGCAAATTTGCAATGCAGGGAATCCTGCAGTGTAGGGGCAATCATAGTTAGCTGTCTGTAGGCTGAAGAGGAGTGGGAAGATATTTATATATCTATATAAAAATCTATCTACTTCTATATCTATATTTAAGAATTAATAAAGCAGTTGAACTGAGGTCATATTTCTAAAATATGCTCACGTTAACAGTTATAACAGCTGTAGAATGCAGACAGGTCTTAGTAGATCAATGATGTGTTTTTAGATTATCACTTAGAATTCAAGCCTTAAGAGTAGGGGCTAAAATCCATTGTCTACTGAGATCATACTGTTCCTCTGAATTGAAGGGGCCACAATACTCATAAGTGTGTTAAGGAATCCAAAGGACCTAAAAGAATTCAGAAATTGTATTTCTACGCAGTACCAGAGACTATCTATCAGACTGGTGAGGAAGTACTTTTGTAGCTTTCTTCACGTTGCATGTTGCTTAACATGGATACCTGTTCAATCACAAGGGCTGCTAAATTTGAGGTTTTCATTTTAAGAGAGCAAATATCTCATGGCAGGAAGTGCAGCTTCAGACTTTTCAGCTGTTTTCTTAGTCAGTGTTGTAAAACAAATTTATTTTTTTCCCCACCTGTTATAGTTAACCGATCCATGTGAGTAAGTCTATGTCCCAAAAATATGGCTCAAGAGCATTTCAGAGAATTGCACAAAGTTTTTAAAAAGAGATCTCTCTGAGTATTTGGGAGTCAGTCTTGGATAGCTGAGAACTTTAATGAGGGTTGCTCTCACCCAGGGATTTTGGAAAATGTGTAATGTAGTATAATACTGGCAAGAACTATTCCTTCATCAATAACTTTTACTGTTTTTATATGTGTAGTTGCTGAAGAAACTTCTGTGTAATTCATGGGAATAAACTGCAAATGGCCTGAGACTACCTGGAAAAGACATGAGAGAGTCTATAATTAAAAATCTCTGTGGTAGCTTTTGCCTTCATAGAAAAGTAATTAAAAATTCTTAAAGGATGAAAGGAAGTTGAGAAAAACTGTGTACATCTCAGGCTGCAACTTCAGAATTTTGAATGGATGCTATTAAAATCTCTAACATGAGAAATTCAGTAATAGCTGTAGACTGTAGTATAACTATCATTCTCAGACATTAAAAAAATGGTTCCTGATGAATGCAAATGCAGTTCCTGATCAATGTAAGTGAATCTCAGTGCAGTCTGCATTGTATTTTTCAAGGTCTCCATTGTGATCTGCAGCATAGTCAAATTCAGTAAGTAATGTTATGATGATGATAATGGGGTTTTATATACTAACATTAAATCAAACATTAAAAAACAATGGAGCAGCGTATTGTGCTGTAATGTTTGCAATAATGAATGCATAATGAATGCAGAAAAAAAACCAGAATGAGTCTGCCTTTTAAACAGTCATTAGTTGTATTTTTTTTTCTTTAAAAGTAACTTACATATGCAAAATTCTCTTTCCAAAAACTCTGTTGGGTAACATATTTGACATGTTATCAGGTTTCTTGAGACAGAAAATTCAACACAATATTACAATTTCCTTTCTTCAGGAGGTGTAGTGCATTAATTGGTTTTGTCCAGAAGAAAATAAATTAAAGGTTGTTTCTTTTATTGTTTCAATAAACAACTTACACATCATATACAGGGTGTTGAGAGTGAAAAAATAAAAGGGCAATATTGCCAAAAGATATTATATAATCAAAAGTAATTAGCAGTATGCTCGTTTATATTTTCATAGCTAATAATGTTTGCATTTAACATCTTTGATAAAAATTGAATCAAATGTTTGAGTGTTGAGAATTTAGGAAATACCTGCGTCTTTTGCTTGGAGTATAACAGTATTTGATTTACCAACAGAGATTATATACAGATTTGAATTTCTCTTTATATTTTCATCTTGTTTAAAAAAGAAATCCAGATTCTGCTGTCATAGAGCACAATCGTTAGGTGCTATCTTTCATCTTATAATCCATTGAAGCATCAGAGTTATGTCCTGAGGACAGTTTCCCAAACTTTAGTGACCCTTTGTTTGGAAAGGTTTTAAGTGACTGCCTAAAAGGTTTCCTGAAAAGTGATTCTTTCCTTGATTGAGGCAAAGCTATTTTGCAATCACTATCTAGACAATCCTTGTGATATTTTGATGCAGTGATTAAGTGCTAATATTATCAGAATGTTATAGTTAATGAAACTGTGGCAGACTTAATGTGAGTTAAAGCCAGATTTTTGAATTGCACTATTTCTATTAAGTGCTTAACAGAAATTATTGGCTTTTGAAAACACCTCATTTTTTTTGAGATCACTTGTTCATACAGTGAGAGTAAAGGGCAAGATGAAGAAGTGGTCCCGAATCATCAGACTCCGGTGTTAAAAGGAAGTTGATTTATAGCATATTCAGTGAGGAGGATTGCCTGAAAAAGACAGTTTAGAAGAAACTAAGACCTTTTTCTCCTGGGTAGTATAGGAAGTGTAAGTGACCCATTCCAAGTAAGCAGTGGGGATGATATTGCCCCAGGTTTTTGCATCCTCTGTCCTTCAGTACTATCCTAGAGTGCTTTGAACCTTCAGATGCCATTACCTGTCCTACTGACAATGTGCTATTTATGCAATACGGTCACATCTTCCTGTTTTTAGAAAAAAAGTCTTGTTGGCCTCTGCACAGTTCTCAAACTGTTTAAAACACTTGAACTGAGAACAACACCCAGGCTCCCTCTTCCTCATCCAGTTTTGC
Source organism: Dicrurus megarhynchus (assembly GCA_013399195.1). Lineage (NCBI taxonomy): Eukaryota > Metazoa > Chordata > Aves > Passeriformes > Dicruridae > Dicrurus > Dicrurus megarhynchus. The sequence continues at coordinate 139,969 of VXAD01003528.1, forward strand.
CCTGTGGCAACCAAAGTGCAGTAGGGAGCCAGGAGAACCAAAGCTGAAACCTACGAGGTCTTGATGCAGCCAATCTGCTGTAGATGGGGCAAGCCATGAGGAGAGTGCACACAAGCATGTGTAACCCCTCTTGACCAGGTATCAGGCCTGAACTATTATTCCCCTGGTGAGGGAATTTTAATACCTTTTGCCAGGCACCATGAAGAATGGCACTTTCAGTCTTCTTTAGCTTGCAGATAGTTGTTTATTAAGTTTTATCAGAGAGTTAAAGCGCTAGCGTAAGACAGTACAGAGCAGAGAATGCCTGGAATGGCCTAATGGCTGCCTAATCTTGATTGCGGGCCCTTTTAAAGGTAAATTGTCCAATTAAAACTTAAAACGAAAGATATTTTATTTTTTCTACCAATGCTCAATAATTCACTTTACCACGTTCACCGGAATTGCAGGTTTTTCCATCCAGTCATTCCAAATTATTTTTACTGCATGAAATGGAGGACTAGAAGAAGAAGAAGAAGGTCTAAAGGACAACTATTATCCTCCATTTTGAAGTTTTTTGCTTTTATCTATTTACTATGTTAACTAACCTAAAAAGTCTAGATTTTATACTGTGCAACAACCTTACACAATATCTCATCACCTAGTTTACACCCATGCAGATTCTAACTCCTCTTTGAGGGTATACAGCTTTCTCCATGGTGGAAGGCCAGAAATGTTGGTGTACAGGGGGGTTTTATTCTTTAAAACAGGCAGAGCAATATTCTCTGCATTCTGGACTCCAACAACCAGGGATCCCATGTGGGACATATTCGGCAGCATATCTGTAGCTTTCATAAATGTTTGTGTTGAAGGTGATACAATACAGTTTTTTGCTGGTTCAGGACAAAACCTGATATCTATCACATTTAAGCATTGTATGTAAAGCTGAATTTGTTGTGGAATTCAAGAAATTTATTGTGGAATTTGGAGGAATTTTCTGCTTGATATGATAAACTGTTTTGGCAATAATAATCTTTTTCTTTTTTATACATTTATCTGCATATAATTTCAGAGAGCTCTTAGTTTACTGGGAAGTTGTCCACATAGGAACAAAATTCTGATACAACTCTCTCTGCTATCGGTGCAACAGCAGAAGGTCCTTATCTAGAAAAGTCACAAAAGCACTGACTCCCTCTGTTCAGCAGCCAATACTAACATGGCTTTTGTGTGAACTTCTCTTCCTTGGTAGCACACTGATCTATTACTGCAAATTACTGAAAACTAAATTACAAATAATGATGGAAGAAAACTCCTTAAGGATAACATGTTAAAAACAATGAACCAGTACCTTCTATAGTAATAAAATCATTAAAAATTTTATCTCATATGAATAGCTCTTCACATATTGAATAAATATAAGCTAAGAGGTTCTTGAAAAATTTGGGAGAGGTTGTTAAATAAATACAATATAGTACTAAAGAATATTTTGAATAAAATCAAATTTTTTTTTCCAGGCAATACTAACCTGATCCTAACTGAACAGTATAACAGGGGATCTCTACTGAATTTTAACCATGGTTCAGTGTTTTCCTTTAATTTTTTCCCCAGTTTATTATTTCTATGCAATGAGCACATTCCCATTTTCTTTGCATGAATCTGTTGTCAATTAGGTGCATATCTCGTCATTCGTACAGAAAATGTTAGTACTTTTCACAGGGAATTTGACATACTTCAGACTGATTATTTTTGGAAGAAAAGTAAGTCTTTGTCTTGCACTAAGTAAATGATGTGAAGTGTCTACTGCATTGCATGAACTGAATATTAAGTATCTTATTTATACAATGTTATTTATACAGTAACAGCTGATTACGGAAAATATAATCTGAAGGTTTTTTCCAGAACACTTATTTTTATCACACTTATTTGTTAACTTTGCTGGTTTAGATAAAGACCATATACAAGAATTCATTGTAATTAAAATAAAAGTAAATAAAGAAGTATTTCAGTTTCTGTGGACTGAAACTAAATTTTTAGTCTTGCTTCTTTCATCACTATTAGTTCATAATCTGTCTAATTTAATGTAAATTTATGGGAAAATACCAGAGAGATTTTAAAGACCATTGTATTGCCTCCTCAGAGAGGGCTAATAGTAATTTTCCTCTAACATATATTCACTAGTGATCGGATTTCCACACCATATATTCTATGAAAGAAGTGAAATAAATAGAGTCTAAGATCAGACTCATTCATAAAGTCATGTAATAAAACTCTATGAAAGACAGACAATATAATATTCTAAAAGACAGAACCTGAGGGCTAAAATTTATAGAGAAATATGTCCATTAATGAAGGTCCCATGTCAGTCAAAAAGAAGAGACTGTTTCAACTCAAAAGTGACATCTGTAATGGGTTAAACCTTTATTTAGAGTGAATATAAATCCTTCTCATTTTAAGAATTATATTGTGTTGGTACTTAGACATATTTCTTATTTGTTAGTGTGCAATAGCTTTCCTTTTGATATACGAATAAGGATACAGTTCCAAAATTCATTTTAAATCTTGATGCATTTGGAGTTAGAGAGGCAGTCTTCAGGCCAATCTCTTCACTACTTGCCACAATACAAACATCTAGAGAGAAAATAAATTGAAAAAAAAAATCAGCATTTAATGCTAAATGCTAAGCGTTTTACTGCACAATGACTATCATTGCTGTGTAATAACATCTGACAAATAGGCTATTACCATCAGAGGGGAGGCTTTTAAATCAGGCCTTAACTACTTTTATTAAAGGCTTGGAAGGTAATCACTGAAATTATACTTTTTTCTTGTGTGTTTATGCTTCTGTCTAGAGTCTTTAGAGATTTGCCAGTTACAATCTATCTACTACCTGTTGTGAAACACTGGTAAGGAGATAATTCAAGCAATTAGAAAAGCATTGCTCACTCCTGAAGTGTTATTACCTTAAATTAAGGTTTCCAAAGGGAATACACAATGGTGTTTCAGTGACATTTTTTGTTCCTATATTTTCCTGAAGATGCCTTTTGTTTCTTACATATTCTGTCTAATCAGTAACTCACAGGTGGCTGCAGAATAGTGTCAATGCATTAAATATACTCCCTTAGGAGTAAGTAACATTAAATCTCAAATCCACAAAAAACAAGGTCAGTCTATACATTATGTCAAAACAGAGTATCTTAAAACACCTTCTTGGTTAGTTTTAATCTTATGTGTCTTAAATATTTCTAAATCTATAATCTCTAGACATGCCACAAGGTTACTCAGTAATAGTGAGAATTACAGATGTGAGTCTTAGCATACTGACATAAACCGACACATTTCCCACTTGCCTTGCTGTGCTGCATGTATTTTCCAAGCTTGGAACCCTCTGTGATGGTCCCAGCCGGTCACTCCTGTCAGTGACTCACTGAGTGCTTCTCGTATGGGGAGACAAAATGTGGGCTTTCATAAGGCAGGGTTATGAGGTGAAGCCCATCACTTTGCCCTCATGTCTGCCAAGGGCTGTTCTGCTGTTTTGCCTCTTATCTCTGCCAATATAAAGGGATTCTGCACTTTTCCAGACTGCTGATAATCTCTCAGAAAGTAGGAAGGGATCTACAAAGTGGTTATTAGAAATAGTAACAAAATACATTAAAAAAACCCTTATCACTCTCCTATACATACTACCAGTACCCTTCCTGCTGGGTGAGTGTCCAGCCCTGCTGGGAAGGTTGATCAGTGGACTCCTGTCCTGTTTTTAGAAGGTCCATACTATGAAGCACCTCTGCCTTGGACTGTGATCTCTGGAGCCGAAGCTGGAGGAGATGAGTTCTTGTGTGTATCTTGTGAGGGTGTTCCCTCACAGAAAGGCTGGACACATCCACATTATATAAGATTTGCTTTTGCATCTTCCCTGGGCCCTGAGTATAAAATTTAGGACTAAAAAAGAGCACTTTTTGTGTATGTGTTACTTGTTCTGTTTTATTTTGTTTTCTTTTAATTCCAACTTAACATGGCTCACCAGAATCGTGCATTTTTAAGCATGAAAATGAAAGCATGTGATGGCATTGGAGGACATAAAACTTTGCTAGCACGTTGTTGTAAGACTGTGTTGGAGGAGAGTAAAACTTGTCTTCTGCAGTATTCTATCCACACCAATTAACACAAAAAGGAGACCAATATTCAAGGGTAAATTTGATTGCAAATGTATTTCACAGTGTAGATGTACCCTTCACTTGTTTTTGAGTAGGTCTATGCTGAAGCAGGTTATGGTTCTGGAAAGCTAAAGGATTGGGTTCACACGGGTAGCAAGTGCTTTATGTATTTTTCTTGTCTCCCTCTTTCCACAGTCAGCAAAAAATATTTGAAAAGTAAATAGAAAATGTATCTTCTTTTCTTCTACTAAAAGGATAGGTGATTTTTACACACAAATATTGAGAAATTCTGTTCAGAAATTAAAATTTTTGGGGGTTTATCGGTAACTTATCTCTTGGAACTTGAGTTGGAGAAAAAGTGAGTACTGTTGGTTTATACTCAGCCCTACAGACCATATAGAATCACTGTATCATTAAATGATTTTCTTCATAAAGGATTTAAGGATCATCTAGCTTCAACTCCCCTGCTTTTGACAGGAACACCTTCCCCTAGACCAGGTTTCTCAGACCTCCATCCATCCTGGCCTTGAACACTTCTAGGGATGGGGTGTCAAGAACTTCTCTGGACAACCTGTTCCAGGGCCTCACCTCCCTGTAAAGAATTTCTTAATGTACCATTTATATCTACCCATTTTCAGCTTAAAACCAAACATAGTCTACTCAGAATGAGATGCAGAAAAAAAAAGAATAAAAAAAGTCACAGCAACAGGAACCATGTATATTCAGATCACTTTGGGCTTTTTTTTCTGGTTTTGTTTTGTTTTATGTACTACTTTCCTTGCAACTTGTCTTATGGCTTGTCGTACAGTTTAAAGCAACACTATTTATCATTTCTCAGGCAAGTAAAAATATACTTCTTATTTTCCCCAGTTGTGTTTTATGTACTACTTTCCTTGCAACTTGTCTTATGGCTTGTCTTACAGTTTAAAACAATACTATTTATCATTTTTCAGCCAAGTAAAAATGTACTTCTTGTTTCCCCTTAATGTGTTTATTATTTAAGAAATTGCTGTTTTTGCACTTGGCATTGTGGCTCAATTAGAACAAAAAACAGCATTCATGACAGAAAAATGAGAGGGTTTTTTAGCTTTCAAAGGATACAAATTAGTTTTCAAAATCAGGTGTCATGGTCAGCTGAAGTCAAAGCTCTCAAGCACATTTTTTCATTCTTTTTGATAAGATGAATATGGCAAAGTTCATGGCCACCAGAAGCTGTAAAATGGAGTAGAAACCTTTATGATATATCATAAAATTATAACTCTTCACTTGTACTGTTGTACAGTTTTCTTTGAAAAAATGAACAATATATATATTTATTTAAGTTGAGAGATTTATATTAAGTCTGATGGAAAATAGAAGCAATAGCTACATTTGCAGTCAATTAACACACTTTGCATGGTGAGGATACAAGTGACATTTATTCCCTTTGAGCCACTTGCTTTATTGATATATTCAATGCCTGAGTGGGTAAACCAGCCAGGAACTTTAATGTCTGGGGACTACTTCATACTGTTTGCTACTCCTGTAGAGATGATAGCTCCTTAAGCAAGCCTGTGGGTGATACTTGTCATGTTAATCTCCTGCCAAATCAATTCCACAACCAATACAGTTAAAATATACACTAGTTCAGTTGACAAGAAATGCAAAAGAATAAATCATGAAGGGGCTCATTTACTAAAGGGCTGAAAGAAACTTTTGCCATTTGGTCTGTACATATGTACATACACAGAGAACCTCTTTGCAGTCATTAAGGTCTTCCTAGAGGACATCTGTACTTAACTGGAACTTTGACATCATAAACTCAGGTCAACTTCACCAGCTGCTTTAGGATGGAAAATTTTGTCTAAATTGTCCTTTGTTTTATATTTGTTTTTCCTTTATCACCAAAAGGGTGTGCTTCAAGTGTATAGGTTGGCATTGGTTCAAAAAAAGGTATATTTTTGTATATGTACATTTGGAAGAAGATTGTGGAACTGATGGAATAAAGAATATATTTCATCTATATTTTGAAAGTGAATTAAAGACGTGTCAAGTAACAGTGGACATTTAAGCTAGAATTCTACAGTGTCAATACACCAGAGACACTAATCAGTGACAGTCCCAGGGTACTATCTAGTAAGCAGTAATTTAATTAAGTATATTAGTATGTTTATTTTTTATGTTTAAAAAATGAGACTGTAGTCAATATTTGACTTTTTTCCTAAAAAGAGGAAACAGAAGGCTGATAAGAGAAAGTCATAGATGTAATATGTCCATGCATTAACTTACAACTGTGTTTTTAAGTACTACGCAGGCTGTTAGCTAAGCAATTTCTATCTATCAGAGAAGGCAAATGAAACCTTATTTCCTGCTTTCAAATTGCAGGTGTAAAAATGCTTTTTGAAATACACCGACAAATTTGGTGAATACATTACAGTACTGACCTACTGGTTTGGAACTCCAAGAGAGAGAAAATGTTTGAAATAAATGGGCAGAGGCAGGAATGACTGTTAAAGTAATTCTGTTCACTTTGTAAAGCAATGACCCAGAGGAAGAGATGTGCAGTAGAGATAGAATTTCCTGAGAACCAGAGTAGCCATTGACAGAAAAAGTATAATACAAAATTACTCCAATAGACTGATTGCCTGGACTGAAAAATACAGTTAATTATTGAGAAATTTTCCTGTATCTGGAGAACATTTCATACTAAAAACAAGAAAAGAGAACATAATATAAATGACTAAACACAACAGAATTCTGAGAATTGTCTGACAACAATGACTAGAAAGAATAAACAAGCATTTTAATAATTTTTTTCTTTTACAGAATCACAGTGTTCAAAGTGTGGTGTGGATTACCCTCCATGTACTGAGAATAAACTCCATGAACTTGGCTGTTGCATTGGGAGTCTCACTGGCTGTTCTGACTTCATCTGGCAGTTGGCTTCTCTATTCCATACCAGATGTGTGCCTTGCCAGGATTTAGTCACTGTACTTGGTTTCTTGATTTTGGGTGTCTGTGGTCCCAGTGACTCTCAAATCTAGTGGACATCAGTCTATTGCACTCTGATACACCTTCTCCTGGTGTTTGTTCCTTCCATTTTTTCCACAATGGTTGCTAAATTCCATCCTTCATGCACAATAATTTTGGTATTTCTATTACAATTCTCTATATTGTTGAATTGCTGTTGATGGCATGACCTCATAGCGCAAAGGGAAATGGAACAGATGGACATCCCTAGTCCAAGAAAATCTCTTCATGGTTGCAAAAAATAGGTTCTAAAGCAGGCTTCAAAGAAGCGTTTGCAACAGAGGATATCCTTCTAGTGGAGCTCAGAGCTAGCCAGAAGGGTTTTCCACCATATCAGAAACACAAATGTTAAGCACTTTTGGTTGTGAGCTGTGACTAGGCGCTTGTGGGATCCCAAGGTAATTCAGGCTGCAAGGGACCTCAGCATAATATCCATCTTTTTGCTGAAAGCATGGTGAGTATCAAGGTTGGACTAAATTGCTCCTGGCTGATCTAGCCTTCAAAGTATTCAAGGAGAGATATCACAGACCCTCATCAGGCAAAATCTTTCAAGGCTTGATTGTCTTTGTGAGAAGGTTATTTCTAAGCAAGGTAGATAGATATAGCTTGTTGAGTTTTGTGAATCCGAGTTTCAGATTTTTTCTGATTAGAAGACATATGGCTTCATTCAGAAACAGATGATCCTATAAAGCAGCAGAGAGATTTCTATGAGTGATGCAAATCACTGCTTTCACAGGGCGTTCACGAAGCTCTGATCACACTGCAGTAAATTCTTGCTCTTCTGAAGAATTCCAGTCATGTCAGTGGAGCTGTTGCATGGACATTTTGGGTTGGCAGCAGGATCTTAATATTAGGCTCATAAAATAATCTGATTTAAATTTCATTAACTCAACATGCAAATCTTAGCTCTCTGAGGGAAAAAAAGAAGAGTAATTGAGATTCAGGGAAAAGTAGTAGAATTAGTTTTTCAGCTCATGCTGAGGTAGATCTCAGTACTGCATGATGCTATGGCAAGATATATCCTCAGAGGAATTGCTCTGCTTAAGATGAAGCTGAAAGACATGATGCTGATCCTAAAGGCAAACAAAATCATGATCTGAAATGGGATTCAGAGTGATAAGAGGGGTAAGAGGATCTGTTTCAAGGATATGGCTGCATTAAATGATGCAGAAATGTACATGTTATTGTATGTCAGTGCCAGGAGTAGTCACACTGAATAGTGCCATTAACACTGGCAGAATGTTATATCTATTTTCATAATTAGGGACCATGTGGCTAATTTTACCTTCCTACTTCCACAGAACAGCGAGCCTGAGTAATTTTGTGGGTTACATGAACTCATAACATGTAAATAGCAGATAATACCTGTGGTTGATGAGCTGCAAATTCACACACACCTGTCATTGTATGCCAGGCAGTCCAGCTCCCAAGTCACTGTTTCATAGCTTTCTATGTAGGAAGGGATTTGTCTGTCTTTAGATATCAAGAATGTATCTGTGCCTGGGGCAGTCAAATAATAAACATCTTCAAAAGGTGAGTCATTCTAAGCTTAGTACTTCTAATAACTATCTCTGGGGGAGATGAATTTTCTTCTACCAGTGCCTGTCTATTATTGTTTGTTAGAGGAGAAAGAATTTTACCTTTTTCTAATCCATAATTAGACATCTAATTTGGATTAGGTCATATAATTTCTGCCATAATTTTTTTAATCATTGCATTTTACTGTACTACAATTCATGTAACCATTTCTAGCTTTTCAAAGGTGATCTGCATTTCTTGTCCTGACATAAAAGTGATCTTGGCAAAGGATTTAGGTCTGTTTCTATATAGAAATGGATAGATTCAATGCAAGATAACTAGGATGTTAAAGGGAACACAGAAATATGGAACTCTAAGAAGAAAAAACGGAGTATATAACAAATTAGACCTAATGGTGTTAAGCTCCTTGAAGATATTGCTTAAGCCCTGTGCATAGCTAAGCCAAGGAACCTGTATTATTACTGTTCTGCAACAGAAACTGCAAGAACTATTTAATTCTGCAGCTAACAAATTACTCCCCACCAGCAAAGGTCGCAAACAAATATAAAGAACAGATAAGAAACAAAGCTGAATTTCAGCTGAAGTGTAGCAAAAGTGATGTTCTTTACTGATGCTTTCAATATTCACCCTCTTGTGTTTTTTTTTTTTTTAATATAAGGAATTCCAGTTTATGATTTTTAAGGTTTGGGGTTTTTTGTTTGTTTGTTTGTTTGGGGCTTTTTTTTTTGGGTTTTGTTTCCTTGGGATTTTTTGGGTTGGTTTTTTTTTGCTTGTTTGAGTTTCTTTTTGTTTGATTGTTTTTACTGGAGGCCTCATTTGTAGCTTTGTCAGCTCACAACTATAAAGTAGAAAAGCCAGCACTGAAGAATTCTAAATGAGAGTTAGTTGTAGAAAATATTCCCTAGTCAACAAGATGGGTTGGTCTGTGTCAGTTGGGTTTCACTCCTGACTCAAAATGTCATTAATATTGACGTGCTGGAACTGATGCTGTGTCTATAAAGCCTCACATATTGCAGTATTTCCTACAGCAAGAGGTGGACAATATGCTTCTGCAGTCTTCAAGGACTCCCCAGGGCTAAGATGAAGCCCTGACTCTGTTTCTTCTCTCATGTTATTTGCCTGGCCTATTGCCTGACCATCTGCAGAACTCTGTATTTATGCCACTATTTCATTTGCTTCTCTGAGGTGAGCTCTAAGGAGAACGCAGCAAGGTGAAACTAGCCTTGCTGCATAATGATGTTGTTCAAATAGGACAGCCCTAATCTAGCAAGCCAAATAAAATCCTACCTTGTATTGACTCACAGGGTGGTGGCAAATGAATAGCTATGAAGGGAAGGGAAAGTTCAGTGCCTTTAAGAACCTTCTTGCACTCTGATAATGTCACAGAAAGAAAGAGTTGTGTCTGTTACAGCTGTGGTAGTCTGATAACAAAGGAAAGAAAAAGTTTGCAGGTGAATGGAAGTGGTTTTATTCAACCAGGTGAAAAAAACAGAAAGGAAAAATCAAATTCACAAGACTATAAGATCTTCTAAAGTAAGTATATGCACTGGGGAGTTACATTTGAAAGAAAAAACATCCCTTTGCTGTTTTAAGATATTTTTGCTTACAAAGAAAAGAAAATTCTTCAGATCAGTGAGAACTGTGGGCATCAGAAATGTGTTTTAAGTTGTATCTTAGGAGACACCTCCTGATATGTTTTAGCTATCAATAAATTTGTTCCACATGAATTCCTTTTTGAAAATGTAGTATATATTGGGAAAATATTTATGGTTTTATCCCTCACACAAGAAGTACTCCCTATTTAATTCTCTGTCCCCAGCTCTGCTCTAACTATATTACAAAGACTCATGGAATAAAGTGAATCTTTCTCCTCACTTGTACTCTTTTCCTTTGTCTGTGACTGCCTCCAGAATACTATTTTGACAACACAGCAATGTTACCAAGAAAATATATAGGCAGTTAAATATAACATTCGACATTTACATGCCTCTTTTCTTTCTTAGATCTCAAAGAGAACTATGAAAAGGTTTAAACACTCTCATCAATACATACAGGGAAGAAAGTAAGATACAGTCAGAGGCAGAACTGAGAACAGAACCAATCCTTCTTATCTCTAGACAGGAGCTTGTCATTTTAGACCAATTAGATTGTCTAGCTTGGGTTTTATGGTGAAAAACCCCGTATATCTGAGACTCTAGCATGCAATGTGAGAAAATGCATGTAATCATGCCTTTCATTAAGAATTTCTTCCTTGCAGAAATAGCCCATCTCAAAAGTCTTATTGCCATGGACAGTCTACTTAGAGTTTTTGCTCTGTGTTCTTCCTGAATAAACAAGGTAGGAGGATATTTTCATGTCTCAGCTTTTGACTAAATTGCTGGTAGCAGAGAGAAACCTCTCAGAAAGAAAAAAAATTGCTGAGAAACAAGCAAGTTTGAAGGAAGGAAGTTTGTGTCTCCTAGGCTAATTCTATAACCTCTGGCTGTAGATCTGAACACATATTTATGAGTGAAGATGTGATTTATGTTTTAAAGTAAGGAAAGCTGATAAAGATGGATTAGAGCATCCAGTCCATTTGATCATCACATAAGCTGCAGTGGCAACTTTTTGATAGAGAAAAAAATCATATTAAATGATAGGAACAGAATTAACAGGGAACAGAGAAGAAAGAAAAAATAGTAAATGAGATGATTTTAGGAGACCAGATAGCAGGAAAAAGTAATCTTTGAATTGTGAATAAAAAAAGGCTCATTGTGAAATAGAGGTTCCCAAGTTGATTTTGGGAGCTTAAATAACAAACAGTGCTGTAGAATTATCTCAGAAACAGCAGTTCCACAGCAATTAACAACAGTTAGGATCAGGAGCAGATAGTCAGCAGACTGCATATTAAGTTCTTCCTTGATATGAAATCACATATTAATTATTGACATGAGTAGAGCTAATGCAGGTCACATAAGTGTTTCCAGTTATTCACATCGGTGTCTTCTGTTTTCATAGTGCCATTTCATCATCTGCAGAGTGAGACTGATGTATGAGTCTTTCAGGTAGCATTATGATTTTTGTCAAACACATATGAAGTTCATCTTCTTGTTATGGTGTTTTTTACAGATCTATTAGGACACCACTCAGAAATGTTTCCCTTTGGGGGAAATAGGTAACCTCCCACCCCCCCAAACAAACTGAAAATTAATTTTAAAATCCCTTGTGTATAAAGAAGTAAGTATTGAGTTAAATATTTTAGTTTGCAAAGCAAGCCTGAAGTTAAAATCACATGGGATTTAAATCACATACCCAAATTTCTGAACAATATAAAAGGCAGGTAATAATTATCTTTCTTCATTCTATGCTATTTAAGAGTCAGTTGGGTTTCAAGCAGACTTAATTGTTGTAACTTAAACAATTTATTTGAAATACTTGAACAAAATAATCTGGATTTTCCTCATTACTGAACAAAAGAAAGATTGTGAAGAACACTCTTCATTTATTCCAGCATTAATGATTAAGGTCTTCCTTATTTTAGAATTCTCAGAATAACAACAAACCCCAACACCAGACATCTAACAGACTATGGCTTTCTCATAGCAACTAGAAGAATCTGGTCTAGCATTTGGAAAACAAGTTTACCCTTTCAAATTAGCGCTGTACTTTCCTGTATAATGGCTGCCTGACTGTAAAAGTTCCTCCTGGGCAGAGTGCCCCTGAATACCCATTACAGTTCTGCCTTTCAAAGACAAAGCAGAGTGATTTATGTGCTGTGTAAGCTGAAAATGCTGGTTCTTAGGTACATTGCTTGACACTTCACTGTGTGAAGCTATTACTAATTAAACAGCTTTGTTTTATGAAGTTTGTGAATTTCATAAAAAGTTTAGAAAAAAGTGTTTACACTTAATGCAGACAATCCAAGGTTAGAGTGTAAATACTTACTTATTCATGAAGCTTTGGGCTTTCAGAGCCTTTTAGTTCCATTTTGTTCCCTACTTGATTACATGTGCTTGTCTAAGATTTTCTTTCTTTTTCTTTTTTCATTTCCATTACAAATATTACTAATTCTCAACACAAAATTAGCAATATCTGCATGGTGTTTTTCTCTTAATAGATGATGTTGATGCTGTGTGACATGAGTTAATATTATATCAATAAAAAGTTAAAGTGCAGAAAATGCCTTAAAAGGGAGGTGACTGAACCACTTTGATGAAATCTTTTGGTAAAAAAATATAAAGAAAACACAAGGAAGACAAAGAGTCAGGGAAAAACTAAATAAGAAACAGCAGAGGAAAATGGGCATGGTAGAAGAAATAAGAGACATATTTAGCACAGACATCATAAAGAGTTTCTAGCAGAAGTCCATTTCTGCAAGTCCAGTGATGCATTTTGTAAGCCTTTATTTGTGGGGAGAAAAGATTAAAAGCAGAATGAGAGGGTGGGCAATTTCATGAGTACCTGCTGACCTAATAACCTTTATTAACCTTTTACCATTTGATAATATATTGTGTAGGTCAATGTGAGTTGATAAAATAGACATGCAGAGAAGAGTATTGTTTCCACAGTTAGCAAGCAGATTGATTTTGTATTTATTTTGAAATTTTTTATATTTATACTTGTGGAAGAACTTGGAGGGTTTTTTTTTCTCCTGGAAAAGGGACTGGATGGCATAGAAATAATTTTTTCAATACGTTTTATTGCACCTAGACAGCCTTTTCTCCTGGTCTCTGAGGCAGGAATCTGAGAACATTATTAACTTTTGTAGGAAATATCAGATATTTTTAATGAGCTCCTTGAGTCCCTCAGTGTTCATTCAGAGGTCCTCAATCACATACATAGGCTGGATTGTACTCTTCAGCAGCTATTGTTTGTTTTTCCAAATTCAATGAAGGTTTCTGTATCAATCATTTGCTTAATGTCTTATTTTGCTTATTCAGTTTTTCCTACCTTACAAACATAGTTGCAGAATAATAGATATCAATGCTGTTCCCTGAAAAACTCATTTCTCTGTTTGGAAACCAAAGAGTTTGGTCCTTTGCATGTAAGTGCACAATATTTTTTTTCCCCCTACTGTAGCAAAAGTATCATCGATGAATAAATATCAAGGAGGAGTTCTTAAATTTGCAGCTATTTCTTCTATCTGAAATTTTGTACATGACACCCTGTGTTGTACTGGTCTAAACGTGCCTTAAGTGTAATAACTGCTGCTTTGTAGGAACAAAGACCATATTTCCCACAGATTTTGCATGAAGCTTTGACTTAGATAAAATGAAGTCAACACAGAAAATAATGCCAGTTCTTCATGTCACTCTATATCTGCATTTTATCTTGAGCAGAAAGAAGGATGAGAAATCCAGGCAAGTGAGACTTGGGTGATGACAGTGGCTACTGGAGTCAGGTATTGTATTGCTTGTCTCCTGTTGAGACAAGAAATACACATCTTGAGCTATGAAAGCTGAGGCACATTTCCCCTAGGGCTTGGAAGAAGAACTGAAAAGATAATGAAAATGGTTGCCTGAGTTGCACACAAACTCAGTAAACAGGTCATGTATTTTGAAGATACACTTAACAACAGTAACTTCCTTTCAGATGCTCTGGAGAGTAGCATCTCCCATGCCATCTGAAGCATGAATTAGTCACTTTGTCAATCAGCTCAGCACAACAAAGCGCAGTGAAGGGTCATTGTCATTCAGTTTCTTGACACAGGTACAGGGCGTAATTTGATATCTTGTAGTAGCCACATGTGAAGTTAGTTGCAGAGGCAGAGGGCCTTGTAGATTCCCACTTTATCGTTATTCTGTAAAATATGCTAGATAATTCCCAAAGAAAATATGCCAGTCTGGCTGTAATGTTGTTGATAACTTGTCTTTCATCTGTGAAATTGCTTTTAGACTTGATACCTGCCTTGAACACAAGCACTGCAACTTTGCTACTGTGCTGGATTCATTTGAAAGATACCGTGCTGCTGTAGCCTTGAAGAGTTACTGTTGAATTTTAAAGGGTTTTTTGGACTAATGTAATGATCACTGAGGACAGGCATCAGAGACATAGTATTTGCATAACAGCTTTTAGAAATAGTAGTAGAAAGCAAAATGTTGTAAAAGTGTGGATAAAGGGAACTTTCTTAGCCCCAACCTAAGTACCATTCAGTGTTCAGCTGGCTCTTCTCTAATGTCTGTTCCAATAATACCTACCCTGATTACAATATTTTTAATAGAAACATGCTCAGCTATTATCTCTGAAGTAAGCAGGTATACTTCCCACTTAACAAGTTCATTTACAGAGAAGTAGGTGGCAACACAAGAATTCAGATCTCTGCCCTCTGGGTTCGCGCTTACTGCTTGAAATAAAAAGGGAGCTCTGTCATCTCAAGCCAGAAAACATGCTTTCAGATTTATCCACTGTTTTTTTTGTAATATTTTAGAGTAATGTTTATCTCTAAAGAACCACAGGAACTTAATTCAGGGGGACACTTACCACAACCTTCAAAGTATACTGCAATGTCTAATTGATCAGAGTTATTTCCAAGCTGTGAGTGCAGATTAAGGAGAAAAAAAAAGAGAGCATGATGATTTGAACTATGATATGGATATTACCATGTTTACATGTTTCAGTAAGAGTTGAAAAATTTTTGCCTTCTTACTATCATATATTGAAAAAGGTAGACATTTAAAGTGCAATGGCTATTTTTTTCTCATTTACCACCATTTCTAATAGGGAAAAACAGGATTTAAATTTTTTTTTTCTTCTTTAATTCATCTTAAGAAGCTGAGATTCTGATACTTCGTGTCACTTGCAGATCATGAGCTAAAACGTTTTTTGCAGGTTATGAAATAAAAAATATCTGAGCTACACTAGTTCCTTGTTTGTGTGTCCCCAAGTCGTCAGCAAAACTCCCTGAAGCATTCTCAGATGCCTGAAATGGGAGGCTGGGATGGGGGGATGGGAGAAGACAGGGAAGCACGGAGAGCAGTGAGATGATATTTATGTGAACCATATCCTTGTAGAGCAGACATCCTTTCAAAAAAATTATCTCTTTGCCTGGATAATTAGTCTGAATTTGAAACAGCAGGAAAAAATAGTACATGCCTAGTTTGCATCTGCCTGTTCACTTTACTCATGCAATGATTTAGAGGCGTGAGACACTCACTTTGTCTTTCTAGTTACCTGAAAATCAACTCATTATCGTTTAAGGAGGGGCAGCAGTTCTGTGGTTGCACACATAGGGCTTGCAGCGGTGATCTTTCTGTTTGGACATGTAGGGGTATGGATACGTAAATCCAGTACCACTCAACCATTTGAACAGTGTGCTCTCCTCAGATGACATTTCCCATTGTGTAGAGAAGCTACAGTTTCCCTTAGGGAAACACTCTGAACTAAGCAACAAATGACCATGTCTTTTATTTTGGTCTACCCACAGTATGCTATTGGTCTCAAACAGGCAATAACCAGTGTGAACAAATGTTGTTTTACCTTGATATCTGTTTTTTTTGCCTAATAGGATGCTTTTCTTTTAAATAAACAGAGAAAGCTGCTCTTTGGTGGCCAGCCTATTTATTTGAGTTGGAAATAATGCATTACTTTAATATTTGCTGTATGGTCCTGTAGCTGGGATGCTGAAGTCCAGGATTTGCCAGTCCAGGATAGGTCAGGATCCTTTTAAAAAACAAACAAATAAAACTGAAACATGTACTGACATCAAAACTAGAAATTTGAAATATTCAGAAAAAAATATTAAGGTCTTTCAAAGTCATGAAGATGGCTGAAGTATACAGAAACTGCAAATGCAGTCAGCTGAAAGAATTATTTTATTCTTTTTTTTTTTTTCAAAATACATTTTATCAACATTTTATTGGACTTTTCAGCTCTGGAGTCATCAGACTCACAGTAAAATGCTAACAGTTGATGACTCTCTGGAACAGCATCTGTATCTTCATAGTGAAGATTTACCCATGGCCAAACCATGACTGTAGTGTTCTAAACGGCAGCTCCAGTAAGACAAGTCTGATGTGAGAGTCATTGCATCAGAAGTCCTTATACTCCCTTTTGACTTGGATGTTGCATAACTCTTATACAGTCCAGCAGAGTGCACTCATCTCCAGTGCAGCATTTTATATACATTACACAGGCATGAATTATTGCTAATGCAGCATGCTTACCTTCTGCATCAGTGTTCTTCTGATGATTCTGAGGACTAGTGTCAGTGTACCCTATAGCTTCTACAATATGTTTTGTGAAGTTTGCATTGTGTAAATGTAAATGGACAAAATGGAGTTTTTGGAGCAGAGTTTAAGAGCTGAGGTGATGAAACACACTGGTATAATTCACAAAGGGAAATGTCTCTTCTAGCATTGGGAAAACCACATCTTTCTCTGAAACTGCCCAAAACAGAGGTTCTCATATGGTTGTCCTTGAATCACTATTGATCTTAAGGACATTCGCTTTTCCTATCCATCAATTCTTATTTTCTGCTGTCTCTCCTTGTTTCTAAATACTACTAAACTTCACTCAAAGCTGGTTATATATATTCAGCCCTTTCATAATATCAGCTTACTCAGTTACTCAGTTGGCCACAGGCATGCTATCTGGCTGTGGCAGAAATACTCCACACAATTGAAAAAGAGAAGAAAGCTGAACTGCCAGATATTCTCTGAAAGATATTTCTCCTTAAGAGGGTGATTAATCTCATCCTACCTTAGCTGTGCATAAAGTAGGTGTCTAAGTAGTTCTTTGTGCCCTATTTGTAACCAATGAGGAGAGGTGAGAACCTCAAACTTATCTTGCTTTAGGTTCTATCATGTTCCAGGAGTGTTTGTTGTTCTGCAATTTTTGCGAAGAGGCCTCAATATCTGATTTACCCTAGACAGATTTTTTAAGCAGTTACCGTTAGATAAGATGAAGGTCATAATCAGATATTAGAGTGCTGTGCACTGAACACAGTCCTTTGTGACATGAATTTGCTTTGCCAGTTGCTCAGCCTGCCCAAATAAAGAGCAATTAAGATAAGCTACCAAAGCATCAAGACCAAGGGGTTGTTTTCAACACTTCTCAGAAGCACTCGAGGGCCCATATGAGAACACAGATTCACTTCGTTATTCCCATTCTTCTGACAGAGATTCTTGGAAATCTCATATAGTAGTTATTAACCAGTTGAATCAGAAAGAGTGATTTACCTTTGCATTATTATTGCAGTCATAATCTGAATTGATATTCTTAGTTTTCATATCCAATTTTTGCTTATCTTGTTTCTTTTATGTTCAGCTTTCCTAAACTGGTCTCATACAATATACGTGGCTATAATGTCACATGCAAAATAAAGCTGAAAAATTTTTTGGGGGAATATCCATAAGAGAATTTGCCTTCTGGCTCATTTTTCCTTTAATGACTCAGGTATTCCTGGTTTAACTTGAAAAAATTGACATATTAAAAATAAAACATATTGATTTATTCCAAGTCTCTGCTTGGACCTAGAAGTGGTGACTAAGCTCATTTGCATGTCAGATTCCCTTACACTTTTCAGCATGGTTTAATTGCAGGACTGGGTTCATTGCTTGAATTTGCATCTCCAACTTAGCAGAGGTATTTAGAATTTCATTATCTATGTGCATTAAAAACCATGCTAAAATCCTTTATTACAAAAGAGAGTTCAAAGCAATGAGACTTTAAATACAAATCCCTTGAGCTGTTATGTAAGTGCCATGTATTGCACAAAATTTAAATTAAGTAATAGTAATAGCAAAGAGAAATTAAGCATGAAACAAGGAAATTTTCTATGCTAATTTAAATTTGTTTTCTTGTGTTTATATATGCAAAGTTTCTTTGGAAAATTAGATATTTATTTCTTTGTCCAATGTTGACTTAAAAGCTTTAACTTGATTGTCTTTAAAACTCATATTTATGTTCTGGGGTTTCAACATCTTTCTGTTTGGCTCAAGTAACTCTGCTTTATTTCCAAGTGTGTATATAACAGTGCACTGGATGAATACTTTACTAACATTACACATAAATCAGAGGAGATTTTGGATTTCTGTATTTTGTATCTCTTGTTTCTTGTCTGTCTAACAGCTGTAAGTGGTCACAGAAGATTTAGACGGAAAATATTTAACAAGAAGAAAAACTTTTCCTTTCCCTTGGCATTCCCAGAAAGTTGCTTAATTTTTGTATGCACTTCCACATTGTATATATATGTACATGTTTAGTGTTTGTTATATGTACATGTATAGATGCATTATATGCTGCATACACTCTTTTTTATAACATAAACTATTTATAACATATACATATAGGTGTGACAGTTAGTTGTTCCTTAAATCAAATCCAGTTGAACCCTAGCTTGGTAAATGCCACACACTTCTTTATCTGGTTAAGTTTAAAGTAATTTTCTATGCTTTCTGTGACTGTGTGTCATAGAAATGCTTGATGAGATCCCTTTGCCTAAGTTAGACTTTTAAATGTTACAAGTCTATGTGCAAATTACAGTCTACCCCTTTACAGCCAATAGAGAAGAAATATATTAAATTAACTGGCTTTTGGATGTGTGTATTTTTATTAAATTTCAAAGATTCTGGTGTGAATAAATGAATTGCTTCCCATATAACTGGGTCATAGAACTGAGTCTCAGGGTGGTTTTGACCCAATAGACCTCAGTTTCTGTCTCTTTACAAGATAATTCTGCCTTCTACCTCAGGTGGGATGGTATTTGCAGGCAGATATACAAGATAAGATTGATTGAAAAATGAATTGACACAACACCTCCTTATCTTCCTTTTCTAAAACTGTTTACCCAAAATGTTTATGTCCTTATTCCTAGCTCAAATTTGTATCCAGACCATTAAGATATCTGCAGAGCTATTGAACTCTGGTTCTGGTCACAGATCTTTTACTGTTGGCAATTATCTTTAATGAATTTTTAAATACATTTTTAATCTGTATAATATGCTTTTGCAATATTGATAAATAAGTATATCTGTGAAACATAACAGTCTATCTTTATTCCATTTTACCCAGAGAAATAACTTTAAAGTTTTAAAGCCAAACTGTTACTACTATCAATTGACATACCTGTCAGATGATGACCTATTCCTTAACTCTTGGTTTTGTTTCTGTTTTCTTTTTTGTTTAAAATTTTTCTGAGACACCCTTAGATGAATCAGAATTTTGTCACAGAACATTTTTATTCTCTGGAACAAGTTAGTGCATATTATGCTTTCTGGGATATAGTAATTTCTTATCTCTGTGTATTGTAACTACTGCATTTTGGACTCAAATAATTTTATTTTTTCATAATAAAATTAAACTGATTGAATACTTCTGATTTTTTTGTCTATTCTTTTTCAATTTGCAGTACCTAAGCTTAGGTGGTTTCTCCAAAATGCACACAGCCTTATTTCCTGCTAACTGTACTTAAAATTTATGGCACTTTAAGCCATGAGGTAGGAAAAAGGTGACATTTAGTATCAGCTTGATTTGAGTACTCATTCAAAAAAAGCTTTTAGCTTTGATTGACATGACAGCATCAATTCTTATCCTTTACAGAGCTTGATGTGCACTGAAAATGAAGAATTTCAGTGAGTTCCTCTACACCTATGTGAAATTAAAAAGAAGTGATAGAGGATAGCCCAATATCCAGTTAGGTAAGGGAGTGTGTACAATATTTTGTTGAATTGAATTCCCATATGAGATAATAATAACATGATTAACATGATTTAAGCTCTTATTTCACTTGCATATGGACACAAATCTTTAAATCTTAAAGAGCATTTAAATCTTAAATAGCAACCAATCTCAGCATTGGTTACTGACACTGTTATAGGAATTTAGTCATTCTTGGACTTGTTCTTAGCAGATGAATCACAGAATCATGGAATCATAGAATGGCCTGGATTCGAGGGGACCTTAAAGATCATCTAGTTCCACCCCCCCGCCCCGCAACATTGGCAGGGGCATCTTCCACTAGACCAGGTTATTCAAAGACCTATGCAACCTGTCTTTGAACACTTCCAGGGATGGGGTACCTCCAACTTGTCTGAACAATCTGTTCCAGTGCCCCTTCACCCTCACAGTAAACAATTTCTTCCTAATAGCTAACATAAATCTGCCCTCTTTCAGTTTAAAGCCATTATCACTTTTCCTATCACTACATGCTCTTGTAGAATTCCTTCTTCAGCTCTGTTGTAGCCCCCTTTGGGTACTGGAAGACTTCTCTAAAGTCTCCCCAGAACCTTCTATTCTCCAAGCTGAGCAATCCCAGCTCTCTCAGCCTGGCTCCACAGAACAAGATGAATGCCTTTACAGTTTGATAATTTCTTTATTCGAATGGATTGCTTTATTTCTGTGTTTATTCTACAGGGTTGTGAATATATAAAGACTATAATATATAGTCTTTATATAGGGATCACTAACATAGGCTAATATGTCATTAGAGACATTATTGAGCAGAAATTGTTGGGACTAGAAAGTAGAAATATTTTAGAAAAGCTATTTCCACAGCATGAGACTGTTGATAGCTGATAGTTATTTTAGCAATTTTCCAAATGTTTGAAAAAGGGATTTATGGCTAAGAGATGTAAACATATGTGACAGTTGAGATACTGTTCGGTGCCAATTGTTAGCAGACACCTGCTTATGAATGTCCATTGCTATAACTGAATGTAACTGTAACAGAGAATACCTCTAAAGCTCTGCAAAAGATTTATGGCACTGTCTTCTATCTCTATTTTTTTAAATAGCCTGCTGTTTAATCTAAAACAACTATTATTTTTTCGTTAATGTGCTTTCTGCTAGGCAACTGAGATTATCATGAGTATCTAGCCTAACTAGACAGGAAGTAATGATTTTGTTTTCTTTGTTTGGGGCAGTTTATGGTTTTGGGGTTTTTTTCCTTTTAGTTAGGACCTCTTATGAGTGGTATCCTGAGGAACAAGAAAGAATAATCATTAAGAAACAGCTTCTATATAAACAATATCTACAGTGTATGCATGCAAATAGTCATAGACTTTTGATGTGGTGAGTCAACAGATTCCTATATATCTATATCTATATCTATATCTATATCTATATCCATATCCATATCTATAGATATATCTATCTATATCTATATCTTTATCTATCATCTATATCTATATCTATATCATCTATCTATATCTCAGCTTCTTTCTACTAGCATTGAAACAGAAATCTACTTTAAATATTATTTACCTGTGCAGGCTACTAGGTCCTTGCATCATCAGAGTAGATGGGAATTGATGAATTCGGTCATTGATCTTCACCAGTTTTGAGATTTACAAGGTTAGTCCAATATTCAGGCTTAGCTTCCCTCAAATATTCCAACATTCAGAGTTTCTCTTGAAACAAATAAGTAGTACAGTACAAATATTCTGGAATTTCTCCATTATTAATGAATCATTTATTTTCAAACTGTGGAAGAGAAAGGAAGAATAGATCCACGGCTGAGGTAGTATGTCCATAAAAAAATCAAAACTGATATAAATTTTTTCTTAAACAGATGATACTCTTTTAAGTAACTTTATTATCAGATTTACTTCCACTCTTTAAGCTAGATTTTGTTGCAAGGATAGGTGTTACTGCCACCTTTACTTTTCCCGCGGCTACGCCACCCGCGCTTTTCTTCCGTCGGCGTTCTCAATGAGAGAGGGGACACTTCGAGATCATTACGGTTTATTGCTTAAAATAACAAACAAGGCATCAGTCTCTGAGGCGTGAGATTTAGCTATAAGCCGACNGGCACCATCAGTGAGCTCATTTCTTAACAGAGGCAGTTCTTAAAAACTGATGGAACATTGTTGTTTCTCGGTAGGTGTACCCAGCTTGCTGGGATTTTAATTTTCATAGGGGTCTCTTATTTCTATCTGGTATTTTCCGAGGGGAAAAAATGTGTATTTGTGCTGTGCACTGCATGAGCAATGCTTGTACAAGTGACAAATTGTGTATCCTGTCATGGTAGATTTACTGTGAGTATTTGAGCCGTGTTCATGTGAGAAGCTCAGAGGCTTCCTTGTGGTGCATGTACTGTGCAGGTGATATATTTCGCCTTTCACCATTAAGTGAAAATGTCATTTATCAGAACATCCTCTTCACCCTCCAAGACTTTCTGACACACTGCAGCCTTTGCTAGTCAAGGCAAAGAATTAGAGAAAAAGAACAAATTGGCAACATCATGTGATAAACTAGAATGAACGTCACTATCTTAATCTTGAATGTGACATTGTCTTACTGTTCCTGTGCTTTATTTGCATTACATTTGCCATCATAAAAATGGTAATCACAGCTTAAATTATCTTGGAAATATTAATTATTTAAGACTTGTGTAAGTGCTTTCAAAGATGTCACTAAGTGGTGTATATTTTCTGGGTTAACTTGCTTGTTTGGTTATCTTTCTCAAATTATAGGATAGAAGAACTGTGAAGCTCTACAACTGTCTAAAATTTTTGCCTGAATGTTCTTGAGAGCTTGGAGTGACAGTAACTTTGTAATGCAATATTTTTAGGCAAGCTCAGTCTTAGTATCTATAAATGCTTTAAGATAGAATGCATTGTAATAATCAGGTAAATTAATGTGGTAAGATGTTTGCTTTTATGTGGTCCTATACTGTAAAACATTCATTATAAAATCTCTCCAGATTTTCTGCATCCCATTGATGCCTAGGAGTGGCTACCTGAAAACAGAGTCCAGACAAGATTAAGAGAATAAAAGTGGGTATTTACTGAAGGGCCTTCAATAAGTACATCTTGGGGAGTTAAAAAGTTCTTGAGGGGCTTCACCCAAGATGGACCCCGGGTCACAGGTTTTTCATACTTTTATAAGTTTGGTCCATTTGCATATCAGGAAATAAAGTTTCCAACACCTCTAAAAGGAGTAGAGAGGTCATGTAAAATATTCAGGGACAATTGTCTAAAATCCCAAGCAACAGGTATCTTTATTGTCTCAGAAGATCTTTTTGCAGCAGAGGTCAAACATCCAGAGAGTGCCTCCTCTACAGTTCTCACTTTGGGGCATTTGCCTCCTTCTTAATCTTTTCTTTCCATGAGGCCTTTCCCTCTTCTTCTTCTTTCTTTGCTGTCTCCTCCTTGTGCATTTCTTACTGTTACAGTTTTAATATTTTCATTTGTTCCAGCAGCTTAACTAGAAAATTCAGGGGTCAGCCTGAGGTTGAAATGCTCTTTCTTATACAGAAGTTAAGAAACAAGGTTGACCTTTTCAACACTTGCTTCTACATTTTCAAGAGCTATGAAAGGGGAACTGTGCAGACCTGGATGACACTTCCCTGCTTAGTAATCAGTCTTTTTATTTGCTCTCTGTGAACAAAGCAAATGCTTCATTGGCTGCAACTTCAAAAATCTGTAGATGGTTTGAATAGGAAACTACAGCTGCATAGGTTAAACAATTATTTTCTCTGCAGTTCTAAAATTTTCAAAGATAATTGATGCAGTATTGATTATTAATATCTATTTTCTTTATGAAGTAATAATAATAATAATGATTCAAAATTAGACTAAAGAAAAATTCACTATACAAGCATCCCTAAATTTTGGAGGAGGACAGATTGGAGGAAGATTTTAGAATCCTCATAGGAAAATAAGGCTCTGCTATCACCTTAATGACTTAACACCAAGACCTAAACTGTCTTTATTTGCCTGTCCTGACTCAGGACTGAATTTTGTTTCCAGCTTTGCAAGGAACTGGCTCAAAGAAAATAGAGTAGTGAGGCGCTTCTTCTTTCCTATTCCTTTATTTATCTTTACAAAAAATATGAAACCTTCACTGGAACCATGACCCCCAAATTCCATCTGCCACAGAAGGTGTGAAGGTCCAGCTAGCAGGCCAGTAGTTCACTTCCACATTTGTCAATATACATTTAGCTAATTAAGAAAGAGCAATATAAATAGTAAGGACTGAAAAAGTCCTGCCTGGGTTTATCTCTTTAATTTAGTGTTTGAGGCTCTCATCTTCAGTCTCGAAATTGCCTAGGGATTTCTGGAATGCTTATTTTTGTCTTTTAAAGTTTGGTTTCTTTGCTCTTAATAGTATGTGTTGAGGGATCCTGTTTATAGGTAAGAATAAGGATTTTCATCTCTTTCAAACAGGAGAAGAAAACAAACTGATGTCTTGGACTCTGCGGGAATGCACTACAGGCAGGGCTATCAAATAAAAGGGCAACAGCACTACCAGCTCATGTAAGCAAAACAATTATTTCTTTTTCTGAAGCAAAACACTAAGAAGCAATGTTAAATTTATTTCTTGCTGGCCTAAACAAGAGAAAAAAGAAGATTTTCCGGGCTTTTTGTAGAATAAAACATCATTACTTTCTGTGATGATGGTCAAAAGAGCTCCTTAGCAAAAGCCCTGCCCAGCATTTCTCTGTGGCCATCTGAGTATCTCTTTTGGAAAAGCTGACAAACTACTAATCCATCTTGTGTACCACTCCAGTCAATGAATAGATGCTGTAAGATCACAAAGTCCTGCTAATATAATTAATCCATTATACACAGATTTTTCATCAAGGAAGTTTGAGTTGGAGGTTAATTCAGTAAACTGCACGTATACAGATGATGCATTCAAAGTGAGCTGGCTGCTGTCATTGCAAGGCCACTATCATCTTTCAGAAGTTGTTATGTCCAGGGCAATAATCCAATACCTTGAAAAAATCTAGTATGTTCAGTCCTTAGGGGGAGGAATTCTGGCTGCATACTGGGATGCATCCAAGAAAGGCAAAAGCTCCAGGAAAGTGACTGTTCATGTCTTCTCAGCAAGTAGGAGGAGGCCTGTTGGAGTCCTGTGTCCAGCCTAGGGCTCACAGCTCAAGGGAGAGTGACAAACTAGCGAGAGTTCAATGGAGGGACACTAAGGGGAATGGAGCACTTGAAAGGCTGAAGGTCTAATCTGGATTTCATGGAGAAATGGAATTTTTAAGTAGATACAGAAATATATTTAAATCACTGCAATCAACTTTGTAGCACTTTGGAATAACTGTTAGTTATTCCAACAAAGCACATAACATATGTGCTTTGAAGTATGCAGGTGCTACCTAAATAATTGTATGGAAAGTGTATTCACTCGGCTCTTACTTGAGAGCCGGAATCCTGCGGCACATCAGGACAATGACATAACAGGATTAGGACTTTCTCAGAGTACTTCTTATGCAGAAATGTGAGTAGTTGAAGTCTTCCTGCTGAACAGTTTCAATGGTATCTGATGTTATATTTGCTGTTGCTGTGGATTACTGTAAGTACTGCAGTCTGAACCAAATGACATGTTTACAAAGTAAGGGGTGTATTATATTTTTTAGTTTTTAATCTCAGAGATGTGAAATTCCATTAGTACATTTGTTGCTGACACCATAAAAAATGGTTTGTGATTCTGAAGCAAATTCATTAGTTCCTTTAAACAAACTGCAGCAGGTAAAGATCCATCACTGGTAGATACAGGTACAGAAAGTTAAAAGCGGTAATTCTGAAGGTTGATTTTTATTTTCCTTTTAAATATTTTCCCCTTACCCCAGTGAATTTTCTCTCTTCATGAGAAATTTTTCACAGAGAGGAATGTGGAAAATTGGAAGGTGGAAAATTGTCTTAGAATCTCAGATAGAACGTAGAAATTTGACTTAGAATCTCAGAGAGTATAAATTGCCCTTGACTTACTAGTCAGTAGTGATCTATCCCACATTTTTTTTCCCTCAGTAGTGACAGAATGTTAAAAGAAGAGGAACATGAAATGATAAACATTAATTCCTTAAAAAAATCAAGTAAATATTTTAACTGAAAATAGACACAGTTTTAAGTGAGTCAAGATTCATTGCTTTTTGATGCAGTTGTCTTTTGAGACACTCAACCTTAAAGCTTAAGCCAAATGTGAGAAATGGAAATTTTGTTTTCAAAGAAAATAATCTGAATTGAAACAACCAAACTCTACTTCACTCTACAAGGTGTTTTCATCCCCAGTGTGTCAACTGCATCTTTAATTTCAAGATCATTGCTTGGGTTTTTTAATTTCAGAAAGTTCTAAGACAGCAATCATCTTTAAAATACAAAAACTGACGGGCTACTCAGTGCAGCCTCTTGGATTAAGAGTATGGGCATAGTGAATTGATTTGCCATGCGTCTTAAATATTCTCTATATACACTAAAATCTCCTACTTAAATTTTATGTTAAGACCTTGATTCCTTTCCCCTCTCACTTTTTTTTTTTTAAATAAAGAACATTCTCTCGCTCTCAACAACTCAAGTTGATGTTAGATGTGAGAAACGGGATACTTTCCATATGTGCTCAGAGTACGGTACATAAAACAGTGAAGAAATCGTGTCGCCTTTCCTCTCCTCCCCCCTAAATCTTTTCAATTTTATAGGCAGATCAAGAAGTTTTCCATGTACTTTCATCTCCTAATTTCTGTCTAATGGCTTGTCTTGTTTTCAGATCCATTGATAACAACAAAGATGAGGTGCAGAAAATAAAAACACAGTTGTTTCAAAGCAAGCCTCAATAACAGATATTTTTAATATCCTTTCCCCCCTGTCCTTTGCTGTACATTCTAGAAATAAATACAGCTATTTATTTTCTCTGAGAAGGGGAAAAATACTGATCTAATAACAGCCGTTTCCCAAAGTTATCCTTATTCTTTTCTGGTAAACAAACTGCTGACCCAAGGAAAATAAAGTGAGAATATAACCACTGTTATAAGCAGTAGAAATATTGGACATTAAGTGTAATTGAATGTCAGGTTGCCAACTAGATTTAACTCCATTCGCCACAGCACTTTGGGATTGTGATCATTACAGTTGTCCCAGCTATATTCTGCATGGGATGCACCATCATATGTGTTGTTAGCCTTTACCCTAATTCTATACATAAGCACTTACCCCTATCATCACCATCATTAAACTCTAAACAGTTAGAATGCTCCCAAACATACAGGTTACCCCACTGCCTCTATGTCTTTGCTTATCCCTTCTGAACACCTTTTAGCCACTGCGGCACTCCCGTTCTGAGTCAACCACCATGTTTCTGTGGGGGCAACTGCATCATCTTTTTCCTGCTACACAGCAGCTTCCAGCTCCTCTAGTTTTTTGCTCATGCTATGTGCATTGGTGTAGATGCACTTCAGTTGGGCTACTGATGTCACCACATTTCTGGGGGAGAAGCCTGAACTTCTGTGTGATCAGCCTTAGGCACTTCCATGGTTTCTAAAAAACCAGTAGCCCTTGTGCCTTTGTTGTTCATGGCTCTCCGCCCCTTATCTCCACTGAGATGGCAGACCCAAGGGCCATGCCAGCACACTGTCCACTCAAAATGGTATGCCATACCTGGTAGTAAACTTTCTCTTTGCATCTTTATCGTGGTCTCTAGGGAAGCAGCAGATCTCCCTAAGAAGTGGGTCCCTCTGCCTATCCGGCCTTCAGAAGGGAGTCTTCTTTTTTCCTTTTTGGAAGCAGTTTTGACACAGGGCACAGACCGACGAAACCTCAGTGATGCCTCCAGCCTAGATCAACATTGCCATTGTCATTGTTCAGTTCCACTTGTATAGCCTCATACCTACTGTACCAGGGCACTGGGAAGGTGGGGCAGTCAGAGTGGAGAGTTCTGCATCCAGCAGGAACTTTTCACCATTGTCCCTTACTCCTTAACTCGCTGTGTTCAGCCAAATGAAGAAAGGATGAGGAATCCTCTCTACCACGTGTCCTACCTGCCTGTTGGGACTGTCTTAAGGAAGGCAGGATACAATTCCAGTAGTCAGTCTCCCACTCTCCTTGATATATCCTCAACCTACTCACCTCCCCCTGGAGCTCTGTCACTAAGCAGAGGAGTTCCTCTACTTTGGATGAGTGTGGCAGGACATGTCTACCCCCTCTCTACCACAGATGGTTGGTGCATATGCAAGAGGTAACTCGGGCAAGTCACAGGCCCAACATGGGCTATCTGGTGCCAAAAGGGCTCAGGCCCCCAGCTAAGATTCAACATCTTAGTCTGGAAAGCAAATATGGGAAGAGATGAAAGAAATATTCTTGACCAAAAGACACAGTTCTTATGTCTATAAAAGCCCACACAATTATCACAGAAGCAGAAGTCTCTTACACACTCCTCTGGAAAGTGCGAGGAGATTTCTTCCCTTAAGTCCGGACGTGGGCTTTTGAGGTCACTTTCCTGGGAATTGAGAGAGAGGATTTTTGGATGTGCAATCCATCAAGATTGGATGGTAAGAATCATTGAATCCTAAGTTATATTATTTCTTAGCTAGTTATAAATTTAATGGTACCTTTAATTCTGCTAGTATTCCTTTTTTGTCTTAACCCTGTGTAGTAATAGTCTGTTTTAAGTCTTATGTCTGTTAGTTTTGTGTCTAGTAATAAATAATTCATTCTATAATAGACTGAATCAACCATTATTAAAGAACTTGTGAATAAGAGTGGATCTTATGTTGTTTGGATACTGCTAAGTAGCAAAGGAAATGGAAATTCTTAAAGTTTCTTATCCTTGTGAGTCAAGGTGTATTAAAGATTTGTGATTTACAGACATGATAGTGAGAAAAAGATTAATAGTCATTGACTACTATGGAAACATTAGAAGTTTAACCAATACTCTATTATTCATACAACATTTTCAGGTGTTAAAATTTATATGTATATGTAAAATTTATATTAGGATTTATGTGATAATAAAAACTTCTCTTTAAGTTGAATGTTAGGCTGCATCACTTTATAATTATAGCATGGAAAAAATTTATTAGCCCTAGAATTTGTTATGTTTTTGCTGAGAGTTATTAAGAACCACTCAATATCAGAGAAAGCTGATAAATTCAGAATACATTTCTTGCTTATCAGTCTTGTCATCAGTCTTTTAATAAAGCTTTTTGTTGCACTGAGGCTATTTATTTGATTAGTATACTCCAGATCTTGGTGTAAATTTTGTTCCTAGGCAATATACTTACTTGTCCTTTGCCGTTTTCTTTTCAATTCTAAGTTTCCTTTGCCTTAGTTCAAAGGAACTTATGACTTTTGTGTATGATTTCAGTGCACTGTAAAATCATATTAATCTAATTTTGAGAGTGAGAAAATACTCTCATCCAAACTGGCATAACAAAGTTGTAAAATTGCAAAAGTAAAAGCTAAAATAGTAAGGAAAAGACACAAACAACAAGGAAACTTGCACAGCTGCTCCAAAAAGGTTCCTACTAAAGTGGAGTACAGGTTATTCCTTGTGTATGGTTTTTTTCCTCACATTTTCTTTGTGGCTGGGGTGTAACGCCATTCAGTTCTTTAAAAATCATTGCTAATCTGATTTAATGATTTTGTGATGTCATTTATGTTACTGTGACTGACATTGACATTAAAATCTTCTCTGTTTAGATTTTCACAAACTGAATTTTGTGTCTTGTCAGTCTTTATAACATTATTAAAAACGTGTAAAATAGGCCAGACCCTTTTAGTCTTTGATGGATGTTTGGAACTGGGAAATGAGATATGACCTGCATGATACAGAGTGGAATTCAATAGTTAACAGAGCTGAAGATGCCTATTTGAAAGAAAATTAAAGAACGTTCATTCCACATATTATGTTTTAATAAAAGATGAATCTTGGCTTTGTGTAAGTCAGCATAGATTCATGAATACTAAGAGAGGTCTGAGGAGCTTTGGCTGTTAATTGAGAGCTTTCAGAATTAGCAGCTTCAACAATTTTTTTTCTTTGTCTTTCATATGGAGTCTGTGTGTGATTGTAAAAACAACAAAACCTGTTGTCTGTATTTTATTCTATGATTACATTACTATTTTAAGACAGATGAAAAGTCTGATTTGAGTCTGATTTCTTCATGTTTTGTTCCAGGTACAATAGTTATGAACTGATTAAACGATGCAATTCATCATAAACCAAGTTTCTCTGGTTCTGTGTCGTAAGCAGTCTAAACAAAGTGCATAACAGTATCAAAGGTGCTTAGGTACATATTTTACAGCAAGTATTCAGATTCATGATTGAGAGAAGAGGTCCTATTTCTCATCCTGGATATTCAAGGCTCATTTTGAGCTTATTTATCCAATTCTATTCTAGGCAAACTGGCTGAAGTTTGCAAGATGAAAGCTCTTAGTTATGTGAAATGAGATATTAATGTTTAACCAGAAAACATATTCTGATATTAAGCTGTGATTTTGGGTGAGGGATTTAAAACAAGCAAAAAAAAAGAAGCTTATTTGTTTTAATTCTGGCACTGTTATTGTAGACCCTCTTTTTCTTGTTTTCATATTCATTTCCTGCTTTCAAGGTTCTCTATTACTTTAGATGCTTGCATTAACCATTGTCATCCTTAAGTCCAGTAAACAAAAATGGTGGCTTTAAAAGCTACTTTTTACAGGCATTATAAGATGTAGAACAGAACAGAAAATAAGATATTTTCTGGTAAGCACTGATTGTGCTAAGATGAAATCACTTACGCATTTTTGAGTCGTTCAATATTCTAATGCCATTTTTATCCCATTACCTCAGCACCATTTTAATTCTTGCCTTTATGCTCACTATACACAAGGCCGTCTCATGATGAGCTAGCTAATTTAAACCAAGAACCTGGTTACTGGACATAATGCTTGTGTTGACCCACTGTTTTTCTTTTTTAGCCTCTGTAGCAATTTTTTTGCGATTGTTTCACATCTCAGTACTAATTCTGACTGTAATTCTTACAATTATTTTAAACAACTCTGCAATCTGACTGAAAAACCCAGGGCTATTTATGACTTGGGGTTTCCTTTTGTTTTGAAAGTGAGTTTATGAAAGTTTTGATATGGCTGAACAATTAAATGCCAGCTAACCATGACTTGTTTTGTGTAGCTGTGTGCAGCACTATCCATCCATCTAAGAGCAGCAGTGCAGATACAGTTTTGTGCTGGTTTTTACTGCTTTTATTCTCTCTCTCATCCCACTGATGGGTGTTTGAGTGAGTGGCTGCATGGTGCCGAGTTGCCAGCTGGTGTTAAACCATGACAAATTTTAATTCACCTTCTGGCTGGCTGATGCTGATAATGATCTTTAAACCAAGAAATCTTGATTGCAGATTTTCTCCAGTTCAGTAAAAGAACTTTTTTTCATAGTTTACCATATCTTTGTCTCTTGCTAGAGGTGAGGTTGTAATGGGGTTCTAGCCTTTCTCTTCTGTAACTACTGCTTGGGCTAGTATGGAATTGTTGCTGAACAAAATAGAGGTGTAGCATTTAATGTCTCTGGTTTTGATGTCATGGACCAGCATATCTTTTGAAAAAAATGCAGGTTGTTAGTCTTTGATCCTACAAACTCTCCCAAATGAGCTACTCCAGAGTTTTAAGGCCTTTAAGGGTAAGCAGGTTGATACAGGATAAGCATATAAATATGGGTTTTCTGTGTTCTGATGTTTATCTTTGTTATTCCACATTGTGCGGCTAGGAAAAATGCCAGGGTAAGATCCAATCCAGTTAGGACTAAGATGTGGGTGCCAGGACAGAAAAGTGACATGCCGACTGTCAGAGATATATCAGCTTTAGTGAAAATGTCTGCCAGAAGCATCTTGGGTAGCTTAAAGCCTCATAAAAATGCTAATTACTTTTACATTTTTGGTAGAAAACAAAAATCATAGCAATTTATGCATACAATTGCTTTAATTAGATGCATAAATACAATGTGGAGAGGTTTCTTCCTACAGTTTGGTAGCCTATTTTATTTACTGTCTTGAATTAGCTTTCTCACTCTCTTGCTGAACTCAATATCTAGGTATTAAAAAAAAAATATATATATATATTAAAAGGCATTAAATGTATTTATTCCTGTTTCTTACATTATTGAGTCATGATGACTTGAGGAAAGAACAGGACAACCACCAGGAATGCAATCTAATTCGGTTTTATTGAAGTAAAAATCACACTTAATTAGAAATAATTTTCTTTCCTGCATCACTCACTTCCTTTTGAAAAAAGAGAAGTAAAACAAGTTTACTTTCTACTCAAATCATCTGGATTCCTTGGTTTGATTCAGAGTTCATTCTATATGCCAGGAATTTGTAAGGAATTCTATACGTAATCAGTGTCATGTTCTTTTTATTCATAACAAGATGAAAAGACCTAATGCAAAATGAATTTTAATGTGGTTCTTCAAAGCACATAATATGCTACTAGTTGACATATAACTTGCTACATAAATTTGGATTTTATGCATTAAGACTAGGTAACAACGACACACTACTTGTGCTCACATTACATCAAGCTGTACCACATTCATACTAGATACGTGGTGAATTAATCTGTTGCAGTTTTTCCACCAGCAAATAATGATTACTCTCAAGCCGTTATGATTTCAGCCTTTTCTTGACATTTGTTGTAGTCTCAGTGACATGCTATTACCCTTGTCACAATTTGGTGTAAAACATCTCTCATTCAAACACCATTCATTACCCTTGGGCTAGACTCACATTCAGTACATGTCAGCAAAGGGGCAGGAGGTCAAATCTCAGTAAATTAGCTGTCCTCTGTGAAAAAATTACTCATCTCAGAAGATAATTTACCTCTAAACAACTGTAAGATTTCCACCTTTGTAAAGTCAGATTCAATTTGGGCTGTATACTGGAAGACCTGCTTGCAAAACATGTTTACACTTTTTTATGTTTCCTGGGTTGTCCCCAAGTACCAATTTGTGCTTACTGATCTCTGTGTGACACAGTCTGAATGCATAGTACTGTAGAATCAATAGCAGCTCTGAAGTCCACAGCCTGAACTGCATTTTGATTCTCTTCTTCCACCAATGTTAGAGTGTGAAATTTTGTTTGGGAAAATATAAACTCTTCATTTTATAAATCATCACTTTTTTGTACCAAGTGAAATCAACTGTTCTTTGATTTTCATCTTTGAAGCCACCTTGTATTAAAAAATACTGTGGTTTTACACTGTGACTGTAATCCTGTCAATGTAATTTATACAACTGGCTCAAACTGGAATTTTACGCACCTAGTTAAGTAGTCCTCATGAAATATATAGATACATCTACACTGTGTATTACTTCCTAGCCCATAAGGCTGATTTTATGGCGTGGCTGTGCCTCAGATTCTTTCTCTGAAACGCGTGGGTGGTGGTTCAAAGAGCCTGTTGCTTTCACAGAACTTGAGCATGTGGCATAGTT
This sequence comes from Dicrurus megarhynchus, assembly GCA_013399195.1. Classification (NCBI taxonomy): domain Eukaryota; kingdom Metazoa; phylum Chordata; class Aves; order Passeriformes; family Dicruridae; genus Dicrurus; species Dicrurus megarhynchus. The sequence goes on from VXAD01003528.1 coordinate 173,760, forward strand.
TCTTGCTTGGTTGCTTGGTTCAGCAATGGGTTGGAGTCCTGTACAATTTGTACATGGGGAGAGGCTCAGACTGATTATGTTCAGTGATGACATTACATCTGAATCCTCAATTTGGTGCTTCAATCCCTACATCAACTCTCAGTGTTGTTGATCCTGTTGAGGTGGGAGTGTTTTTGAGAACTGTCCTCCAGTGGGACTTTTCTTCCCACCCACTTGTACAGGCTCACATTCAGCAATCCCAGACAAGCCTGTGTGAAGGCACATATGATAAATGTAAGGGGAGGAACTGATGTTCCTGCCAACTCTCTGTTCTCAGCCTGAGTCCAGCAGATATGAAAGGAAAACACTTTGTGTGGTTTGAACTCTCCAAACAAGTCTGGTCTTCTGTTCACTGAGCAGGAGATCTTGCTACTGGAGTATTATATTGTAGGCATGTGGTCTTACCTCCTTTGGGCACATTTTAAAGGAAGAGAGTTTGTTTTGCTAAGTTTTCTACAAAGATACTAAGGCATTCTCCATGGAAATGCGATTCCCATGCCTCTGAATTCTTGGCTGACATAGGGTCCCGCTGGTTTCCTAATGACCTAAGCTGTGTCTCAGCTTTGACCAAGAGGTGACTAAAGACACATATCTTTGTTCAGAAACTCCTGCTGACTCTCAGCAGTCTTTTTCCAGGTTGTTCTTTTACAGGACTGTTTCTTCCTCAGTCGTAAAGACAGAGGATATGTGGCTTGTCCAATGAATCTGAGAGCCAGAGCCTTCCTTCATACGAGCTGTGACAATAGTCATTTTTTAAAGCTAACCATAAAAGATCTATATGCCTTTTCCAGGTTTGAATCTTTAACACTTGACTTACAGTGTATAATGACTTCTTTCAGACTCATTAAAATCAAAGCAGCTTGGAGGACAGTTGGTGAATTCCCTTGATACAAACCACATCTTCATTCCCTGATTTTTGACTATTCCTATGAAATTAAAGAAAGACAAAAATCCAAGTTCTTTATAGCAAACATTGTACATCATTTACAGAAAAATACAAATTTGACTCCAGCTTTTGACACTATTTAAATTACATTTGTGTAAAAAAATTAATTGAGTGAGTTGCAGAGACTTGAAAATCAGGGTTTGCAGTGGAACCTGACAGGTTTTCTACAGTGTTTTTAATCAGGTTTAATTGTTGTAAGCTGAGTGATCTATGAAAGTCTTACCTTTATGAGGGGCTTGTAGGTGTGGGTTTTGCTGTTGTTGCTATTTTGGAGCCAGAAATAGTTGTGTGTAATTAACGATCCACAGGTAAGGTTAGATTTTGTGTTCATTGAAAGGGACTTAGCAGGGATTCATGTGGTGTGACATAATTTTGTTCATTAGGATAAGAAGCTTATATTCTTTCACTGTAATCACCTCCACATGAAAGAAGCTAGGGCTCGATACTGATTGACTAGAATTTTACATGGCCCCGTTGTTGAGCACTGAGTGTATTTGGTTCTGCTCTGTTCTCCAAAAACATGACGTTTTCCCACCTTGTGCAAGTTGAATGCATTTCTTTAAAAATAAAAACACTTTGAAGATTTTTACATTTCAGATTGAAATGCCACACACGTTGTATTTTCTTATATGTAAATATACACATAATATGTACTTGTATCAAGCCAAAGACACAATTAGAAGAAATGCTGCCTAAACAGTAAGTATTGATATAATGGAAGCATACTTATCTGTAACCACAGAAGAAGTGTTGATGTGATGTTATAGAAGTTGCTTTTTGGAAAAACATTTCTTAAAATATAAGGAGGGATTAAAATCTCATAAGTCTGTAGAACTGACAGCCAGAAAGTTATACAGACTAGCCACTAAAAAAGAAAAAAAACCAACAACAGCCAAGGTGTTTGAAAGTCAGTATCTGGCTTAGTGTTTTTAGGTGACTGTCGTGATAGGAGATGACCAGAGTCACCATGCCCTATCTCCAGTGGAAGTCAGGAGTAAAGGAAGTATGCAGACATAGTGGGACCAAGTATACAGACAGCTAGGGTGTGCCTGTGTATCCTTTTCCCTTGCCCCTCAAGCAGACAGGTGCCTTAGGCACCTTTCTACTCTGATTAAGCCTTGAGTCATTTCTGACTTCAGGGTACTGCATGCTGAGCATGCTGATTGTCATTTTCTCACTTCAGAGGGTACTGACTCCTTTAGATCTTTCTCTGTGGTGTCTACCTCTTTTGTACAGAGAGCCTAAGCAAATTCCACTGGAAGGGTGAATTGCCTATAAATTACAGATATATAACTTATGGTACTTTGATACTTAACTTTTGGATAACTAAACTTTTATGAGAACTGGCCTACTTTTCATACTGACCTTGTTAGGAGTTTTTCCCAAAAGTTTTGTATTGTAACCCTGGAAGTGCTGTCAAAATATTAAATATTATTGCAATAAAAGGTGCCTCATAATTTATATGCCAGCAGAAGATCAGGGTTTAAATGGTTGATGGCTCCTATTCCTATCTGATCTTTACTGTTAAGACAGAAAGGAATTTCTGGCCTGGGAAAAAATACCAGAGGTACCATAGAAAAGACAAAAGATTTCAAGACAAGACAAAAGACAAGACAAAACCGTGGCTGACTTGTGCTGGCAACAGTCCTGCTGTGAGTGGGAGATTAGGCAAGATGACACCCAAAAGTACATTCCAACTCAACATTTTCCCTATTTGATAATGTTTACAGGGCTCCTATAGGGTTTTCCTATATTTTTTTTTCTGAAGCACTATTAAGACTACAAAAAACTCCATTCATAGAGTAGAAGAGTATCAAAGACTTAATAAATATATTAAGTTATGTTATGTTATGTTATGTTATGTTATGTTATGAACAGTTCCAGACCTGTAAGGAAAAAAAAAAAGGAGAATCTCAAAGACAGACTCTTTATTAAGGAAGAGCAGGAAGGACTGCCTCTGAAGAGGCCTAACTGGAATGGCAGTAGTTTGGTTTCTGTCCTAAATGGGTTCTTGAACTTCAGGACAACCAGTAGAGGAACTGTTAAAAGGTGTGGAGGTCAGATCATTCCTCTAGTAATAAATATGTTCATAAAGGAAAAGGTGTTAAGATAGAGGTTTATGTATTTAAACAGCAGCAGAGAGAAGGGGACTTTTGTAGACTCCGGCAGGATTCCAGCCCTTGTATCTCAAGGAAATGAGGGTTATCTGCTTGCCTCCTTGCAAATACCAGAAATTCACTGGCCTGTGAAAAACAAGCTACCTGTACAGGGGTATTATAGATGCTAACTAGATTAAAGCACTATGTAACACCATTCTTTTGAAATACCGGTTGCTGAACTGGGCTCCTCCATTCTCACCATGTCCAAAAAATTGAAGAAAAACCATGGTGGTAGAGTATACCATGAGATGTCTGGAAATTTCCCTTTGGGGTGTTCTTGAACATAGACTAAGCCTGAGACTGAGTTAGCTCTCAATCATGAACAATGACAAGTCTGAATTTGAACAGACCTGTGCTTGACTGACAGTATAAACTTAACTTACAAAGTGGCTGTAAGCTTAAAAATACCCCTTATTATTCTCTGTAATCAAACTGCATTACCTCATCCTTAATGAGGTTGTGACAGGAGAATGAGATATGCTTGTGTAAATGTATCAGGAAAAAATCAGTACCACTCTAAAGTAGGTCCATTAATAAATGAGATGGAGAATTAAATTACTAATGACTTCAAAATGGCTGAGATAAAGAAATTCCATGCCAAAGCTGCCTTTAATAAGAGAAATAACATTAGGTCAATTAGGAGTGCTGGAAAACCCCCACTAAACTGTGAATTCAGTGTGAGAGAACAGTTAAGGAAATAAAGTTTTTAACATGACTGCTACTACCCAGCAAAATGAGGCACTCTCTAGTGCAACTGCAGTACTCTTATCTTCTTATCCTCTTATCCTCTGCACTGGTTAATACTGGGACTGTATTGTCCAAAACTATCTTAAACTGTTAATTCTATGAAAAGAAATAACTCAGCAGTGTCTTGGCCTCTACATTGCCTCATTCATGCCCTTTCTCTTGTCCTGTTGCCCTACCTGTTTTGACAGAAACTGCTTTATATCTAACAGCACTGCCTTACATCTAACTGCATTTTTGTAGTTTTCCACTGGGACAAATAACTTCTACAGAGTAATGAGGTTTATTAGCTTGAGTGAAGGTAATTCAACTGTATTGCTTCCACTAAACAAACCAATTTGTCAGCTCAGGTATGTCTTCATGGCACAGCATTTATTGTACTGTTTAGATTTACTCTAATTAGATGTTAAGCTGAAGATTTCTTACTGCTGCTGGAGCTGGCACTGACTGCCATTTTTGCTCTTATCAGATTTTATTCTAGATGTTTCCTCCCTATTATGCCTTTCATTCTCTCCTTTTCTACTCAGGTCATTAAATCCTACCTGAGTGATTTTTCCAGTCACACTCTTTTGCCTTTCATACACCACTTTGAACTCTCTCTTCTTTTTGAGGAATGTGGTACATTAGAAAGGCTCATTTGGAGATGAAATGCCCATCTTTTTTATCATATTTTTCATGCTCATTAAAGTATGAGGTGCATTAGAGTAATGTAATCTTGAAACAATCACCCTGAGAGGTGTGAAATGTCTTTCTTTATTGAGGGTTTCCTGTTTTCATATCAAGGTGATTGATGATTGTAAGGGTCAGTAATTTAGCAGAAGCTAAATTACTGGTGATAGGTTGTTCTATAATCCTCAATTTTTGATACTGAAAGACCCAACTGTTAATTATGCAAATGAAAATACTTTCAAGCCGTTTTTCTGGTAACAATACTAGTTCTGTTTTTTGATGTAAACAAAATAAGTTGGATGATGAACACCAGAAATGTTAAGGCCAATAGAGATAATTATACTTTTCTACACTGGAACCAGAAATGGAACAAACATTAACTTTATTGCAGTATTTATCAGTATGTTGAACTCAAGATTTTTAATTTACAAGGATCTTTCACACTATTCTAATTCTGCCACAGAGATGTTCCAATGAAAGCAGGGAGTTATAAATCAGAAGTAGAGAATGATCTTTCCTAGAAGAAGATTTAAAAGAAAAAATCAAAGAAACCAAGAAAAAAAAAAAAAAGGCAAAAGGAAGCCTCATTTTTCTGCCTCCCAGATCATTTATTTTGTTTCTAAGACATTTTCTGAGCCATATTCATTAGCCATTCCTCAGCTGGTGTTCCTGTTCCATTTCATCTCCCCCAGAAACACTACTATTTCATACCAAGAAATGGTTGCTTATTAGGGAGGGAAAATCAGAAGATGAGAGACTGCAAACATAGCCTTTCTGCTCTCAGATATGGGGAAAGAATGCCAGATCATGAGGGAGCCTTTCTTTGGAAATTCAGTGGTGGATAAAAGGACAAACACAATATCAAATACTGAAAATTATCTGGAAGTATAATGGAAAAAGAAATGGTTTTCCCACTGCTGTAGAAACAAGATGTGTGGTTCTCTGCATATGAATTTCAGCAACTTCCTTGTGAATTCAAAGCTCTTGTGCACTGCATACTTTGTTCAATACTCTGACAACCTTTGAATATCTCAAGACTAGCACCTAGATATGTCATTAATAAAACATTTTGTATCTGTTGCTAAATCTAATGAAATCTAACAAATGATAGAGAATGATTAGTAAAAGGTCAGACAAAAACTTAGAAAATGTTAAGCACATTATTTTGGCTTCTCATTTGCATTCTAAGACTTCGGTGAACTTATATTCTTTTTTACATTGCTTTACATTAAAGTAATGGCATAAGGTAGCCTTCTTATAAATGAAAAAATGGCATGTACTCTGTATCTTACTGTTGAAAATATTGATAATATAATTAATGATGCCAGGGAAAGAAGTTTTAGGAAAATGATAATCAGATTCTTACTGGATCTGACAGAAATCTAAGAAATGTGGGTTAATAAAAATGAAGTTCCTGAATTTGACAGAAACACTTGATATTCTCCTTGAAGAAATGAAGATTGTTAAAATATTCTTAGGAAAAATGCTTAAATACCAGAACTAGGGTCCGCACTGAGAATTGTAACCTGAATCTTCAGTCAATTCACCTTGTCAGGAGAATCATGTTGTATCATATACATCACCTGAATCATACTATAGCATGTTTGCATCAAACATATTAATAATCATGTTTTGGAATTATGTAAATGTTCTGTTCAGAGCAGCAAGAGTAAATCATGTTAAAACACAATGAAAGTACTGCTTGCACAGTCTTGCAAGAAGTAAATTTACCCCGTAACTCTGGTTTTGAAGGAAGATTGCTATGCCTGGCAAAGAAAACTGACATTTCCTTGCACCAGGTATTGAAATATTTTGAAGACTATTTAATTGTGTGTATGTTGTTGAAAATTCATGGTTTTTATTTCTTTAGGAGCTTTGATAGCAAGAAGAGGTGAAGAAAAGTTTTGTCACAGTTTTCAAAATGTCAAAGAAAAAATTAATTTTAGATTTTTTTATCTAGACTTTAAAGACATGAGAGTGGTAGGAATGCACTCACTAAGGGAAATCAAGTGTAGGCATCCACCTTCATACTAATGAAGTTTGTTACTAAAACCACACTGTTTTTCTGTAAAATTATCTAATGCCTATTAAGGATCTTTAGTACTATTTCAAACACAGAGTTTTGTACTGAATGCTCACCCTCACTGGTGTCTCTTTGGAGATTTAATGTAGCAAAGGTATGCTAACATTTTTAATGGGTTTTTTGAAATGTGAGAAGAAGCTCATGCAAAGTGATTTATTTATGTTGGTATCTATAAAGCCATGGGAAAAAATTTCTTGCTGAAGTTAATTCCTTTTTTAAAATTTATTGTTCATGTATTATACAACTACTGGAGTGTAAAATATGTGGGGTTTTAAAAAAAAATTATCTTTTTCTCAGACAGCAAATTCCAGCTTTATAATGTGACTTTAATCCTGCCCACTGAATGATAAAAAGTAAAAAAACTCTGAATCACCAAGGTGTAAATTGTACAGACAAATAATTTTTGAAATGAGAAAAACTTAAATAAAGATTCATTTCACTATCTAGTGTATTTGTTTCACAATACTGCATGCATGATATCAACACATTGCAATACAACAATCCAGAGCTGAATGAATACTGTCACTTTGTTATTTTTGCACACATATTTTAACAGATTTAGTCTTTTAAGCATAGTCTCACTTGAAAAACTGCTCATTCACGCTGTGTGCCATTGCAAGGCTGATTTTTGAAGTTCATGCAATAGTGATTTGGAAATTACTTTAGAAAGACTGTAATTGATTGCAGTCATAAAGTGCAGCTGTGTACAGAGGAAAAAAAAGGAAAAAAGAGGGTCTCTTATGAAAGAAAGTGATTTAAGATTTAACTGAGATCAGGACCAGTTCTAATTATATTAAGATTTCACCACCTATTTCTCTAATGGAAGACAAGATAAACATTTGCCTATAATTCAAATTCATTAATATTGTGATTCAAAATATTCAATTTTATATTTTATATACTAAAAAAAATGTTCAATATTAAGTATAATACAGAGCAGGATAGAGCTTGCAGCTTGAGGCACCTAGATATAGCTGTCCACATGCAAATATCTGTATGTTTAATGCAGGCCAGTCCCATGCATATGTCATGGGTACCGCTGGGTATTCCAGGTAGCACAAGGTGACTCTTTTCTTGGCAATTGAAGCTCAACCATGTCCAGTTCAATTAATGCATCCTAGGTAATGGCTCAGCTGTCCACTCACCAGACATCTGTTTTAGGGTGAGAGTAATAGCTCTTTGGGGCTCTATTCACTTGACTGAACCTAGGGACCTGGTGTCATCTGGTATATCATGGAGATTCTGAGACTTCATCTTACAGCTGCAGACATACTTTGGGGCATCCAAGAGACTGTGTGGACAGTGGGGATACCTCAGGGCATGGTAAGCAGCACTAGAGGCCTATGTGTGGGCAGTTCCATGCAGGCTCCATCAGCTTGATTTAGTTGCCTACACCTAGAAGATTTAGAGGTGGGACTTATCTGCTTGAACACAGGTGATCTGTGTTACAAGATGCCCTAAGATGCATCTCCAGACCTCTTGATACTTCTCTACAAGGTATGGCTTCACTCGTCACCAGGATGATTCAAGTCACACAAAGGCATATCAAGTGACACTTGATGCTACATTGAGATAATTTAAATCTTAATTTCATTTAAGAGACATCCTAAGCATTTGTATTAAACTGGTGAATGTGAAAAGAGAAGCAGAGGAGACTCTTACCCTTAGGGAATAGCAGCTATAGGCCAGATGGGATGGCTTTTCACTGGTAATGGAAGTGTTGTTTTGGATCCTTGATAAAAATTCCAAATGTACACTGCCTATAATGAGTATTTTTATACTTAACTCTCAGGTAAAACCCTATATGTAGATTCCTAAACACAGGTGTCTTTGTGATCTGAATTCTATCAAAAAGGAAGTCTAAAAATGTCTATAATAATGGTTGTCAGAACCAAGAGAATAGTCACTAGTGTTATTTTTTAAATTAGCTAATAAAATAGTATGCTAACCTCTTTTAAAATTATTTCCATACAATACACAGTGTTTCTCTAGATTTGTGTTTATTTAACTCTTTTCTACTACAACATTACTTGTAATTGCTTCGTCTGCAAAATAAAGCCAAGATCTCTCTTCCATAGAACTGTATTTGGCTATATCTGAATGCTAATTCTAAATAAATACATATTAAGTCTCTCTGGCTTCTTTCAGCCTGGTCATTATGTTTCCCAAGATCCTTTAGGTACAACTAGTCTAGTTCAACGTAGGGGAACCTTGGGTCTCCTTGTGATGCTCTACGTAAGGAACAAAGCTGAAGGAAGCATAAAATGGTATGCTTTGTTTCTTACCGCATGTCCACAAATATAATCATTTTGGTAATTCCTCAACTATCTTTTGCTTACATTTGGTCAAACCTTATGGTTTTTTCCTGTTTGAATTTAAGTCCACAGGCAGTAGTAGACATACCTCTATACTACTAAACTGATGTCCAAGGGCAGGGTCTGATACAGGACTCTGATTTAGTCTGTCTGCCTATGTGTTAGCCCACTTCACATATCAATTTTGGTCTGCTTCCACTAGCCATCTCCAGATGAAATTTGCCTTAAAGGAAACTAGCCGTAAGCAGTGTAGATGTGTGCCAGTTAGTGTTGGACTTCGTGTCTGTCTTTCATTCAGCAGCGCAGCATATAACAACAGTGACTCTAACCCTTTTTTAAATACTCTGTTTTCCCCAGGACAGTCTTTCTAAGCTGCAATTCATAATAGCAATTCCTTTTTTCACAATGCAGCTGTCCGAGCAACAAGTTTTTATGAGATTGAGACTGGTACATCAGCTACATGAAGCAGAATGCGGTTCACAGGTACCAGCTCTGACAAGGACTGGAAAGTCACAGCGCAGTGACATGAGGCCTGCCTTCTGTTTGAGTAACTCTGTTTAAGAAGTTCTTATAATTGCTCTTTTGTCTAAGACGCTGAACAGGAACCATAAAATTCTGTCATTGTGTCACTTTAAATGGCCAACCTGACACTTGATTGAAGAAGGATTACACCTGTCTCTCTTGAATTATTTGATGCAGAGCCTCCCTACTATGGAAATTTTTAAAAATGGTATTTTATATATTTAAAAATACCGCAGGCACAGATTTAATTTAGTTTTGTTTGGAATCCAAGATAATTAACCCTGGAATCAATCTATTTTAGAGATAATGTTTTCAGCTGCAGCTGCAGGCAGATATTTTAGTTTCAGACACAATAGCCATAGTTAATTATCCAGTCAACAATAATTCTATTTAGTCTGAGAAGAAAAAAAGCCACCCAGGTTTTCATTTTCAAGCTTTAAATCAGCGGATGTTGGAACTTAATCAGTCTTTGTCTAATGAGAAATTAAGCACTGTCCTTAGAAAACAGATTTCACTCCTGTCTTCTAGGGTGAAAATTTAAGTTTAAATTTGCCTCAAAAAACCACCCAAATTGCATTTTTAGTACCTACAAGGAAAGTGATATGAGGTTAAGCTGGGAAAGGTCATGCATTACAAAAGATTGCACTTGACATGGAAACACCTTGAGAGATTTCAGCTGGAAAAGCAGACACAAAAGAACACTAGTTTATTTCATCACACATGCTTTACAGTAAAAATTCAAGAAAAACATTAAAGTATTTTTTTTTCTCTCTAAAGGAGGTTCACTACTAATTCTGAAATATCTAGCAGCATTGGACCTCTAACATAAGAATTGAAACTCTTAGCAGGAACAATATAATACTAAAAATATAATAGGTATATTGGAAAGAAGCTTTTGCTTTCTTATGTAATGTGCACATGATCTGCCTGATATCATCTTTAAATCCCTTACTTGAGAAGGAAAAAGGTGCAATAGTACTGCAGAACTATTATACAGATAGTAAATATCTGGAAAGGAAGGTTCCATAACATGAAGGCAGAATAGTTTTGGCTTTCATACTCTAATTTTCTTTTCTTTTTGGGAAAAAACCCCCCAGTGTTTTCCTTCCTGTCCCTCAAACTGTCTAAGGTGACCTGCAGACAAAAGCACCTGGTGTGTGTTGTGATCTCCTTAGAGGAAATCATTCTTCTGTGTTGGACCTGACATTCATCTGGCCTATTAATTCAGGTTTCTGTATGTGAAAACCAGGGCTTGTAGATAAGGTGGACATATGAGCAGGAAACTGGCCTTATAAAGTGTTGGGTTGTGGACCAGGTATGCACATCATCAATGCTTTTTAATTTGCTTGGCTCCTGCCTGGTGGAGGAACGTGTCAGCAGGCAATGACTGTCCACACTCAGGTAGAAGGAGTGAATCTGTAGAGGATGAGGAGTTCCTGCCATTTCAGTGATTTTCTACAGCTTCTGGCAGTCTAATGAAGCTGAAGCCATCCAAAGACCCATGCTGTTCTTGCCCAGTGTAGTTAAATAATTACTATATTGAATGAATTTTGAAGGTGATAACCTTTTTCTCCAGTTACATCTTTATGTCTACTACACTGCAAGAGTGCTGTCTCTATTGGTTTGTCCTTTCTTCAAGATAGAAGGGCAGGGGACTTTTTAACCTTTGCTCAAAGGATCCATACCCATCTCTTACAGGTATGCTGACTTTCCATTATTTTCAGCTCCTCTGTCCTGTTCAGCATGACTAACACTGCCAAAACAAATGGGTGTAATTTCTTCCCCTTATCCCAACATGCAAACTAATATTACATGCATTTTGTGCCTTCTGCCTTTCAATAGTGTAAAAAGCCTCATTTCCTCCTGTGCTAATCAGAGGAGTGAGTTATTAAGAAACCCTCTTCAAAGGGTGGCTTCCTGGGGCTCTCTTGGATGCTTGTGACACGGCCAATCAGAGATTCACTTAAATGCAGCTTCCCATCTACAGGACTGGGTCTAACAATGCTTTGCAATAACTATTTTGTCTACGTGTTTCACTGTGTCAGGGAAAGGGACTGCAATTCTTTATTAAGGAGATGATATAATCATTAAGACAGTAACTGAAATTAATAGTCCTAACGTATATTTAATTCATGGAAAATAAGACATCAGATGTTAGGGACCACCTTTTTGTAGGGTAACCTTGAAAGGGCTGGGGAAAAGTTGAGCTAAAGAACTCTGTGACTAATAGATCTATTAGAAACAAAGATATTTGGAAAAAAATGGTGATCCTTTGTACTTTTTAAATACATTGATTCTGGGTGTAATAAAATCATATACTTTTTGAAGGGAGCACACAAGAGTCAGGTAGCCACAGAACACATATTTTTGTCCAAAAACTGGAGAAAAATCTTGAAGAGTTAGCTAAGGTGAAAGATTATATTTCTTTTTTAATAGTAAAAAAGTGTGTCACTAGGTATTTTTGCAATCAAGTTACACTTGAGCAGAGGCTACTTTCACTTTACATGTCACAAAACATATCCTTATGATTTCTGTAATTTGCTTGTACCAGTGCTAATTATAATTACTCCAGTTAAAATATTACTTTGGTTGCTTTATGCACTTTTTTTTACTAATAAATCTCTAAAGCAGTCTGCAGATAGAAATAGTCTGTAATTTGGATTAGTACTGAATTGTTTGAATAAAATGAAATAGTACACTTGGTTTAAAGAAAAAAATTAGAGATATGTGCTAGCTGTTTTTTAAAGCAATTTTGAATATACATACCTGCTGTGCATATACTTATATATAGATTAAAGGGATTATATCTTGTATTTTTTCCAAATACATTAGTTATTGACCAAATAGATAGCAATAGCTCAAAGTACAAAATGAGTTAGAGTTTACTGTGTCGATGATCCGTGGATTAAAGACTCCCCAGGCACACATTCGTAAGATAAAGCAGATGACTCCTATGGAATCAGACTGGGCTATCATGGCAAAGAATTGCAGATTAAAGATCACTTGGAATAGTTAGGATTGCAGTGGCGCAAACATAATGAGTTTCCTATTGCCAAAGTATTCTCAATTACAGTTTTTATTTTCTGTTTATACAAAATACAGCAGAATAGATAAAGGTGAGTGTAAAGGCTTTCTTAGCTTGGATGAAGGTATGGGGGTGACATGGAAGATTTGAGTCAGGTCAAAATCCCATTCAATGTGGTTACTACATGTATAGAAAGACTGGAGAGAACGAGAAAGCATCTCAGGTATGTTGGGATTCCTCTGTCTTACATAAACAAACAGTGATTGATTCAGACCAGTCGGAGAAAAAATTACTTTCAGAGGCTATTTAGTTAGCATGAGGAGAAAGAATCTTCTCTACCTATGAAAGGCTTTGGTTCTCATTTTTATAACACAAATTTCCCAAGCACCACCACAGTGTGAAGACAGAGCAGAATCAGAGGCCAAGAATAGCAGAAGCCTGAGAAAGAGTCATGGGTAGCCATAGCCTCCACTGAACATGAAGAAGAGTGGACACAGTCAAGAGGGTAGATCACACTCACTCAGTGAAGAAGGAAAAGCAATTCACATGTTAAATTAATTAAAAAAATGAACAACATTGTACAAAGGCGAATGGGATAATCATGGGTAGTGTACTGGCAATACAGAGCAGCTTGTTTAAACTACGTCAAAATGCAGAGGGTTTATTTTAGTAAATTATTTATTTTATGTGAAAGTTATATTGACAGATTTGAAAACCTAAAGGTCCTTCATTTACAATCACATGTACATCCTACACTTATTCATAACAATCGTAACATTTTTGCTTGTTATTTTAGTCATAAATATAGCAAAAGAATGAACATGACAGCCATTATTTTTCTATACATGATATAATGAAAAACTCCCCAACATGCATATCTTGGATCTTTGCTCTCTGTTTACCATTCCTCCTGTGGGCCCATATGGCAAACAGTTGCACTTCCCACAGAAAAGCAGAAAACAAAAGCCCTACAGTATTAAAAGTTAAGATACAGATTTTGAAGAGTTAAGGGGACAACTTATACAAGATTTGATTAGACAGCAGTGATTTATCTTAAAATATGTTACGCTGAAATCTTTTAATCTGTGTGTTACTGCAAGCAGATATTTAAATGATTTGAAGTTAGAGATGTTTGCATTCATCAGTGTTTTCATGATGCAAGACCCTACATTTGGTGCTGTGTGATGGAACATGTCCAGTGGAAAATCTATTTTGATAGTCATGGAAGTAGACTAAAGAGTAGGTATAAAAGAGTATTTTCTAAAGGGAACTAGCAGAAGCTCCTTGAGCACTGATTGCTTCCCTGAGTACAGTAAATATCACTAGTTAGTGCAGTAAAAGAGCAGTACATGAAGTGCGTTGGCAACAAAAGTATTACCTCTTATAATACTTGATACTATTGAAATAGCAGACTTTCCAGGGACTTCTTATAAAAATTGAAGTCTGTTTGAGATTGCTAAATTTTTTTAAAGCAATTTGATGTTGTATGAGATGAAAAAAAAAAAAAAAAAGAGAAAGGATCCAAAGCCATGATTTATTTTTGCTTGAGGCTAATTAAGGAAAATGAGAGTGTAAGTTTTGTAATTTGTGAATATTGGCATGCATGGTCAATCAAGGGGGAAGAAAACTGAGAGCTCATAAAACACAGGCCATCTGTCTTCTTTGCAGATAATTAAGTATAGCACAACCTGTGGCAAAATGACAAAAGTATAGATATTCAGTATGGGGATATTAAGGAATATGATTTATAAGTTAGTAGTTGGTTAATAATTATTTTTCATACAGCCTTCAGATCACACTTCTTTTCTCTTGAAATCTATTTTCAAGGAAATACTATTGGATGGAAGATAAAATTCAAGAAAACATTATTTTTGATCATGTCTACAATTGAACTGTAATGAAAATGTTCAGTTATTTAAAATAAAAACTCTTCGTAGTTGAACAAAACTACAAGAAAAGTTGAACATTGAATAACTTTTTCCAGTTTAACAAAAATTTTTAAAAAGTTTTTTTTATATAGTTAATAATATGAAGCCTTCCTCAAAACTGGCTGAAGTTGAAACACCCTTTCAGAATGGAGAGAAAGTAATAAAGAAGATATATGCATCTATTTGCTTGACTATGTTAGAGGAGTGCCTAGTCACAATAAAGGACACTAAAACTTGTCCTAAACATGTTATTTGAAATATTGTTAAACTGATGTGCAGTGACCCCTTGAGGTCATGTTTTTCCTGGGGTTTTGGGTGGTTCAGCCCAGTGTGCTTCACAACTGAAATTTATTTGATTGTATTTTCTCCTGTAGGATGTTTGAAGGGCAAATGAAGGCGTTTCTATGTAGTGAAAGCTCGGGTGCCCTACAAAACTCTTCATTGTAAGAAACACCAAGGGTTCCTGTGAAGCCTATGAAGACCCTATGAAGATGTTATCACTACTCTGTGGAAGTTCTGCAAAGTTCTGCAGTAAATGAGTTGGGTCCTAGTTACGAAGATTACTCTTGCCAGTGAACTTTTAACCCTCTACATCTTTTAAAAGTTACAATCACCACACATTAAAAATATACATAGACCAGTTGAAGGTGAATGTGTAAAAGATGTGCAGAAATGTAACTAAAGCAGAATTTTGGTAGTAGAGAAACTGACTACACTAAATGTGCTTAGGTATTTGACATATAAATCATCACAATAATGCATAAAGTGTAAAGGAAATACAATTAAATTTGAAGTGGAAAAGTTGGGTATGTGCTCAGTCAGTATTTACAGTCCATTAGTTTTTCTCAGTGTGACAGCAGTATCCCTCAAAAGCATTGGATTTGCTACTTAAGCTTTAAAATCACAGAGAGAAAGCATTACAAGGTGACTTGGGTGATTGACCTTCATTAGTCATTGATGAAATTTCTTCTGCTGCTCACTGCTTTTCTAGGCATTGTCTAGTGCCTTGCATTTTTCTGCAGAGCTCTGTTGGCTTTGTCATCTTATTTTCTTATCCACTGCGTCCCCATTCATCTCTTTTGATTACTTCTTGAATACTATGCAAATCTTAGATTACATTAGATAAAATAATAGATCACAAACGTATTGGTGTCACAACTTTTTAAAATCTCGTCTTCTTCTCTATATCATCTAATAGAATACAGCCAAATCTTTGAGGTTTGTAATCACTCTCAGTTATAAAGAGTATTTTCTTGTGATTGCAAAAAAATTACCTCTTGCTTCTGGAGGAAATGAAACCCCACAGCCTCACTAAATACATAATTTGAAAGCTCTGACAAAACTTAAACTCAACTGTCTCTGGCTTTTAGGAGGAAAGTGGAGTTTATGCAATCAGAACAGATAGGTATTTTACTGGTAGTGTCTTGAAAATAAGACAATCAGCCCTTCCTCTGGGCCTACGGATACACACAGAATTAACTTTACAACTGCTCTTCAGACTGATGTCAGCTATTGCAGCTCTGTGCAGATGCCAAAAGCAGTCAATATACAGAATGGTAGTAAATTTACTTTCCTTTCTGCAGTGCTATAAATCACTAGCTTAGCACATACATGGTAATGGTATGCATTTATTGCGTCTTCTCATCTTGTGCTGCTGTATGTGTCTGAGTGATTTTCTACTTCTGTAAATTAATAGACTCTTACTTATTATTAATAGATTCTTGACTATTTAGAAAATACATGTGACTCTTTAACACCTTAACACAAGAACAGGCTCTTTTGAGGAGACCAGTGATTCTTCTAAAAAGCTATAATGGCTCTGAGTGTAGCATCACTGAGCTGATTCAGATGAAGATGTAAAATCATACATTCTGACAACTGCAGAATATTTCTTCTGCAATGAAAGGTGCTTTGAACTATTAGTATCTAATCTGTGGGATTTAATAAATCACTATGTAGTTTTGAGATGGAAATCAGGGTAGTAAGCTTTTGTGGCTTCTGCCTCTACTACACTCATATAATGTTTAATTTATAAGGTACTGCTCATCCGTTTTAGATATCTTCCATTTGGGAAGGAGCCGGACAGTGAGACAGTGCAATTCTTTTCCAGAAGTCTTTACAGAGTGCTGACAGACTTTCAGCCCTCTCAAGTATCTCTTACTGAAGGTTTATAAAAGAAGATTGTTGCATGGGGAGGAGATCACTAGCTCCTGTGGAGCATATTAACTATCACACATCATGCTAAAGAGTTAGCACGCTCAGGTCAAATCATCTCTGTATTTTAAAATAACATTTTTCATCACTGTGTTATTAAAGTTTTGTCTGTTATCCTGAACAGTCTTTTATTGACTCAGACAATCCTTTGTACTTTCCCAGCATGGAATTATGATGAAAGGTTGAGTCCTACAGAGGTCTAAAATGTCCTTGAAATGGAAAAGGGCCTAGGTTGCACTTCAAAAATGAATGCATATCACTCATCGCAGAAAAATGAATTGATTTTGTATTCATTGGATGATCTGTGAAATAATCTTCAATTAAATGAACAAGAGATTTCTAGTTCCTACAAAGATACAACTTTAATCTTACATGGTTTTTTTTAGTTCCTTTTTCCCACATGTTAAAATAGTGTTTTAGTTAAGACAATGCATGGAAATAGAAGAGCAGCCATAAGAGAGGTCTCATAAACAGCATGGTAACTAACACAGTTTTACATTTGTTTTAGCACTCTCAGAAACAATGAAAGGTTTATTTGGCCAGATAATGTAACATAAACCCAGAGATGTAACATTCCCCTTGAATACCAATTTACACCTTTAGGACATGACCTAATGAAACTTCCCCATGCACACACGGGGAAGAATAATAGCAGTACTTGTGGTTTTACTTGCTTTTTGAGTTCAAGAAAGATTATCTAAATTTCTCTTCTGCCTTTACATGCACCATAATTATTATTTGAATTACTGAAGTGCCAATGGACTCAGCCGTGAATAAGACCTTTTTTTAGATACCACATAAATACATAAGAAATATTTACCTCCAAAAACCTGAGTGGTAAGAAGACTAACGTATGCTGCAGCCAGATAGTGGGAAAAAAACCAAACAGGGTAAAATGAAGAACTGTCTATAGACAAATAAAAATCAGAGATTGAAGGCATATTTTCACTAAAATGTGAAATGACCGCCTCACTGAAAAAGGCAAAAATGATTTTTTGGGAGCAACAAAAAAACTACTGAGTGTTCAAAAGTGTGCTGTTTTTGCATAGGATAGTGCTAATTTTCTTCATGGTAGCTGGTACAGGGCTATGATTTGGATTTATGCTGAAAATAGTGTTGATAATACGGGGATGTTTTTCCTAGTGCTGAGCAGTACTTATGAAGAGTCAAGGTCTTTTCTGCCTCTTGCTCCATTGCAAGGAAGCTGGAGGGGACACAACTGGGACTGCTGACCACAGAGATATTCCATATAGCATCATGCTCAGCATATAAAGCTGTGGGATGAAGGAGGAAGTGGGGGAGCATTCAGAGTGACAGCATTTGTCTTTCCAAATCACAGTTCTACATGACTGAGCCCTGTTTTCCTGGAGATGGCTAAGCACCTTCCTGTCAATGGGAAGTGTGGAACGAATTCTTTGTTTTGCTCTGCTTGTGTGCACAGATTTTGCTTTAAACTGTCTTTATCTCAACTCATGAGTTTTCCACTTTTACCCTTCCAATTCTCCAGCCCATCCCCAAGATGGGTAAGTGAGCAAATGGTTCTGTGTGGCTTAGCTGTCATCTGGGATTAAATCACAACAAAACAGTAGAACTGAAGCTACAGTGTGTTTATTACTCAAGCATGAAGCTGGAGCTGCTGTTGTTTTTTCTAGGAGTCAAGTGGAAGGTTTATTGAAAAAAAAAAAGGAAAAAAAAAAAGGAAAAAAAAGAAAAAATAGAAAATTTGAGGAGTATAACTTTTGCAAAAGAAATGTGGCCCAAATTCAATGAGTGCCCTCCAGGATATTTTATACTGAAACTGAAATATAGCTGAGAATGCAGCCCATGCTTCCTTATTAAAAGATGTTTTGGAAACTTCCTCCCCCTGAAGTTCCCTGGGTTTCTTTCCCAAAGTACTCCCTGTGCCCTCTGTTAGTGGGAGAAGAAGAGGCCCCCCAAGCCCTGGGATCTCATTCATTATCCCCTGTTACTAGACCAAAATGAATAGTGAATACAAGTGATAATTATATCACATCATGTTTCTGAGCTTATTAGCAGCACTTTATAAGCTTTTCCCTGCTTCTTCATTCTGTAGTTGCTATAGAATCATTCTTGCTTTAGCGAAAGGAATGAGCGTCTGCTGAAACAGGAACCATTTCCATCAGAAGGTATCAATCCCATATTTCTTGTATTGCTCCCTTCTCATCTGGTGGCCTCAATCTTCCCTTGATTTTTATCTCCAACATAGTATTTGCCCAAGACCTTGCACTGAAACAATGACTGAAAATAAACCCCTCACCTTAATAATATGCTTTTACTCATTTAGTGCAACAGTTTGAGGACATTACCTGCAGAGTGCGCGGATTTCATTTTTGAGACTGAGTGTTCTGCTTCTGCCTGACAAATTGCGAACTTTATTTTTACTGCAAAGACAATCATTGCTTTCTTGCACTAGTTTAGCCTGAACCTTAACTAAAATTCATAAAGGGTTCTGATCCAGGGCTGACAGAAGTATTACTGGCTTAAAATGTATCACTTAAAGGTAATTGCTCTGACAATAAGTTAAATCCCATGGAGGAGAATTGTTTTGTCACCTAGGCAATAAAGTCATTTGGAAAGGATCAGAGAACAGCTTGTAAGGCTGATCAGGGATTCACCAGGCAGAGCAGCTAAAAAGTTATAAAAAAAGAAAGCAAGTAAGTTGTTTGATCTGCTTTAGTCTTCTTCAGCTGCTAAGGATGAAGGAAAGCTATTAGTCCCAGGGGCATAACAAAGCAGAGAAGGGCAGACCATAAATAGGTTCTAAAGGGATTCCAGAGAAGGGCTGAGCCGGAATAAAATACCTAATGTTTTGAAAGAATGTCCAAAATTGTGTATTTTTCTTTAATTTCTTTACAATTGATTTTGCTTCATTCTTTGACTAAAAGCAATAGTATGTTTAAAAATTTTTTTATCTATATTCTTCTCTTGTCCAGTTGGCAACATGTTTTGAGAAGTATTTTTGGAAACTCCTGTGACTAGCTTTATTTTTAGCCTATTAAGAAGAAAAGTCATGGCTTTTTGGTTTTGGATTCATCACATTGTTGGAAAAGTATCTGTTCTGTCTTATTAACTTCCCTTAAAAGACAACAGGCAACAGGACCAGATTTTCACTTTAAAGGTGAGGAAGGACTGACAAGGTCTTCTCAAATGCCTGCACTTGTCCTGGCTCTTGAAAGGTCTGGATTGTTTACAGGCAGCTACAAAGCCAACCCAAGCCAAAACACATCAATGGAAATATGTCCATTAATTTAAATGAATTTAAGGAAGAGTTTACACCACAGCTTTTCCTGCCTGTGATCCCTCCCATCAATTAAATGATGAGAACAATTTTTTGAGTGTCTATAATGTTCCTTCTCTTCAAAAATAATGCAATCTTGTGGAAAGAAAACCAGTAGGCTGAAGCCTAATTTGTATTTCCTTCTTCCTTGACAGCTGCTCATTTAATATATATATAAAATGTATGTCTTATTTGGCAAGGTACTTCCACCTCAAGCATTCTGGAGAACTGAATTCCAACGTGCTATTAAAGGTATTCACTTCTGGGGCAAATATGAAAAAAAAAGGATTTTCAAGGTATGATGGAACACCAGAACAAAAAATACATTTGGACTTTGAAAACAATCTTTAAAATAAAAAACATCCAATGTTTTTGACTGTGTCCTGGATGTGAAAGAAGAAAAGGCCAAGGAGAAAGGGACAAGGCCAAGGAGAGAGGGACAAGGCCAAGGAGAAAGGGACAAAATGTAAAGCATTATTTATAATTTTCTTTCTATGCTCCAAATAAAGAATCTTTTTCTTCCCCTTGGGTTCCACCTGTATTGTGCTGATTTTGTATTTTTCTCTCCAGAAAATATAAATAACTGCACCAAGTATAGCTTTTGTTTCTGTGGAGGCATCTTAATTTTCTCTAAAGAAGCAAAGCTGTAATTTTTCTCCCTCTTTCTAAAATCATGGGCTCATTCATCTGCCTTTAATAAGAATTAGATGATAATGAAAAAAAGCCTTGTGTCATTTGAATCAAGTGTTTCCAAACCTTGAATGATTACAAAAGCTTCTTCTCCTTTTCTTCTGCTGTTTTCCACAATGTTTTTATGCAAATCCAAACCAATTTCCCTTTGTTGAAACATGACTCAGCAATATGATATATTAATAACTAACACTGAGTCAACAGCAACAGATTTTCATCCATGCTGATACTGAGTTCCCCAGCTAATTCCTTAAAATCCTTTCAGGGCGAAGGGAGAGCCAGAACTCTACATTTCTGATGCTTTTTGGACCGGGTATGTGCATGTCTTCAGCTGATTTAAATTTAAAAAACACTAATCAAGTCATAAAATGGAAGAAATTCTTTACTCTGAGGGCGGTGAGGCCCTGGAACAGGTTGCCCAGAGAAGTGCAAAGATTTCTGCAACACAATACTGGAACTTCATCTTGAAAAACACAAGATAAATATCCCACATTTCTTCTGGTTTGAATAATTTGACTTATTTTAGACATCACAATTTGAAGATACAAACTTCATATGCGACTTTACATTTACTTTAGGAGGAGCCTAAGGCACAGAGTTCTTTGTATACAGCCGTGACATCTACATTATTTATATGAAGCACAACCAACACTTGAGTTATTACAGTCTGAGGTAGGAGTCTGTACCTTCAAGAGATAGTAGAACTACATGGGTCACAGATAAAGCACTGTGGTACACTCAATTTATTTTACGATTTTGCAGATCGTCACACTTTATTCACTTTTCCCCTTTACTTTTTTCCCTATATTTTTGTTTGTGTATGAAGCTATGGTTTTCTTTTTTGTTTGGCTTTTTTTCTCAATAGTTCTCTTTTTTTTTCTAATTAGAAATGCCTTAGAATTTCTGCTTAGAAATACCAGTTTCCTTTTAATACAGAAATACATAAAAACACAAATACAAATGACACAAAAACCTTAAAATCCTATTTGGTATTCTCAATGTTGTCCTTTCATTTACAGAGTGATATGTTCATCTTAATAGACAGATATGATTTTTCAAAAACAAATTAAGTAGCATATTGCCTGCACTGGTATATTTAACCATAGTTATTTGCTTTAATTCATAACAACTACAGAAGTAAATTTTAACTCGTGCCAGAAGTCTAGACTTGTTATTCAAATTTTGTAATGCCCTGAGAAATATCTTGAAGAACCATGGCACTAAGCATGAGGCATTGTGCAAGGGACACCAGGGGAAGAGCAAAGAATTATGAACCATGAACTATAGGGTCAAATATCCATCTTTGTCTGCCTTGTGCCTCTTCAATTAGTTGATTAAATCAATCACTCGAAGAGCTTGGATGCTGATACATATTTTATTCCTATAGGCAAGCTGGCTGTTGGAAATCTGCTTTCATTCTGCAGTGATTACTTTTTTTTTCAGACCATAGAGATGTAATCTTTGGCTGAAAGGGTTGCCGAATTTTAGGCAGTGCTGAACAACAGCCACCTTACTACTTTAGTTTTGTAATGACATGTAATATATGGAGTGTGTCTACAGATATGTGTGCAATATATGTATAAGTATATATAAGGTGGACTCATCCCTGAAGGTGCTTAAGAGAAGACAGGATGGGGCACTTAGTGCCAGGGTGTATTTGATGAGGTGGTGTTGGGTCATAGGTTAGACTTCATGGTCCCAAAGGTCTTTTCCAACCTGTATGATTCTGTGATATACTTAGGTTCACAGACTTCTTGATGAAGTCAGTGATAGGAGTCCAAAGGACTTCACAGGATTGTCACTATGCACGTTGCCAGAAGGAGCCTGTGGTGTTCAGTACACAAACTAAGAGTGATGATGTGTATGCACTTCTGTCTTGTCTTTTTTCTACCTCATATCATTTGCCCTGGTGGAGGTTTATCCAGATAATTGAATAATAGCCTGAACTTGGTGATAAATTCAAAACACGAACAAAAACAGCAAAAAACCAACCAACCAAACAAAAAAGTCACTTGCTTCATGAGAGGGCTAACATGGATGAAATTACACTCACCATTCCTTCCAAACCTTCTGCAGATAAAGAGTAAAGTAAACCATTGTTTTCTTTTATGAAGGTAAGTGTGCTAGCAGATAATCTTGCCTAAAATTCGTGATTTAATTTTTAGTGAGGTACCCTCAAGCTCTGCTATGAAAGACCTTTTCTTTCAGTAACACAAATCTTTATTATTTTCTCACTAAGGCTTAGAAATTTCAGGGTTTTTTTTGTACCTAAGAGACACACCTGAGTGCTTATTGAAGATAGCTTTTGATTTTCCTTCTTTTGAGAAAAATAACAAAGTAATGAAAATACATACAAATAGTACGTTTTTTGTTAATCAGTGTTTTGCCACATTTTCCTTTCATCAACTTTTACCATATTTATACAAGTATATAACAATGGTTGTGTTGGGTTCCTCTAGCCTTAAATCCTGCATCTGACAATGACTGTTTGATATTTAGGAGGGAGCACAAGAATAAGGCAGTTTTATAGATGCTGGAAGTCTTTTGTTCAGAGAATTCCTCAACTAGAGATAATGTCTTCCTTCAGAAATATTCTAGTCACTTTGAAATGTCACATTATCAGAATCCACAGATTTTGTAGCAAAACTTCTACAATTTCACTTTATTTTACATCATTCATGTCAGAAGCATGACATTTTTGGTTTAAAGCTTCTATCTGAAATTTCAGCAGTGTGGCCCCTGATCCTTATACTATGAAAATCAGTAAATAATAGCTTCTTCATGGCTTTTGCTGTACCATTGATGAAAGTGTTTATCTTCAAGGTATTTAAACCTCACTAACATTTCTTTCTACAGAAGCGATTCAAGTCCTTTGATTTGACTCGTTCCACTTTTTGACACTTTTAAAATCCAATCTACCTTGCTGGAGATGGGGCAGCATCAGGAATGCACATCTTATTCAAGAAACAAGAGCATACCAGATTAATACATAACACTGTTTTGTTCTCTATTTTGTGTTCTATTAACCCTTTTGTCAATGTTAAACATTAAGATGACATTTTCAGTAAAAAATCCTCCATATACTCAAGTGTGAGTTGCTAATATAATACCCTTGTGTCTTTGTAATTATTTAATGCATTCAAGACACATCACTATGGGAGGATCATGGACACTATGATTAACTCTTACAGACCTTTGGGCATTTGCCTTTGGCAGGGTTCTGTTTGCAGAGAAGGCAGAACATTTGGAGCAGACAGGGTGCTAGTGGACCTTATGGTTTTCCTCATGCTCACCCCTACTGTGGGTCATGCACTTTCAGTGGAGATTTCATGGAGATGTTACCCAAGTCCCCAGGAGGGTTTCAGCTGAGTGTGCTTCAACTTAGCACAAAATGTAGAACATTAATAGACTGACTATGTAAGCCTGATAACAACATTTAACCTTGCACGGTCTACCAACTGGTGTTCTCAGATGGGTAGCAGAAAGATGGAGAACCTACTTTTCATTACACAGGCTGCTGGCACTGTTGTCAACCGTGGGGTTGGGACTAGGAAAGGAAGGGGAAAGGACAGTTCCATCTGGGTAAATGTAGCTCAGGACTGTAGAAGGGGTGTATTTTTTGTACTTGCTTCCTCAAAATTACTTTTATACTGCTCTGAAAAGAAGAACTAAAGTAGAAAGAAAGCCTCATAAAAAAGAGAGGTGCTGCACCATCCTTTAGAAAGTGATGAATCAGGTTAAGTCAGGGAATAACTGAGAGCTGGGACACTGCACCTGATATAGAGCAGCAGAACCTCAGTTCCTTAAATATGAATGTGCAGTGGTCCCTTAGATATAAGGTATTCCCACCCATCTGCCATTCCAGAAGAGCGTGGGTTACCAGTAGTTCCCGCGTCCTGTGTGCCATTGCTATGAAAATATTTCAGATGGCTTGGTACATCAGAGATGACCCAATGGCACTGGGCACCTATGTTTAGGCAGCTAACACAAATCCAGAGGGCTGGATTCAGTTTACTATTTTAGACAGCTAAATTTAGGTAACTACCTGTTAAGATGTTATCATCTAAACTGCAGGTGTAATGGACACCTATGGCACAGGCCCAGTTAAGTGTGCAGATACATCCTGTGGTGATGTGCTGCTTCCAGTAAGACTCATGGACATTCTGAGCTTTACTGCAGTGCACGAGTAAGACCTTTAATCCCAGGAGAAATGCAGGCAGTATAAATTTGCCCAATATTAAGTGTTTAAGAGGTGTTGAATCATCAGCATCCCAACCTTCTATCTTGGAGTTTTCCCAGTATTTGTGGACCATTGCTGCTGAAAGTGATTAAACAGGATTTGTATATTTAAGACAGAGTTTTTGGTAAACAACCAAACATTTACTGGATGCTGAGAGCAGGTGCCTGTTTTCTCACCTCTGCTTGTGGGAAGGAATATTTGTGATCAGAAACATGCATATGAGGTTGTTACAATCCAACTGTCCTTTCTCGGTGTGTTTTCCAGGGATGAATTAAGGTGTGTCAGTAATTCTTGAAGCTCTTTGTCTGTGGGGATGTTTGATTTATTTCTGGGCTATTATGTTACTGTCTTCTGAAGTAGGAAGGGAGGTGGATGAGTAAATTTTCTATTCTCACTTGCATTCACACTTCAATCAAACTTTGCAAAGTCCAAGAAACCAGCTTGTAGCCTTCAATCACGCTTTGGGTAGGCCCCGGAGTATGGTTGGTAAAAGAAAATATTGTGTAGTTTGGTGGTTTTTTTTTTTTTTCTTCTTTGGTGGGTTTGTAAAAAGATTTGTCTTTCTTAGTGAGTTAATTTTAAAGCTAGACACAGATCTTGTATGAGACGCTATTTCTACTACTTACTTATATTCTTGAAGTAACATTGATGGTTGTCTTAGGAAAAAGAGACAAGAGTTCAGACATGAAACTTTTGATCCTGTTTTTTTTTTTCATTTCAGTCATCACATTTAAGACACTGTCATGATACTGTTTATTACTCTTATTCTTAAAATTGTGTATCATATATATCTATGTAATAAGGATCAAACAACTGATGCAAGTGAACCTGTTTAGGTTGAAATAAATATTCTAGATATTTTGAATTGATTAAAATGAGACAAATACCAGCCACATAAAGGTATTAATAATCAATATAAATGTTTCTAGTATGGATGAAAATCATATTAATTTTATTTGTTTATACAGCCACATTAGAGATTTTAGAGAGTTTAATTTTTACACCTTCCCCAAAAAAAGCCAACCTTCTTCTGTTCAGTGAGCAGCAGGCTCAAAGCTAAGTAAGAAGACTGGAATTAAAGATACATCCATTACCATATACACTTGTTCTAAATCTGGAATTTTATTTAATTAATAACATAGTTTTTTGAATATTATTCATATTTATAGAGAAGTACCTGACGGGAAAAGACTGAATAGTATTTCTTGAAGTATTCTTCTGAGAATATACCCAATCGAGCAGACAGTAGTTATTTTCTTTTTTTTTCTTCCCTGTTGGATTTCATTAACACACAAGAGCTTAATTTTAAGCAGGGGATTTATTTTCACTTAGCCGGGGATTATTTGCTAAAACATTCCGAGGGCATTCATGTTCTGAATGTACATAGCCTATATAGCAGTAAATAATCTAACAGCTCATCTACTTTCAGATCCACCTACACACCTAATATTGCCTTTTTGTTTCTGTGTGCAGTTAGCTTTGTTATAAACACTCATACATTCTTCTCTACTAAGGAATAAATTGTTTTCTGAAGACAGCATCTCTGGGTTTTGATTCCTACAAACGTTAGCTCTGAGTGAAGGGATACAAGTAAGAGGGATGTATGGAAAAAATACTGCAGAGAAGATAGATCCCAGTGAACAGAGAATAAATTAAGTATGAAACTTTCTTGAGGAATATGCTAGTTTGCATTTGATAGTTCCCTAAATCACATACATGAATATATATATAAAAAAATTCTAGTTAAAACTTCTACAACTCAGCCTTTCTCTTCTGAAGCATGGAAAAAACCATAATTTTAAGCAATTTGCAGCGATTTTCAGATTTTTTTTTGGCTGAATAGATTTTTAATGGGTTTTTCTCCCAACAAATTTGACTACCAGTTCTCATTTTCCCTATTGCTGTCACTCTATGAGGAAATAATAAAATGTCATGAAGATGGAGACTTTGATAGTTTCCTCAGTTTAGCTTGAAAGATACTTCATTTTTTTCCTTTGAATTCTGTGGAATTTTGTATATTTTGTAGTTTTCAAACTTGAAATATTTAATGCTTTTGTATTCTGTGGTGTAGTGACCTTAACTGGCTGCCAGACCCCAGCCATTCTCACTCTCCAGCTCCTCAAAAAGGCAGGGGGAGAAAATAAGATGAAAAGCTCATGGGTCAATCTAAAGACATGGACATCACTCACTTTGACTACATTCATGGGCAAAACAGACTTGATCCAGAGAAAATGAACTTAATTTACTGTTAATTAAAATAGATTTGAAAGCTACATGTGTTAAAATTCACCAAAACCATTTAATAAATAAATAAGGTATAGAGGCAAATAACGGCAGATGTCAATTAAGCAGTTCTATTTGAAGGTTTCACTCTATCAACTCAAGAGGAGGATATTTTGAAGTGTGTTTTTAATGGTGCTTAAGAGGCAAATTAAATAACAATTTAGAGACTGCACAAAGCTTTTAAGCATAAAATATAGCATTTGATTTTCCCTAAAAGCATCCATTATGTATAAGGAGTCTGTATAGGCAAAATTAAAGATAAGTAGCCTATATTTTTAAAGAGAAGCCAGTGCTGCCGCTTTGTCTGTATTCTCTTCTTGTCCAGTTGACAGCATGTTTTGAGAAGTATTTTTGGAAACTCCTGTGGCTAGCTTTATTTTTAGCCTATTAAGAAGAAAAGTCATGGCTTTTTGGTTTTGGATTCACCACATTGTTGGAAAAGTATCTGTTCTGTCTTATTAACTTCCCTTAAAAGACAACAGGCAACAGGACCAGATTTTCACTTTAAAGGTGAGGAAGGACTGACAAGGTCTTCTCAAATGCCTGCACTTGTCCTGGCTCTTGAAAGGTCTGGATTGTTTACAGGCAGCTACAAAGCCAACCCAAGCCAAAACACTTCAATGGAAATATGTCCATTAATTTAAATGAATTTAAGGAAGAGTTTACACCACAGCTTTTCCTGCCTGTGATCCCTCCCATCAATTAAATGATGAGGACAATTCTTTGGGTGTCTATAATGTTCCTTCTCTTCAAAAATAATGCAATCTTGTGGAAATAAAACCAGTAGGCTGAAGCCTAATTTGTATTTCTTTCTTCCTTGACAGCTGTTCATTTAATAAGAATATTGAACAAAACCTTACATCAGCATCCCTAGACCAGTGACTAGAAAGAAGCAGAATCACACAGAATCTCAGCAGACCTGAACTTTAAGCTACATTTATCAAACAAAAATACAACTTTGAGACATATATCAGGCTATTTTGACGTGTTTTCTGGTAAGTTATGCTAGGATTTGGAAGTAGATGTTTGTTTGTTTTTAATTTTTTTTCACTTATGGATTTAGGTTCATAACTTTTCCAATATCCTAAATTAGATTTTGCAAAAGTAGAAGCCACAGATGTATTAAACTTTAGGGATTCACCTGCAAAAAAATATCACAAGTCCAGTCTGGATAATTCCTCATTTTACAGTGTTCAAAAAGCGCAGAATATGATGACCAGAAAACTAGAAATTGAGTTATTCTAAGGAGTTAAGAATGGAGAGACCCAGCAATAATTTAAGCATGTTATGTAGAGTGCCTGGGATATGGGAATTTCAGTTATTTAATTACAGCTATCACTAGGTAAATCAGTTTATTGAAGATACACAAGCCTGGAAGACTGAGATAAGTTTGTACGTTTAACCTTTGCTGTCTGAAAAGTTGATGTCGTGGGTAGAAGGCTAGCTGAATACTAATTGTTCCATGGTGTCTTGCAAGGCAGGCTGGTTGATATTTTGGCTTTGATTTGGATGTAACTTAGCTGTCTTATGAGACTGGCAACCTACTTATTCTCAGTTGCATCCGTGCATTCTGGAGGACGTACATGAATAGCTCTTTTCCCCAGATGTTCACTGCTGTTTCCAGCAGAGATTCTAAACTTTAAACACTGGTACGTTGCCAGAAATTCAAAATTCTGGACACTATTTGCATATAGTCAGGCAGATGGCAGGTGCCTTCATTGTTAATTTAAAAGGTTACAGCTCCTGGCTTAAAACATTACATCTTGATGTTAGTACTTTGAAAAAACTTTCCTTTAGTCTGTGGTTGAAAGTCCATGTGTTTTGGTAACATAGCAAATAATGTTCCTATATATATAGTCCATAGAAATAAAAGTACACTTATGTAAATGCCCACATGTACATCATGACACCTTGTGCCATTTGTATTTGTGTGCACTCTAATGCATCTATATTTATGTACACATATAAAAAAATACATTTGTTGATAAACAAATGAAATTATTAATTTTTTGTACAGGAGTTAATAACAAAATACCTTTTCACTTTCAAAGTTTGCTAGCCTGGATCTAAATATAAATAACTGATGCAGGTCTTCATTTTATCTAGAAATTAATTTATTTTATTGTACTGCTGCAAATTGATTTTGAGCACAAATGGACTGCATTTGTTGCCAGGTAAGCAGCCTTTCATGATTTACACTTCAGTGTGGAGTAAACTTCTAAACTTTGTCTGTTGGCTGCAATAATGAGACCATCAGATCAAAATAATAGCTCTGATAGAACAGAATATCTTCTTTAAAATATTTTGGAGAGGCATGAAGAAATCTATAATACATCCAACCGATTGTATGTTAAGCCATTTGACATCAGAATATGCTCCTGATAGCTGCTAGAGGTATCTTACATACTTCATTTAAAGTCTTAAGAATATGCTTGATTATTTTGTTAGCCTTATCAGTACCATACGTCATTGAAAGTAAAAATATTAATAAAAAAAGAAGCGGATTTAATCCTTTCTTTCCTTTCTTTTTATGTATTTTTCTTCTAAATTTTAGTGCACTACAGTTGTCCATTACACAAAATACATGAGGATTTTATCAACAAACTTCCTCAGATAGCCTGCAGATGCTTGCAGCAGTAAAACATCATGACTATGACCTTAAGCATTGTTTCTTTTTCATCCATCGTTTTTCATTCATTGAAGAAGATTAATTTTCCTGCTTCAACTCTTGCTGTGATATTGAACGGCCCACATTCAAGCCCAGGTTTTTTCATACTTTGACCATGTAGAATCTTTGCCAATATTATTTTAAAAAATTACAAAAGCTCATGGTAAAAATGATGTTATTGTTTATAGATAGTCATGTGGTAGTTCTTTGGCCACTTTTCTTTTCTCAAGCAGAGACCAAAAAAATGTGAAAAGCAAGTGAGATAAAGCACTGAAACACCCTGAGCTGAACAGTCACACAGCCTGAAATTTTACGTCATCCATGCAGTAACTATAAAATGAAGCAGGGAAAGGACAGAGTAAAATTTTATCTTTTAGGAGTTTCTCATTGCATAGCTAGAGGTCTAATATCCCCAGTTTACCATTTTAGACAATCAAAATTTTTGTTATATTTAGTCTGCAGCTACACTGGCTACTGGATCTATCTGATGGCATCCCAACGAGCAAGAAATCTGATCACATTATTGTTTGTGACACAATTGTACCTATACCAAAGACTTGGATAAGGAAAAGGGAAATAAAGGCAGGCTAACTAACAGAAGGGAGTTAAAAATAAATCCAGTAAAGTTTGGTGGAAATTTATTTAATCATGCTACAGCTGTAGATATTAAACTCAATGAAGTCAATAGAGATGCATCACTTTACCTGTAATGAAATTTTGTGCCAGTATCAAGTCTCTTGCCTGGCAATACAAATACAGTAAAACTAAGCTGCAGATCGAAGACTTAGAGAACACCTGTAAAATTTTCTGACTAGAAATAAGATGATATAAATCAGGAAATATATGAAAACTCTGGAGAGTAGCTGTTAGGAGATTTCAACCTCACTACATATTGGGCATCTCCATTTCATCTTTAAGTCCAAAAGTTACTTTTATAATTTGCATGAACTCTCTGAATATAAAGCAGATCATAGAACTTCTCTGAGTGATTCTATATCAATTTCTGGATGTATATTTTATTTGAACCATAATGTCTCACCCACTGTTAATATGACGACTTTCCACATTCCAAGTACATATACTGAAAGTACTTTTATGAGGAACTGACAGTTTTATTTGCCATAATATTTAATTACAGCTTGATTCTATGGGAGTTTTTCGTGTTGTGGGTTTTTTTTTAAACTGCTTTAATATTGTTTTCAAAATACTACCTTTAAAGGACATTGTATGTTTGTAGTTGATTAGTCATCCCTAAGCGCACAGACCAGTAGAATAAACACAAGAATGAAAATCCCCAAACACCTTTAATTTCTACGGTATATGAATCTCCATAAACAGAAATCAGTCAAGTAATAAATTTTATGATTTTAATCCTTCCAGCTAAGCAATCAAAGAAATAGTCATGAAGTTTGAAATTATGAAAACAAAAATATGACTTGATGTAATGAGCCAGACAGCATACTAATAAAATCCTCAAACACAATAACTCAGTCAATAAAAATACAACAACATTTTGCAGTACAGTTCACAAAAAAATGAAAATGGAACCTTTTTCCCAGTACATCATGAGAAGTAACTAAGGCTCCATATGATAGGGATTTCAGTATTTTACAAATACCTTGCTCTTTACTTGTTTTTATATCCAATGATAAAATATAAAGATACCTC
Source organism: Dicrurus megarhynchus (assembly GCA_013399195.1). Taxonomy (NCBI): domain Eukaryota; kingdom Metazoa; phylum Chordata; class Aves; order Passeriformes; family Dicruridae; genus Dicrurus; species Dicrurus megarhynchus. Next base: position 205,251 of record VXAD01003528.1, read on the forward strand.
TACTCTAACACATACAAGACTGTAATTATTCTCAAATTATTCACTTATCATTTGCCATTTTCAGTAGCCTTTCCCGGTTAACTTTCCTTTTCTGGGAAAGGGATTCCCTTTAGATGTTGCATGTGATTCACTCATCCTCATCCTTTAAAAGGTAATGGAAAGAGACACACACCCCCAAAGACCAGCAATCAGTCCCTGGGACTTCTACTTGAGGAACAGAAGAATCATCTTCTACAGGTGCCTTCTTCATCCATCAAGGATGGAAAGAAGCTTGTAAAGGTATGTGGAAGGAGAATGTCTGCTCCTTTAATGGTATCTGATCAGAGAAGGCATGAATAAGATCATACAGAGACAAACATGTGATAAGGGAGGTCTTGATAAGAACAACCCTGGTCAGATACACTGATTAGTAAGGATATGTGGAGTGTGAGGACGTTTATTTTTTCAGTTGGGAAGATAAGGAAAAAGGAGGGAAAGAAACACATTTTTAAAACATGATCAATTAGCACTAACAAAGACCACAACCAGAATCAAACCTTGTCTGTCACACTAATTGACAGGGTATCAAAAAACTGCAAGGCAAACCAGGACTTTGCAATGGATAGTGATGCAAATCTGAGTGTCCAGAACATTGGAAGGGGTTCAGTGGGACTATGCCAACTGATGAGGCCATGTGCAGAGGAAAGGGGAGCAGGGAGGAACAAAAAAGAGATAGGCAGAAAGGGTTAGAAAAGGGGCTGACACATAAAAAGGGGCCAGTTGCTAAGTTTGTCTGGCTGAGCCCTGCTCCTGTTCACTCCAGTCTGTCTTGTCTCAATAAATAATTTCTTAACAATCTCTCTGCATGATCTTGCCCTCTACTCTGTGTGTGCCAGTGCTGCAAGAGCTCAGTGACAGCTTCTGGAGGGTGAGCAGAGGGCATGAGCATCAGCTGATGGGAGCACGCATCTGTATCTTCCCAGCCAGTTGTGCACAGGCCGTGCATGTGGGTCTGCTGGAAAACTCCAGGCTGAATCAGCCCCAGGTTCAGGCAGGGCTATCAGGCACGTGAAGGGTCTATGCTGGTATCTGGGGAGACCTGGGATCAAGGGGTGTCCACAGAATGAGTGCGTGATTGCAGAGTGTGTGCAGTGAGCACCCAGATGGACAAACTGGTGAGTCAGGCATGCATGGGGTGAGTTAAGGGGGTTGTAATCCGGTCAGGGGTGCCGGGTTGGCAGAGGGGCTGTGCTAGTGCTTGAGGAACCTGTGAATGTCCATGTGCTTGTGAACCTGGGGAGAGTGGTGTGTATGCTGCACTTGTGACCTTCTGTCTCTGCCAGCCCAAGAGGAGGAGGGGATGTGTCTCTTTGTGCCTATGCCTCATGTGAGTCCTGAATGTAGGGGATGGTGGGGCAGCACCTTGTCTGCAGCTGTGTCAGTGTCCTGTGTGTTTCCCCTGCTCTATGTGTGTGTTTGGGATATGTGCTCAGCTTCACTCCTGAACCTAAAAATGGGAAAGCAGCATCTGAATCCTTCAGCCTGACCCACAGTCTCCAGGCACTGGGCTGAGGTCCAGCACATGGGTCCTGGGTTGGCACTGGTGAAGAAGGCAGCTGCAAATTCTGGATGAATTTTTCATCTTGAACCAGAAAACGCTACGAAAAAATTTAAATACTGCACCTAGATTTCAATACATGTTTCTTAACTGTACACTAAGGAGTTAAAGATTAAACATGGGACTATACAGTTACAGGTAGTCAATCTTCAGCAAGATTACTTAAATTTTCTTACTGAACTTACTAGTCTGCCCTTTTCCCCTTCTTCTTTTTTCTGCTGATTATAGCCTATAGTTTTATTGTGGTTTTGATGTTGGCTAAGTGCCAGGCACCCACAAAAAACTATTCACTCATTTTTCTCTGCTGTAGCAAGCAGAGGAGGGGAAATTAAAGCAAAAACTTCATGAGTTGAGATAAGGATTAGGGGAAAAACATTTTAAGGGCAAAACAGGCTCAAAACTTAAACAGTATAAAGAATATTTATTATTAACAAAATTAAAAGTAAAAAAGGGTAATGAGAACTAAAATAAACCTTTAGAACACCTTTCTTTCCCAGTCCCTCCTTCTTCCCACCAACAGTGCAAGGAGACAAAACATGGGGTTTTGGTCAGTCTTTCACTTCTTAAAAATCTTTCTTCAGTACATTTAAGGAAAAAGAGTTTCTTTCTTCTTCTCTGCCATGGGATCCCTCCCACAGGAGAGAGTTCTCTGCAAACTTTTTCAGTGTGGTTTTAACTTTCACAAACAGCAGCCCTGCCCCATCTGCTGTAATGTGAGTCCCTCCCACGAACGGTACGTTCTTCCCAAAACTGCCTAGCGTGGGTCATTTTAGTTCACGGGGTTTAGTCTTTTAAGGATAAGCTGTTCTAGTTTGGAAGCAAGGGTTCTCTTTCTCTATCTCTGAAAGCAAGGGTCATCTCTCTTTGAGTTCCCCACAAGATTATAGATTTCCAGCATCCACTCGCTCCAGTGTGGGCACTTTTCTTCACGGGCTGCATGTAGATCTCTGCATCCCACCATGCACTTCATGAATTACAGGGAAACAATTTGTTGTATTATGGTCCTCACCATGGCTTGCAGAAGAATCTCAACTCTGATGCCCGGAGCTCACCTTTTCACTGACCTTGGTGTCGCCATGTTGGTTCTTCTCATGTGTCCTCACTTTTCCCTTGTCTCTGACTCGGGAGAAAATTGGTGTCTGTAGGTTTTGTTTGGTCTGAAGTTCTATCAAATGAAGAGTTTTTATAGGGTTCTACAATGCTGAAAGGTTGACCCTGTCCTGGCTCTGCATCAGGGAATTGCTTGCCATGCCCCTTGCCGCTGGCCACGTGGTCCCCACTGGCACTGCATGGGCAGCACCGGCTGCTTGCTCCACTCAGCTCCTCTCCTCATGCGGGGTGCCAAAAAGGAAAAGCTGCTGCTGCCCCTAACCTTCTGTCCACAGCACAGCTGGTTAAAAGTGGCTAAGCAAATAAAGCTCATTGTGAGCCATGCTGAGATGGCAGCGGCCGTGTTGCCCCAGCCGCATGGGCACTCCTGGAGCTGGTCCTGGCCACATTGTCTCGGCTGCATGGCTGCTCGCGGTGCTGGGATGGCCCCCCTCAGTGGCAGGGCCCCAGCCGCTGTGCCGGGAAGGGCCTGGCGGCCCCCTCGCCACCCCTCAGAGGGGAGGAAGAAAGAAAGCTTCCCGTGGTTTTTCCTTTCTTAAATATGCCATCACAGAGGCGTTCCCACCTTCTCTAATTGGGCTAGTAACCTGTCCATTGTCAGAGCTTTCAGTGACTGGCTCTGTGCCGGACATAGTAGAAGCTTCGAGCAGCTTTTCCTGCCCACTAAAAACCAGGCTGTGTTAAACAAACACAAGTTTACTGCCAATATTTAAGATGGCCTTAGAGTCTTGTTATTTCTTCTAGACTTGGAGAAACTTCTGTGCCAGTAGACAGTTTTCTGTCCAGAGCTATTTTCCATGCAGTCATCCTGGGACAATATTTGAACTTGCAAGAAAAATAATCCAATGCAAGCATCCCCATGAGAAACTAAAAATTTATCTTTGGGCTGAGGAGAGTAAATCAATTTTGGCCAACTGTGCATAGCACTCTGTCTCCAAGCAGATGCAGATTTCATTTTGCCTGCACACTGAGGCTGTCCATGAGGAGGCTTGGAGTTCTATAGACGGACATTTTGGTCTCTTCTACAGGTTCCAGGGCATGATCTGAAATGACATATTTTCCATAGATTCTGGGATGTCTTGGTACTTTATTTGCCCTGAGGCTGCATCTATGAACACATGTAGGCACCAGTTCCGTATCCTCTGAGGAGGTGTCAAGCTCCTTGAAATGAGTTCCCCAACAGTCACATATTATCTTAAAAGGAACTGTGCTTTGGAGGCTCAGCAAAGCAGGCCTGTGTCAGTGTAAAGACTCCCTAGTGCTTCTGTTGGACTGCAGCTGCTTCACAACTTAGTGCTTGGCTGAGGCCAGAGGGAAGTGGACACAGTTTCCTAGGGGAAAGGAGGATTTTTTCCTAAAAGTGAGGGAAGAAAGCAATATTGAGGCTCCTTTTTGTGGCACTGTCACAGTAGGACTGCAGTAATCATGCAAGGGCAAGGACTCCGCACACCCAGTGGAAAAGGTGCAAAGCCTTTATGGGCATCAGAAATTCCCTTAAATACCAGTACCTAACAGGATATCACATCATATAAACAGGAAAGATGTTCACCTCAGTGTCCCCCAATCACCTGGGGTAGTGCACAGACATTGCCTATCATGGTGATAAGTAAACAATACCCTAGAAGGTCACTACCTACAATTATCACATCTCATAGGTCCAACACTGTCCAGAAACCCACAACCCTCTCTCAGCCCATCCCCAGTGACCTGGATGCACCTCTGGGTCTGAGAAAGAGGCTCTCTCTCTCCGGCCTTCAGGGCCTATCTCTCTTCCAGCACATAGTGCACCCCAACATAGGACACTGCAGATGGGAACAGGCAGTTGTATTTTGCAGACACAGCAAAAGAAAACCGGTGCTTTTGCTTGTAAGAGTGGGAGGGGAAGAAGTCTGCTGTTGAAAAGAGGTTTTCAGATGGCTTGGACAGAGTTTAGGAGTAAACAGAGGAAATATACACTGTCAGTGGGGCCTATGTAATTGAAGGTAATCAAGTGTTTGATATGACAGGTTATTACTCAAAAATAAAAGATTTGAAAGAAAGCACTTTCTGAAAATATTGCTGTCTTATTATCTTGACAAATTAGACGCTTTAACTCCCTTTTCTTCTCCTGGCAGTAAAGGAACTGAAGGCCTTGATGGACAAAAAGCTAACCACGACATAGCAACATGATCTTGTGGTAAATAAGTCCAACAGCTTCCTGGCTGCATTAGGAAGAGTGTTTCTACACATTGAAGGATTGGATCCTTCCTCTCTGTTCAGTACTGATGAGACAAATCTGGAGTGCTGGGTCCAATTCTGGGATCACCAGTACAGGAGAGACTTGGAATTACTGGAGTAAAGCCTTATTGGAGAACCAAGTTTTGGAGCATCTGTCCTAAGAAGAGATGCTGACAGAGAGACTGGACTGTTCATCCCAGAGAAAGGAAGGCTCAGGAGGGTCATATCAATGTGTATAAATGTCTGCTGAAGTGGGGTCTAAAGTAAGTGGAGGTAGGCTCTTCTCACCAGTGCCCAGTGAAAACACAGTAGGCAATTGGCACAAGTTAAAATACAGGAAATAACATTTAAACATAAAAATACCCCAAAACTCCCAATTTTTTAAAACTCTGGAGGTGTTTGAATACTGAAGAATGTGCAGTCTCCATCCTTTCAGGCACTCAAACCCCAGCCAGAAAAAGCCATGAGCAATTTCACAGAATCATAAAATCATTAAAGTTGGAAAAGACCTCCAAGATCACCAGGTTCAACCTTTGACCAAACAAAACCATAGACTTAAGTGCCGTGTCCAGTCATTTCTTCAACACTTCCAGGAACGGTGACTCCACCACTTCCATGGGCAGTCTGTTCTAATGCTTGACAGCCCTCCTTTCTTTGAGCAGGAAGGCTGAATTTAATGACCTCCAGAGGTGCTCTCCAGGCTCAACTATTCTGCAATTTTATGAAGCTGCAGTGCCTGCATGGATGCTCTCACCGTAGTGGAAACTTTTTTAGTAAACTGTTGTTTAGTGATTGGTTTCAGAAGATGATTCCCAGATTCTTGGGGAGAATTGAGTGATGCCTAATTTTTTGTCCAGCTGTTGGTTTATAACACTATATACTGGTCTCTCCATAGTCCAAGAATTTGTGCTGAACCAAATGCAGACTAGAGTAGGTTGTGGCTGGAGAGGCTGCCACACAATATTCTGTGAAATATTAATAAGGTTTTTCAACACTACATCCCACAGTTTTCTCTTTTGGAAGCTAAGGAAGTATGGTCTATTGGAGTGGAATTTGGATAGACCCCTGGGCTTAAAGGGTATTTATTAACAACATAAGATCCAGATGTCCAATAACAACAGAGTACCTTTCTGGGACCCGCACTTTTCAGCATCTTCATCCACACTTCTGGATGAGGACACAACATGCATCCGTGGTGAATTTGTGTATCAAACTAAGATAGGGAGAGTGTCTGACACATGGATTGGAAGAGCTTCTGTTCAGAGTGAGACTGATAAGCTTGAAGATTCAACCAACAGAGATCTCACAAATTCCAGTGAGGAAAAGGGCAGAGATCTGCCTTTCAGGAGTAGGAACCTTACACACTAGTGGAGGCTAGGAAAGGGCTCCCAGATAGGAGCCTGAAAAATTTTGGGGAGTATGGTGGATGTCTAGTCAAATGTGAAACAACATCACACTCATTTCAAAAGGAGTGCACTGTGTAGACTAGCTAGCAAAGGTGTCATCCCTCTGTAATTGCCACTAGTGAGACTGCAGATTGTGTCTGGTTTTAGATATCCCAGTCTCCATTTGAAGAGGGATGTGGAAAAACTGGAGAAAATGTATGGGTGAGTTACCAAGGCAATCAGGGGCCTTATATAGCATATATTGTGAACACTGCTCTAAATCATGTGTCTGTAGAAAATTTGGATTCCCTGTGTTGTGGAAGACAAGTCATAACAACAGACTTACTTACCACTTGTATTCTCCTGGCAAAAGAAAGAGAACTAGCCTAGGACAGGATTCTTGGTGATGGGCCTTTCTTGGTCTGCTGAGGGCTGTGACATAAGCAAGAAACCTAGTTGTGCTCATAAATAAAAAGTGGAGCCTGGGACCAGGTACAGCTGCCATTTCCTTCTCTTGAAGGTACCAAGAGAAAAGAAAAAAAAAAACCGAAAAAGAAAAGAGACCCTACAAAACCAAGCCTCTTTTGTCTGGAAAAAAAGCCAGAACTAAACCAAACCATAAAATGAGTGAGCCTATTTCATTCCATAAACATTTCAAAAGTAAACAAAAAAAAAGCTTTGAGGTAATCACAGCACAATTTAAACATTTAACTAACCTTATCCTGGATATTGGAGGACAAGAGATAAGCTTTTAATTTATCATCACAATATGTAAACTAGAAAGTCATTGGAGGCTGCTTAAATATATAGTCTTAGTTTGTTCAAATGTATTCTGTAAATCCAGCTGGTTGGGTACAAATGGAGGTAATATCAAGAAACTGTGTAGCAAAAGCCTTGCATTTCTTTTTACAAGAAAAATAAGGATGGAAATTGAGAGAGTGATAGTGGATGCAGAGATGAAAAATGTAGACAGAAAGGTGAGTTTATTTTGAAGTTTGATCACCAGCTGCAATGGGTGACACATAGGTTTGCTTATTCCACTGTGTATTTCTCTTTAAATTTTAACAGCCCACCAGGAACAAGGCTCTTGTCAGAACCATGCAATAAAAACTTGCTTGGGATACATTGTACATGAGCTGACACTGACCATGCCAAATGAGCTACAAAAGCACTTAATCAATTTGCAGATTCTGAAGTAAATTTATTACAGGCAGCACAGGAGAGGATGGAGATCATATTAATGACACTGTTAAGTGACATCCACTAAATAGGTAGTCAGTTGAAGACTCATCCTTCTGGGTCCTCTAATACTGCTGCTTATGATATAATTCTATTGTCTTTGGGAGAGATGACAGAGGCCCAGAAAAATAACCATCAAAATCATTCAAACCTTCCCTAAAGTGAGAAGAAACCTACTCTTAGACTTTTGAACACTTTTCTTTGTGTCCCATCAAGGTCAGTTCTCTTTCCAGTCATATTTACCATCCACATTACTTTTTCCAGGCCAGGGTAGTAGTTACTGTTGTACATGTTGCCTCTTCCCCTAGAGGAAGAAGCAGCAAAAGTCAGACTGTGAAGGTGCATGATAGATTTATGTATTCAGCACCAGTATTTCTGCTGATTTCCATTATTTCTGTCAAAGCCAAAGTAGTCATGAGAACCTGGAAAGATCCTAAACAAAGCTACTACTCCCAGCAGTAGCCAGCATAGTCAATTTCCTGGTTTGCCAGTGCCTGTAACTAGCATCTAGACTCACAAGTACTAGACAATTTCTTCCTACCCCGCACTACATTGATTTATTACACTGCAGACAGGCGATAGGCAGCTCAAAGATACAAAACAGTTTTTCAGAACTCATGTCTGAGCAACACAAGAGTTCTATTGGTAGGGCTAAGAAAAAGCTTATGTTTTTACCTCTGGTGCAGCATCATTACATGAAAAGTGCACATTCTCAGCCAGTCTACTTTTCTAACAGAAAAGCAAAGCTAGAGTCGTCACTGACATGGCGACTGTGAGTGATCTGTGAGTATCTGTGAGTGATGCTTCCTGTCCATTCTGGCTAGCTAGAGGTCTCTGTCCTATCATAGCTAGTCTCAGTTATTCATGGTTTGTCACCTTTCAAGCTATATAACTGTATAGTATATCTTGCCATGAAACTGTTAGCATTTGGGAAGGACTGCAGTACATCTCCTTAACAACAATGGCTATTACATCAGAAAAGTCTTCCTATCTTCCTATCTTCCCTCTCTCTCTTAAGCATCAGACTAAATCCAGTTCTTCTTCCTTAAAAGGAGGCTTGCTAGAAACTCAAAGCAGTGAACAAAAGTAACTAAAGGATTAAGAAGTGTTCTATTCAAAAGATTAATTGCAGTTGTGATTTTCTAATAAAAAGCAGTTTTCCTTGTCTGTCCAGAGACTGTACTCAGCATCCACCTCAGGATGCTGAGAAGCATTTTAAGACCTGAACAAGATCAGTTGGGAGAGTGTTAGACCGAAGACCAAAAGGTTCCTATTTCATTCCTGGGATTTGGCAGAAATGTTCGACACCTTGTCTGTGTAGGTGATCAAGGCCAGATTAGATGGGGCTTTGAGAAACCTGGTCTAGTGGAAGATGTTCCAGCCCATGGCAGGGGACTTGGAACTAGATGATTTTTAGGGTCCCTTCCAATCCAAACCATTTTATGATGGTGAGGAGGGCCAATGTTGCACACCTCCTACTTTAAACACCTTTCTAGCTTCACTGCCTATAACAAGCAATTAGCAAGGTATGGTTTACAGGATTTAAGAGCTCTAAAACAAGTGTCTCACTGCATACAATTCTTCAGCACAAGAATAGTATAAGAGAAAAAATACACTGGAGTTGTTTATCATTTAACAACACATTTCTCAGAAACTAGGATGATGAGCACTCCTCAGCAGTCTACACTGAAGGGGTTTTTAATAGAATTCTACTCTGACATGTAACCCTTGCTGTAGGATCATAATCTCTCCATAGTTCCAAGTACGACTTTTCTCAAGGATAAAAAATTGTTGAAATTGGTTTTGTTTGGGGATTTTTTTCCTGGAAAAAGGCAGAAGAACAAGCTTTAATATTGTTATGCAAATAAATAAGGTCATAATCTAACAAGTTAGTAAAATGCATTTAGATCAGTTTTGCATTAATTCTGTTGGAAAATTCCCTTCAATAATGAAAACTGAAAACATTAAATTATTTCTACATCTTTAAAAGGCATTGTTATTCCATAGCAGAAAGTATTTGATTTGACAGAAATGACTAATAAAACCATTAACGAGAGATGATTTTTGCATCACTAGGTGGGTTTTACAAGATTCCTTCAGAAAGTAATGCTTACATTTCCTTACCAATCAATCTTGTTAAAATAATCACAAATTGAAGAGTTAGCAAACTCTGAAAATAAAAAATGCATCTCACTGCTGCAAAAGAATTACATAGAGTGCTTTACTAGAAAAGGTAGGAGTAAAAGAGCTTGCTAGGCTGTATTCCTGTTTGCCAGCCTACATATGTCATTACAGATGACATTGATTTATTATATATTAGCTGCAGTGGAGTTCATGGTTTAAATCTAAAACTAAAATAAAACCCAGAAAATCAATGCACTCGGAATACTAGATGTAGTGTCATTTTTGGTGAATTTTCAGAAACCTGAATTTTTCTCATTACATTTCACTAACTAGTGGCCCGTTTGGATTTTTTTGTTTGGTTGTTTTGTTTTCTTTTGTTTTCCTTTTCTTCCCACCCCCTCCTGCCACCCATCTCAAATCCAGAAGTATGAGCTGATTCTGTGTCAGGATAAATTTTAAGTAATATGTAGGTCCTTGAAAAATTTGATGACAAGTGTTTTTACATCAATTTGATAACAAGAGATCTCTTCAAGAAAAAAGAGAAAAAGAAAGGAGAGAAAAGTCTATAAGTATGTTATTAAAGCTTTTGATGGAGCAAACTCACTGCAATGAAGAAACTAGTATTAATGTCCACAGAGCAGGATGAATTTATACCTGCAGCAGCATTGACAGTGGTCAGAGATAAAAATGAAAATTTCAGCTTTATCTGAAATGTTGTTTTTGAATACCTTGCAGATGCTTGTTACAACATACTGTTAAAACTATTGATACTTGGGCCAGTTGTTTCGCATCAGATGTCATTGTCACAGAAATCACTGATTATATCCTGTCACACAGTTGTGTTATGTTGCAGAAAGGTGCAGTGTACAGTGTGATTCTCATTTTCTGAAAGCTAACAAGATTATCACACAAAGGAAATGTGCATAATACCTTTGAAGACAGCCTCAGGCCAGCCTGCACTGATGTGGAAGAGGAATAAATCCCATTTTTCAACTTCTCCAGTTTTTCCAGCTGCCTAGACTAAACTGTCTTTAGGCACAGAAAAAATAAAATTGCTCTGTGGAAAAGCAGAGCAATCTAAGAGCTGCGTTTGTGTTGACTATGGTTTTCTTATACTGAAATCCTGTAAGGTCAGGCTGGTCGTGACTGAAGTAGCAGAAGCAGCAAGTCACATTTTCCTGAATACATTGACATGTTCATTCATCTCTGTCCTCCCCTCTACATCTCCACTTTTGATGGCAAGAGGGAACTGACCTGTTCTTTCTGAAGTACCAGAACTGCTTCTTATGTGTTCTATGGCACTCCGGTCAGGGTCTGTGCCCAAGGAAAAGAGGCATTAATGGACATAGGTTTGACTTCATTCCCCTAAATGTGGGTACACCTGCATCTGGGTAGCTTTTGTATAAGAAAATTTTAAAAAGCAGTGAAATCTACAAGAACAGTTACCTTATACCCTCCCCTTCCTTCTGTCCTCTTATGGATGCACAGTGAGGCTGTGAAGTCTCTGTTCGTTTCCTCTGCGAAAGGGTGAGACACTGGGAGTTTTTCAGCCTGAAGAAGACAAGACTTCAGGGACACCTTACTGTGACCTTTCAATACTTAAGGGGGGCTTGTAAGAAAGATGGGGAGAAATTTTTCTAACAGGGTATGTGTGATAGGACAAGAGGTAGAAACTAAAAGAGGCTATATTCAGGCTAGATATAAGGAAGAAATTTTTTATGTTGAAGGTGTAGAAACCTGGAATGGGTTGCCCAGAAAGGCGGTAGATGTCCCATCCCTGGAAACATTCAAGGTCATGTTGGATAGGGCTCTGAGCAGTCTGACATAGTGGAAGGTGCCCCTCTACATTAGACAGGGGTTGAAGTAGATGGCCTTTAAGGGTCCCTTGCAACCCAAACCATTTTTCGGCTTTATGTCAACCTTGCTCCTTCGCAGAGCCCATGTTGTGTGAAGGATACTTGTATCTGATAAACAAAACTCTTGTGCATTTCCATCTTCACACTCTCATCACTGCAGTGTATATTAGCAGATTCTTGTTTTTATTTGATCTGTGTTCCTCTTCCTATAATTTGTGATGGTAGCTTCTGCCTTACAAATGATACAGTGTTCATTCAGTATTTTGGAGTACTTTGTGCCATAAATGCTATACTTTTCTGGTTATTTATTTATTATTAATAGGCTGTACTTAATTTTTATTAATTGACAAAATATAGGAAATCAGTTTTGATTAAGCACTTAATTGAGCACCATGCAATCCTTTGGCACCAGCTGACTGTAACACTATTGGGTGGAATTTACACTAATCTTATCTCAATTAAGCAATAATCATTACCATTAGATTAAATTGGTATCTTGTGAGAAGTCCAAGTATATTGTCCCTCCCTGTCTGAGTGTATTCACATTAACTGGAATATATTTTATTATGAAAAATAATCAGGGAGAATTCCAACTTATTTTTACCATGAGAAGAAGCAAAACATTTTTGCTTGACCAGTTGAAAATGAAGAAACAACCAAGAAATATCGTGCATAAAGGTCTTCCAGAAAATCAGTGCTGTCACTCAGAGTCGCAGGGAAACATCTGTTTTATTCTCAAGGAAAAAGTATACAGAAAGATAAAGGCTCTTCTAGACTATGGAAAGAAGTTATTGTTGGACAGATTGACACCACTGCTCTTGCTATCCTCACAGTAGAAGTCTGTGTAGCCCTTTGCACAAGAAAGAGCAACCCCAGGGAGGAAAAAAATGCTTGCTTGACAGACAGTCTCCATGCACCGATGTTGCAGGTTTTCACCCCAACATACCAGTTATCTGTACTGTCAAAGCTGTAAGCCCAAATTCTACAGCAACTCCCTAGCCCTCTTTGGTCAGAACATGCTGGAAGTGTGGCAGAAACACCTCCTAACTGAGCTGTGGTGTCTATAATCTTTGTGTATCAGTATGATACGATATGTGCTACTGAGATTTCTTAACAGAATGCACTTCAAAATTTCTTTTCCAGGTAGGGAAGCCTCCTCACTCAGGAGGTACTGGTGGGATAATTCTTCCTTCTGCTCTCTTCATGGCCCACTGTGACTTGAGTTGCTTTCTGCTCATGGCCAAGGGTGTGGTATAACAGTTTGAGAACCTCCTTGCACACACTGTGCTTCAGTTTGATAATTTAGGTTCTCTGCTGGAAAGCAGAAAACAAGATTTGAACTTGGGGTTGAAACTGGAGTATCTTTAATGTCTCTTCCAACCTAAAGCATTCTATGGTTCCTTAAAGGCAGCAGAAAAGACTAAGTTTGTATTCCTTACTTCTTGTAAGAGCGTACAGTCACAAGGATCCATCACCTCAACCCTGTGTTGTGGGAAGACTAGAAAAGGCAAAGTGAAAAAATGTCCTGTGGAAGAAAGGACAGTGTTTTCTCAGCCCTGATCAAATAGAGGTCACACAGACTCTTTGGCTATGGTAAACAAGAGCCAAGATTTCAGGCGAGGCTTTCTTCTCGGTGCTTCATTTAGGGAAGATCTCAGTTAAATTCATGCAGAGTTCCTGAGTTTGGGTCAGCCTTCTCACAATGTCCTGGTATATTTTGGCCTCTGGTGAGACCTAACTCTTTCCAGATACTGGTTATAGAGCCTAGGCTCCCACATGTGTCTCAAGGGGACAGTATCTTAAAAGTCATTTAAGGAATTGCATACAATTTTACATAAAGAAATCCTCTTTTAAATTTAACCTTCCATCTCAGGTGTACGTAGAAACAAACAACAACGAGACCAAACAATAAGATTCACATTGTATTCTATCAGGTAGGTTCTAGTAATGTATGTGACACAGGGAATGGCTAGTTTTCTCTCTGATTTTAATTTAAAATGAAAATAGCATAATTGTTATGTTGAAGGAAGAGTTTTTCTCTTGTATTTTCCTTTTCATATTTTTCTTTCTGTTTTGTATTTACCTTTTATGTTTTGTATACTGAAGAATAATATGTAACTGTAATATAAACCTAATCCTAGGGTTCAACAAGGTATCTTAGATAACAGCTTCTGCATAGTTTCAGGGAATATGGATTACAATTTGTGATGCAGGGTATACTGTCTCTTATGGGTAGGAGGAAATTTTAAGTGACTAAAATTTAGATAATCAATGTTGGCAAATGTTACTAAATTATTTGCCTCTTCCAGCTAATTTTGAAAGATAAAACCTTATATTATCATCACTATTTATTCTATGTTAACAATATTCAAATATGGCTTACAGCCTTTAACTTTCAAAATTACTGATATACTGTAAATATGTGTCTTATTTGCTAATTTTATTAAAGCATAGAGCACAATGATTAAAATCCTATATCCTCACACCCTCTAAAAATGGGGTCAGTGTGCTCAGTAAACCTGGTGAGGTTTTTTTGGCACAGCCATTTTTACCTGAATTTATTATAAGGTTTGTTCAGGCTATCTTTTCTGCTGTTGTTTTTCTTTAATGAAAAATGGGAGTTATAAATAACTTTTATGAATCATGCAGTAACTTACATCTTTTCTCTTCCTTTTTATGGATTTGCTGCAGCTGCTTGCTCCATATTGGCAGCCTTTCCTTTAATTTGTAGTCAATTACACTGATTAAATGCATTTTCACTGTTTCTCACCTGAGCTTGAAAAAGTGTGTCAAAACACATTTGTAGGAGAATTTTGGTTTTGCTAATTCCCAATTTTTTTTCAGACTTCTAGATTTATCTCACTGACATAAGATTGCCTTTTTTGCAGCTCTCTTTTTTGACAGCTCCCCAACTCTCTTTCACAGGTGATTGCTACAGTAGTCCAACATACAGTTTTGGCAATGGTCTTGAGTCTAATAGATTCTAGATTCTGTGGCATTTGAACTTAGTCAAAGATGATGTCTCAGAAGAGCACAGCAAAGAGAGAATCCTTTATTTCACAGAAGCTAGAAGAACATTTCTGTGATAATTTTCCCTTGGTCAAATATTTACTAATACATGAGTAAAGCACAGAAATAGAACAAGAATAGAAGCTGCTTTCTCTAGCAATGAAAAGGCTTCATCTTTCTGAAAGCATGCCTTTCATACATTGGAAGATTCCATGTGATAAGGCCCTGGAATGAAGTGGGGACTCAAGAAAGCTGGTTAATATTCAAAGATCACCTCCTACAAGGTAAAGAGAGTTCATTCAAAATGAATAAGACATCAGGCAAAAATTACTTCTGGCCAAATTCAAACACAAAATGGAAACATAAAGAGGATGGAAGCAAGGATGAGTAACCTGGGAGAAGTACAGAAACATTGAATGAGCATCCAGTGTTGAAGTTATGAAGCCCAAATGGAATAGCTTCTGTCCAGGGATGCCAAAGGCAGCAAGGAGGACTTCTGTAAGTACGTGGATGACCTGAAAGAAAAATAAAATGTCTGCAGAAAGTGTAGGTCCATTGCTCAAGGAGATGGGGGACCTGGTTTCACAGGTCCAGGGCATGGAAGAGGCTGAGTTTTTGAATGCTGTCTTTGCCAAAATTTTTACTAACCAGACTGGCCTTCAGGAATCTGAAGTCCCAGAGACCAGGGGGACATTCCTTTGTCCAGGTCAGAAAATACATAAGCAAACTGGACATCCATAAAGAGCAGTGGATTTTGTCTAACTAGTCTTCAGGAAGGGCTTTGACACTGATGAGTTCCTCATAGATGGGCTATGTGTAGCTCTTCATTAGTTACTCTATTTTTGTTTTTCTCAGGAGATATAATTTAAGTAAATGCCATGTTAGTTGTGTTTTTGCATGAAAGGGTGAATAAAACACAAATATGTACACTATGTTCTCAGCTATGTAGAGAGCTAACTGTTACAGATATCTTAGGTGTTTTTTTCTTCAGAATGTGCAAGCTGAAAATACCTTGAGAGAGGGTTAGTGTATGTTACCACTGCAATGGCTGAAGATGGAGCTCAAGTGAAATATTCAGTCTTCTATCTTAGAAATTAATCATAGTCGTTTAAGTTACTCGTTCAAGAAGAAAACATACTTGGACTGTGACTGAAAGCTGAAAAGCTATGATTTTCAAAATTGAGAAAGGAATGCAAAGTTTTCAGGTCCAGTTTGGTGCCTAGGAGAAGAACTGGTGTCGGGGAAGTAGGTGCTATTTTTTATCGTCTGAACATCCTTAGTTCCCTTCCTTTGCTATAAAGGACCCTTATACTGATCACTCTCATACCTGAACAGAACTCCTAGATGAGTCAGATTAAATAAATCTTATGAGTATATTAAAAAAACTCTCTAGGTTGCCTGTTCTCCCTTGCTTCCTAAACACTGTAATTTTACTGTGATGCTAAGGTCTAATTGTAGCATTTTGTGTTGAAGTCATGGGTACACAGTTACTCTCTAAAGCTCTGTTGCTAACCTTCTACAGTTACCAGAATGAGAAAGATGTAATAAGTGTTCCATGAATTCTTTGCTGGATGTCCATGGGACTAAATGTCAATTTTCTTAGTTTTCTACATAGCTGTAGTTGAGTCCACTTTTGCTGCATATGAAATCTTGATTGAAAAAAAGAACATATAAATCTTTTTCTTTCAAGGTCTGCTGGAGTCTTTTTTACTACCATTTCCAGGGAAACAAAACCTCTTGGCCAAATGCACAGACCCTCCTATTAATTGCCAACAAACAGACAAAAGGATGAAAGCTAAAATTGTAGAGATAGAAGGTCCTGTAAACAGTGTTGGTTTGAATGGGAGCTGAAGTGGTCTTAACTGTTGTCTCTTGTGTTTTTCTCCATCCTCTGTAACAAAGAAGGCATATAGGATACCTAGTCTCTTTCTTTTCTTTTCATTCTCAAAATGACCTCACTGTAGTTAAATGTTTTTCTATTACATTTATGTTTATTTGTATAGGAAAAGAAGAGAGGAAAGCATTTTTTAAAAATTAATTTTAAAAGTAAACATAGGAAAACCCTTCTGTGAAACTTGATAAACCTGTTAAAAAACCCAAAGAATTGGCTTTCTTCTAAAACTAAACAAAGGGCATTCCTAGAATAAACAAATAATTTTATCATCAAAGGTATTTGCTTTTTTTGCTTCATTATAGAATCTATATATAAACTTAATTGAGTTTTAGGACTTTAATGAAATAGTTTTCCAAATTTTAGAGAAAACTAATCTTTGGCTGCTGATCCTCAGGAAAACGGGAATGCTTGACATCTTATGACTTAAAAACAATAAAAACATGATGACAGAATGGTTTTAAACTGAAATAAGAAGGCAGGCAAAATAATTCATACTTTTATCTTTTGTTCAAAGATGCAGAGAAAAGAGCAGTGGGATTTTCAGATCTGTGCAATTGTCTAAAGAAATGAAAAATGTTAATCCTTTGCAGTTATTTTGCTGCAACTCTGGTCTCCTAAAGACCTTTTATTCTATACCCATACACTCAGTTTGAGGAAGGTGAGCTTGAGGACACAAGAAGCATGCCTAAGGTTACAGTAAGTTGATGATGCATCACAGTCACAGCAAGTTGCCTTCTTAAATGGGTCTATTTCTCAACTAAAACTGGGTAAATAGGAAAAATGATTCTCTTCTTGTCAGTATCTCATTGCAAGGTCAAAGGAAGAAAAATAAAACCAGCATGTCTGTAACTGAGGTAGCATATTGAAGTATATTGAAGCATACCACACACAAACACTTAGGCCTGAAATATATTGCAGACATTTATTTATATAAAAGATCATGCATTCGTTCCTTTAAAGGCTAATAATATTTGCTTTGCATTTGGTGAAGGTTAACCTTTCTTTTCAATAATTTGTCTTATATTTTTCATAATGCTTCATTTATTTCTGGAGTTTCAGCAATTATACACTGCTTTACATAGTCAATACAATAAAGCAGTCTGGAGTTTGTTCTTGAGTGAGTTTGAAATTTGAACTCAGAAACATACTACAAGAAAAACATTAATCATAACATTCTTCCACGCACAAAAAATACTCTTCTTAATAAGAATCAACGGATTATTGTCATATATTCATTCACTGTCTTTCCATCCATATAAATCCTACATAAAACCCTGCCTCTGATCACGTTGTGTAGAGTTTGATGAAAAATTTTGAAAGACTCTGATCCTGAGTTTGCAGAACCTGACCCTGATCTGTACAGATGGCTTGGGATGGAAAAACCGGGAATAAAAGGAACAGGAAAGAAAGAAGTTCTGAGTTTTTACAGTGTGACTCTGATCTTATGTAACATGTGCACTTATGTGTTATCTTTTTCTTACTTTCTGTGGAGGGCTGTGAGCCCTTGGCACTTCCTTGGAGGAGGGAGGCCTGTGGGCAAAAGGACTCTCTCCAGCGATAACCAACTTACTTCTAGGTTACGGTGACCAAGTGAACCACCCCCAGCGTGCCTTGCTTCTTTATGGTAAACTGGGTGCAAGGTGGTACCCAGTTGGCTAATTGGTTTCTACCCCACCCCCTGCCTTTCCCATAAAAGGGCCCTGTTTCTGCCCCTGAGTAGGGAGTTTCTTGTCACTGGCCATCCCTTCACAGGGACTGCTGGACAATAAAAGCTACCTCTGTGGAACTGCCATACAGAGCTCCTGTCTCTCTGTCCCTGAGTTCACCTCGGGTGATCTCACAAAGAGCTGAATCACAAGAGCTGGAGTCACTTGTAGCTGAGAAATCACTACACCTTGCTGAAATCACCTGTCGCTTAGGGGAGTTGCTAAAGCCCCTGAAGAAGCCTTTCCCTGGCAGGATGCTTTCTCTAGGAAGGCTGCAACACACCGAGCTGTCCACCCCCGGTCCCCTTCTGTAAGCGATAACTTTCCTTGTAATAGACACTGCCTTCCGTTTCAGTGTTTTTCTCCCCCTACTCCCACTGTGTGTTTGTATAATAGAAAATATATGCTGTTTGGAAAGAAAATACTTCATTCCCTGCAGCTACTAACAATTTACTTTTCTCAGAGTTAGAATGCAAACATTCTATTTCTGGTTTTCTTCACCTCAGATCATCCTGACAATGCTTTACTCTGCTGGAAGGACACTTTGGTGGTAGGTGAAAGAAAACATAGCAAAGCATCCTTGTTCTGAGCTGATCTGACTGATGTGATTGTGTGACTTGAGCACCAGTCTTTTAGAGCCTGGCTGTTGGTCTCATAGCACTCACAGATATAGACTGAAAGTAAAGGACAGTATTTTGCTCACATAACCATACAACCTCCCTGACTCCTTTATACTTGAAAAATGTTCATGAGTACGTACTTCCAATTAAATATGTCAAACATTTGTGCACTGTCTCTCAGTTAAGGTTCATTTCTCATATATTAGAACAAAAGCTAACAGATGCAACTACATTAATCTACTATAAATAAATAACATTTAAATTAATTAAATCATAAATATTAACTTCAGTGCCTCCTTCCAGTTCCTGTAAGATCATCCTTACCATATAAACACTTCATTAATAACATTTATTTTGGTGTCTGAAAACCTCTTAGTGTGAATAGCTGAGGATTGTTCCAAGTCTTTAAGGTCTAGTACCACACAGAAGAAGAGAAGTTATATAAAATCCATTCAGAAGTGGATTGAGTGAAAAAAACCCACAAATGAAACCCAAAACCAGCAACCCCTAAATCTATTAAAAATCCTGCAATAAAAAATTAAGAAATAAAGTGATTGGTGCATGTTTTTGAAGGGCACTTGTGTGAATATATTGTAAGAAAAAGTTACATTGGCATATTTTTCTTATTTATTTCATAAGAAAGATTAGAAAGCATAAAGTGGCTGCATCATTTGAAAGTAATTCAGACCCTTAGAAAAGCCATGAATCACACAATTTAATTTACCAAGTCTGTAAATCCTGTCATTCTTTTACTTTATGCCAGATAATCCTATCCCCAGATACATGATTTTGCTTACTGTACATTTTGATTAAATAATTGAGAACAAGGAAAGAAATTTAACAGACACAGCAGATTCATTTGCTTTCCTCATTTAAGTACCTTTTACCTTTAGCCCTATCTCAGTTTTTGCTGAAGATCAAATCAACAGAGAAGGGAAATTTAAAAATTGTTGACACTTTTAAAATTGAATAAGAAGAAAGAAATAGTGATAGACTATCTCGTCATCAATTCCCAGCACATTTTTGCACAGAGGCGTGTACATTACTGTAATAACCATATCTTACAATTGGATACATTTGTAGATACCTTAGGAACCAGATAAGATGCTTTTCAGATGTAGTTTTATTATGTTAAACTGATTTGGACTCAATCACTATTGCCTCATAAGTATTTAATACCATAATAGCTGTTTCAGCACTGTTTTTCAAGGCATCTTGTTAGATGCTTCTAGAATCTGAAATAATATATTAAAACACGTTCATTGAGGAAAATAATTACAGTTCGGGAATTTCTCTAAACTGCCAGAGAGAAAACCATGCAGCTAGACCTCTAGGTTTGGAAAAAAAGCCTTGCAACAAGCATGATTATGAAATGCAAGAGTAATTGGTAGAGCACATTTCTGATTTCTGATTATATCAATTATAAAATACTTTCTTTATAATCCACTTAGCTTCTGTAAAACCCCACATATTAAAGAAAGGTATGCTGCATTATTACGGGGTTTTCTATCCAAAGGATTTATTTGGTGGAACTACTTGTGCCAACACTGGGAATGAGCAAACAGAGTGTTGAAAGAAATTGAAGAGAGATCTAAGTAATAATTTGAATTTGAAGTCCATGATAGTTTTATCTGAGTGAAAAACCTTGGTATTGGCCTTAGGATTACTAAAATATGAGCAAAATAGCAGAAGTTTTACTTGGAGATATATTTTACTAGTGCACTTCCATTTTGTTCTGTTTCTTACTTGTTTATTTTGATGTTCTTTATTATTTTAGCTGAAAGCAATCTGTATCATCACTGAAACAATTCAGGTTATTAGATAGTGGACTTTACCGCCCAGCTGATATCTTATCTTTAAGAAAAAGTCAATAACCTCTTGTACAGGAAAGGGGCTTTGGCCTTTCTCCTAGTGACATACTTTTTATATTAGAGAATTTGAATATCTGGATGAGAGGTTAGTTAGATTATGTTGAATGAGGAATGCTTTATGCTGTGTACAGATGAAATGTAGTTCATTTGAATATTTTGTATTTGACTTTCATACAGAAGATTTATGGACAACAGCATTGACTACATTGTTAAAAGAGAACCTTGGACTTTTGAGAAGTTGAACTTGCCTGACTTGGTGATATGGTGTGCAGAATGTAGTCTGGAAAAAAAGTCTCATTAAAAGCCCAGGAAATGATCAAATGAACCAGCTGGGGGAGAAATGAGTTTCCAGCACAGAAATTAACTACATTTAACTTTTGTGGTGCAATTAACTTGCTTAACCAGGTCATGTGTAATTTTTTGCTACTTAGGATTTCACACTTAAGCACAAGCCTGCACCTATAGGTGCCTCCTCCCATATGTCTGTTCTGCATACACCTTCAGCATCCTGAAGAAAAAACATTGATGTGATGGAGTAAATCCAGTGGAAGGCCACCAAGATGATTGGGACTCGGAACTCGTTGAGTAGAGGTAGTGACTGTGAGGACTGGGTTTATTCTAGACGACAGAGGATATCTTACTGCTGCCTTCAATAACCTTATGGGAAGATGTGAACAATATGTAGCCAGATTCTTTTGGGATGTGCACGGTGATAGATGAAAGACCCAAGTACAATTTACTAAGGGAAGTTTTGATTTTGTGTTAGGAAAACAGTGTTCAGCATGAGCACAGTCAAACACTGGAAATAGTTGTCCAGAGCAGTTCTGGAATCTCCACATGTGGAGATATTCCAAATTCCACTCAAATTGAGCAATCTGAACTGTGTTGAGCCAGATAACCCACACAGGACCCTTCCAATCCAAATTATTGTATGATGTTACGTTTGTGCACTTGAACTGTGCCCACTAAGTTTACAGAGTAGGCAGTTGTGTGTCACGACTCATTTGATAGGTTTCAGGCATCTCTGAGAAGAATCAGTCACTCAAAATATTAACTGTATTGTAATGGCTATAAAACTCTTATGAAAGTAGTCTTCTAAAATTTATTCACATTAATCATGTTGGTAGAATCAGCATGATCATTGTAAAATGACACAGAATGTGGAAGTAATGGACTTCAAACATGTTCCTCTATCCCTTGAACATCAATATTCTTTAAGCTATTTTGTCAGCTTGTCTTTCGAAATGCTAACAGGGATTTTTCTTCAGTAGTCAAATTTGACTGAAAATTTGAAACACTCTTTGCTCAACAACTTAGTGATTATAATTGTCATTGTGAGTATGGAAGGCAGTTGCTTCATGACCTCAGCTAGAGGAGTTTCTAACCTTCTTGAAAAATGAATAGTCTCTAGTTTAAAGGCATAAACCATAAACCCTCCCACTGAACTGGTGACATCAAGGTTGCACTGTCTATTTTTTACCTTCAATCACAGAAAGAGGTGGGGTTTTATTGACTTCTCCCAGTCCATGCCCTAGTTTCAAAGGATTGTGAGAGATGCTCCAATCTGAACAATTGCTAGATGAGTATGTCCTAGTTTATCTGCCAAGCCAGTGTTTATAAGTTTATTCATCCTTAATTTACAGCAGTCACACTGCTTTCCACTTAGTGAATAGGTAAGATGCTGAGCCAGTTATAAGTATAGCATTTGCTTACTGACATTAATCTTTCACAAGCAACAGTGGAGATTTCAGTTATGTGGTTTCTGTTACTGGAAATGGTTATGGATCATGAGACACTACAACAATTAATAGATTCTCATGCTCCAAAAAAAAAACCAATCCAAAACAACACCCCCCCCCCAAAAAAAAAACCAAACCAAACCACAAAACCCCAAAAACCAAAAACCAAACAAACAAAAGCTAGATGGCATGGAAGGCAGCAAATGAGACCTTGCTTTTTTTTGGGTTTTTTTTTTTCCCCAGCAAAAATCCTCTCTGATATCCATTGGATACCATCTTGTTTCCTGCTGGGGTTTTTTTGCCTTTTTGAATTGAGCCGATGTCATCTTAGAAGTTCAGTATTAGACTGTTTCCTACCACCCACACAATTAGCAGAGTTGTCTTCAATGCGTAAGATGTCAACATGGCCTTAAACTCTGTCAGTGTGCACAACTGTAAAACAGATGCAGTAAACTCTTTATTCTGTCCCTGGTGCTTAGAAAGTTTTAATCTTTCTTCTGGTCTCTGAAGATTTGATGGTATTGAAAAGGGCTGAAGAATGGGGTGCTGATGATATAATCAGGTATATAATGCCTTAAGATGCTCAGCTTGAAAGTTTCAGTCTCTTATCTCTCACAGAAATGTAGAGTTCGAAGTTACCTCCAGAATTTTTGAATCCAGTGAACTTCTTCACAGGCAACCATTTAATCCAATCCCTTTCAACAAGTTTATAAGATTGCTTAAAGGAAGCTGAAAATCTGCTTCTAATTTGAAAACTGGTTTTGAATTTCAATTCCAGTATGTGAAAGATTTTTTCAATTTTTTTAACACTGAAATAAATGTATTCTTGGAGTTCTGAAAATCTTATGTGAATCCTTCCCTTAGCTGATATTTTCCCTAACAGATTTACAGAGCAATCATACTTCCTTTTCTTCTTCATTTTTCTGTAATAAGCAAGCCATTCTCTTCTGTCTTCTAATCATATGGTAGTAAGATGTATTACTATTCCCAAAATCTTCTTGATAAAAATTCTTTTACAGTCATGAAATCTGAGTTAATCTTTCTTAAGCACAGATGACCAAAACTCTGTGGGGTATTCTACACAGAGATTAAAGAGAGTCTTTTATAATGTCTGTCCTCACATTAATACTCTTTAGATCATATTTGACATTTTTGTGTTTGCACTGCTTTTTCCCAATCAGTCAATTGTTACTCCTCCCTTTAATATGCATGACTGAAATTTTATTTTGTTTTGGTTTTTCCTCCCTCCCCTCCCCGCAATGTTCAGGGTTCTGATTTCTTGAATAAATATCATTAAAGAAATGATATTATATAAAGAAAAAGACTAAAAAAAATATATTTTTCAAAGAGTTCCATGAAGTTTTTGCTATAGTAACTCTAATTTTCCAACTTCCAATTCTACCTATGAATTGCTGTCTTCTCAAGTTCAATGAGTAATTTCTCCTGTGGCAACATGTCATCTGCTTCACTGAAATCCAGACGTGTTTCATCTACTCCATTTCACTACTCTGAAAAGTAGGTGTCAAAGAAGGATTTATAGCTCACAATCTATGCCTTGTACCATCTACCCTTTTTAGCATTTTCCTTCATGTCTCTAATTATTCTTTCCTTCCGAATACCTTCTAAAGCTTTGCATACCTTTAGGGCCTGCTTTGTTACTGTCCAGTAACTGTCCATCATTTTATTAGCTGTGCCTGCTATTCCTTGATTACCTAGAAATATATCTGTAACTTTATGCATTTATTGAAAAATGTTGCCATTACAACTGCAATTTCGATTGCAGTTTTCTTCAGGAGACAGTGTTTCATCCCTGACTGCAATAAGTTGCTTGATTTTACTGTCATTTCAGATATGAATCTTTTAATTTTCTACTCTCATCTTGTCTTTGATACTAAATTCAATATTGTTGCCCATATTGAAAACTAAACCTTTCATTTGATTTTTAGAACATTCCACAAACAATTTAAATCTATATTCTACCCTTCAAAGTATAAATGTCTTTTTCTTTCCCTTTCTTTTTTTTCTTGCTATTCTATTTCCTGAGCAGAAAGCTGGAAGTTATTATTCCTAAAACATGCTGTGTATTTTTTGCATAAACTAAGTGGAACAGGAATAACTTTCAGAATAATTCAGAGTACATATTGAAAAATACATATAAGAAATATGAAGTCAATTTAAAAGCAAGATAAGCTGTAAAATATAAGGATTATTGGGATGGGATCATTTGGTGTTGATTTCATATTTTCTTTCTTATTTGCTAGATTAAGATTAATAAAGAAATCATGAACTACACGTGCTGAATTTATTATTTTTGGTAATGACTGTCTTCATCCATTATCAATTTAATTCATAACAAATCACAACAGAGTGATTAATCTTCATTAGTAATTTCATAATTTAAAAAATATCTAACTTTTTAACTGTTTGGAAAAGTGGAATGACTTTTTATGTAGGGGCAGTCCACTACTGTGAATAGCCAGTCATATTGGCTTTGTCCCTTCTAGTAACTCAAGAAATGTTTGCAAACAGTCATAGAATCATGGCATTTCAGAATCATGGAATAGCTGAGCTTGAAAAGTGCCTCTTAAGGTTATCTAGTCCTATTCCCTTCTCAGAGCAAGGTCAGCTGGAGTAAGATTGTCAGTGCCGTGTCCAATCATATTTTTAACATCCTATAGAAAGAGACTCCATAACTTCTCTGGGCAGTCCCTTCCAGTGTTTGACCACTGTTAGAAAAAAAAAGTAAAGAAAAAAAGGTGGAATTACTTGTATTTTAATTTGTATCCATTTCCTCTTCTCTTGTCACTTCATACCTTAAAGAGGAGTCTTCATCTTCCCTGCCCTCATCAGATGTATGTACACTTTGATAAGAATCACTTGAATCTGCTCTTTTCAAAACTGAACAACCTTAGCTCCTTCAGCCTCTCTTCTGTGTCAGATACTGCAGCCCATTAAAGAATCTTTGTGGCCCATTTTTGTGTCCCTTTGCTGAATTTTTCCCAGTAGTTCTGTATCTTTCTCATACTGAGGACTTTAGAACTGGACATAACACTCCAGATTTGCCTCACCAGTGCTGAGCAGAAAGGAAGCATCACCAGTCTCAACCTGCTAGGAACATTTCTCCTAAGGTAGCCTGGAATGCTGTTGGCCTCCTTTGCTGTGAGGTGCACCACTGTGTCGTTGACAGTTTGTCCACCTTGACCAGGACCGTTTCTGCAGAGCCACTTTGCAGTTGGTCATTCCCCACCAAGGGCTGGTGGGGGGTTATGAATCCCCATGTTCCATATTTGCCTTTGTCTTTGTTAAACTGCATTAGCTCTTCTGCCCAGCTCTCCAGTACAACCCTGCTGATAGTGCACTGTGTTATTGGAGTCAGTTTCAACCCTTGGAATATTGTGCTCTCTAGGGGACTTCACAGTGATGACCATAACCTGTTGGTTGTAGCACAAGCGCCAGTTGTCAGTGTACCTCACTATCCATACATCATTCAGTTTGAATGTTATGAGATATAGCCTTGAAAGCCACAGATTACACAGAGAGATTGTAAAGAAAGGATTTAGTGAAACCAGACAGACTGGGGTGACTGAGCATAAGGCTCATTTTACACACAACCAGCCCCTTTCATACCACTTTCTGTCTACCTCCCTTTAGTTCCTCTCTGATCCTCTTTTCCCTACACATCACAGCATGTGTCTGTGCAACTCTTTTGATGTCCACAACCCATCTACCCTGGTTTACAGCCATATCAGTTGCAAAATCCAGGTTGATCTTTCTGGAAGTAGTGCCTGTAACTTCTGGATAGGTCATCAGTGAGTGTGACTGGTGAGGTTTGTCTCTTTTCATTGTCTCCATGTGTGTTTTGCCACATCTTTGGTATATTTTGCTTCTTCTTTCTCTATTTTCCCTTAGTTTTCCAATTGACAAGATCGTCAACCAGATAACCTTACCGGAATAAACATTCTCACACTCCCACATGCCTTCATCAATTACCATGACTGACTAGGTTTAGTTGTTATCACTGCCTTCCCTATAATTTGTCAGTTAAGGTGTCCCTGTATGTTGTTGTTTATGGCTTCCTCCTTTTCTTATTATCCCTTTTATGTACAGTGAAAATGTCCTTGAATAGATACCCTTAAAGGAGCAGAAACGTTCCTTTGTAATAATGTTTCATAATGGACTTTTTCATGTCTGATTGCTCAAACACGCCCTAATCTGATCCTCCTCCATCAAGGAATTTTCCAGTGTCACAGGGGCCTGAGATTCATGAAGGCTGGTCAATACCACTAAAGACTGTTATAAGGATACCATCAACTACCTCATTTATTTCCATATCTTTTGCCACTCTGACTCCTAACCTACTTTTTTTTGTTGTTGTTGATATATCTGTAGAGGCCCTTTTTTTGTCCTTCACATGCCTTGCCTGATAAAATACAGGGGGGTTGTGTCTTTCCTATCTGCAATCTTGCATGTTTTCAAAGTGTCACTACCTTCCTCCAAGGTCCATGCTTCCCCCTCTTGTATGTTTCATTTCTACATTAGAGTTTTGTCAGCATCTCTTTGTACATTCTCATTTTAGCTCTTGCTCTCTGAGATGAACCATTTTTGGCTTTGGAGGAGGTGATTCTCGATCTTTTTAGAACCCAGGTCTCAATAACTGGCTCTAGAAGCTGGCAGACTGATCCTGTGCTAAACATTTCTTCAGCATCTACGATGGGTTGACACATGCCACAGAGCTTTCTCAACAAGCAGTTTGCATGCCACCATCCTGTCTGGTGAGGCAAAACATGAGGTCATTTCATACTGCTTGGCCTCTGTGACACAGAACTCTCTCAGGCTCATTCAGCTTACTGGAATTGGCATAGCAATGGCATCTGAATCACCTGATTTTCATATTTCTGGATTGTTAGTTGTCTTTGACCTTAGATTTCTGCACTGCTGCTCACTTCTCTATTCATTCTTAGAAATCTGTTGCTGCTTCACTCGACAGATTTCATAAACCAAAAATAGACTTCTATCTGGAGACATGGACTATGGCTATACTGGCAACTAAAGAAAACCGTGGGGTGACTATATTTGTTCCTCTCTGAAGACACCTGTTGGAGTTGATGCCTCTTGTGCCAAGGGCTGGATACTGTAAGCACAGCAGCTGCATCCACACTGCTTCGCACTCAACCCTGTGGGCCTGATGCTGCAACTCCTTGGCCCTATCGTATGGTTACCAGCTTCTCTGCTTTTTCAGCTGAATGTGTCTGAAACAATTTGGTGGCTGAACTTCAGCCAGGCAGAGGAGTGTTTTTACAGCAATCCAAACCCTGGAAGTTACATGAGAGAAAAGCCGAAATCCTTGAGGGTGAGAAGCCCCAGGTGGTAAAGGACTATTCAGAGTGAAAGTAGCCAAATTGTGCAGATCAGTTCTGGTTTTTGGGGTGGTGCCCAAAATAATCTTTCAGACCTCTGTTCAGGCATTGTTGTCGAGAGTGCTAACTGGAGCAGTCTAAACAAATCCAGCAAGTGGACTGCCAGGGGCTTAATTTGTGAACTTGCTTCCTGCTCTCTTTTTCTCATTATTTTCAACATACTCACAGAATTCCAGATGAATGCATGGAGGTTATTTACAGTCTGTATTTAGCTTACTCAATACTACACTTAAATATTCTGCCTGGACATGAAGTCTAGGCCTGACAGTAGAAAGATAATGAGAGAAAAATGTAAGATGATGTTTTAAATGAGATAATTTTGATAATGAGTTTTTGATGTCAGGCACATAGAAATAGGACAGAGACATCTGCCCTCTAGTTGTCTAATCAAGACTAGCTAAGAGGGTAGCTAGCTTCTAAAAGGGAGCAGTTAAAATTGTAGCTTCAGAACTCACAAGCCAGAAAATATTATGTAAGATAAAGAGTTTTTTTTCTCTTGAATCCGAGGAGGGGGTTAAAATGTCTTTCTCCTGAACAGAGCAGCAGTGAAAATTGACCCCCTCAGGGATTAACACTTACCTAGATTTTTTTCTGGTTTCTCTGATTTTCTTTTATTTTTACACCAACCTCCTTTATTCTTGTCTCCATTTTACAAGGTTACATCAATTCTATTCTATTTCTTATTCTTTTTTTTAGGGAAATAAGAGCTTACCTGTGAAGAGCTGTGCTCCATTCAGGGTAATACTGAGTTTCCTAAATCTGTTCTTATAAATGATTCTGGAGACAGCACTAGAATCCAGATAGTCAACTTTTATATGATGATGACTTGATCATGGAAGAAACAGGTTCTTTATGGATTTTCCCATTCCTAACATGTGTTTATATTACTCTATCTGATGTTTGTGCATTCAAGAAATTATTGGTTCCCTCCAACAGTCATCTCCATAATAACATATTTGATCTGCTCTTCCATTTCTTTCCTTTACTTCCTGTAGTCTTTCTATACAACCCATTCCCTCATTTTTGATTTAAAGGAAAAGTATTTTGACACTTATCTGGGTATATTTTATTTGTTTCATAGACCCAACCTATATATGTTTGATTAAGATTAATATCAGACCCTTTATTTTATAAAGAAAATATATCTTTCTATATTTTCCACGTATAGGATGTGTATATTCTATATAATCTAATATTTCTATATTTTCACTCATTGTCCAAGCATCAAAAATAGTAATTTTATTAAGATGTTGGTTCCCACTCTATTGTGCTACACTGGTTTCAATGAGATGAAAATCTCTTCATTGAAAGCAAACTAGAACCAGATTTTTAGAGAAATATTTTTATGAGATAGCTTATTTATGAAAAACTTGGACAGTTATTTTTGTGATTTAAATGGGTTTATAAATAAAGCCACCTATCTTTTTAGCTCTGTATCATCTCCCCACTGAGAAGCCTGAGGCAAAAATAGTTTAAAAAATCCTCTCTATGTCTCATTTGTTTCATGTTAAATTACTTCATGCTCTGCACATTAAGATGCTCAGTTTCCTTTTCCTTTTCCTGATAACAGCTCTTAAAAGACTTCTAATTAATGTTGCCTGGTCTGAGCAAATGTACATGGAGCTACCATCTTTGCTCATATCCAGGACTTATGCCACAAAACAAGTCAAATAAAAAAATAGGAAAGAAAAGTACATAAGAGTTGCTGAGGAAAGGATAACTTTCTTTGAAGTCACTCACATTGATGCCATTTCCAAACTTCCATTAAAATTTATTTCATATAGATTTGCATGTGGATCAGAACAAGGCTGGGTAACTTACTTCATTGTATTCTGATAGTTTTATCTAACCATCCATGGAACGTGGAGTTATGCCCTGAAATAGATGATTCTCTATAATTATTTCTTGATAATGATTTCTAGTGACTAGAACACCAGTCACGGTTTAGCCATTTTTAAAATACTATGATATTGCTTGTTAATCCTAGAAAATGGTCCCCATAGAACAAAATAACAGTAAATTAATGACAGGAATGACAGTGAGAGAATGTTTAATCTGTCTGTCTGAGCACTGTACAGGCAGGGAGAGACAAATTCAAAGTTTTGTGTATAACTGTAGTGCATAACAAGTGTTTGTAAACTTTACGAAAGTATACATTATAACTTGACACAGTATCTTAGAATAGCATCTGTATTTTTCTGTTGCTGGTGCCCTGGACACCCGTGATTAGGTTTTTTCCCCCTCAGCCTTCTGTTATTAACTGATGCACATGTAAGAGTAAGTGTCTTGTAAATCAGACTTTTTATATAACATGTTCTTTTTTTGCCTCTGGTACATATTTTTGTTATATCACCTCTCAGCTCTTCATGAAAGCCCTAGAACACTTATAAAAGTTTCCTTAACTTCAGTGGAAATTAAGCAGGTGTTTCAGACTAATCACTTGCCGCAATGCTTTGTGGAATGGGATTTTAATCAGCAACTATAAGATATATTTTCTTTCTAGAAGTATAGATTTCTTTCAATGTAATTGAGAGGGTGAACCAATTAACTAAGCTAATTTAGTGGCATATGTCTGAGCAGTCCTAGTTTTATTAGGTGCCTTTTAGAAGTGATATTCATTAACTACAAAACTAATAGCCTGATTCAGAAAGCATTTAATTTATAGAGAAGAAATACTTACTCTGTTTTCCCACTGACTTACAACTCACCAGAGTAAATTTAGGTATTTGTACATTCAGATCTTTATTCAGCCCATTGTTACTGGCATCTGTTCACTACTGTACTGCATGATATACTTAGCCTGCAGCACATTATTTAGTCACAATTTATGTCAGATTTTTAACACCATCGTTTCTAAGGACTGGTCCTTGAACTCTCTGCAATAATGGCAATTATAAATATAAATATAAATATAAATATAAATATAGACAATTCTTTGAGCTGCAGAAGTTGATGGTAACATCTAAGAGCTTACAAGCAATAAATACACAGAATGATGAGTTTCAGCCATGGTTTAATTCCTCTCAACATATTTTTAATGCAGATATATAGGTGTTTATGCCTAATAAGCTGAGTCTGTTACAGGACCTGTAATGCTGGACAGTTGTACTGGGGAGGGAGGCATGATTCCCACAGCATCTTCGGCTAGGTTTTTCTACTTCCTGTTCATTAGTTGAGAATTATCTCTACAATTTGATGCCAACACAAAAATTGAATTTAGATTTTATATTTCCAAAACTGTCAGGAAAGAGTTTTCCCTTGAACTGCTATGCTCTCTAGCTATATGTACACCTTACTCTGCAGATGTGTTTCTTGAAGGAGCACTTTACTGCTTTGCTTTATGTTTTCCCTGGGGGAAATAGAGCTAGAATGAGGGTATTGCATGCATTTTAAAAATTCTATACTCCTGTGAAATTGGAGTAAGTTTCTCATAATTTCCTAAGGGATTTAATGAAAGATCTATTGCTTCCAAATTTCAGAGTACTGTTTTTAATTCTTTCAGTGACAAAGCTGATAAATTACAATAAATTATCTGCCCTGCCCATTTTATTTTCTTAAGTGGAAAAGTATATTTTTCTATTTGCCAACTACTAAATGTAATTGTAGGGGTTATGACTTTTTATAAAGAGAAGACACAGTTCAATTGCAACTCTACTGAAACTGGGAATTACTGTTGGAAATGATATATTATACTGGAGGCCATATGAGATATGCTTAGGTCTTTCTTGATTGCTATATTTATGAAGCTTGACCAAAAAGATAGGCAAACTGTCTTTGCCCAAAGTTGTGCTTTATGTAACCTCTGTCCAATGAATATAATATTTCATAAAGATACAATCCTGAGACCAAGAATTCAGGATGAAAAAACGGTCCACAGTTCTAATAACAGTGACTACTGTGTCTTAAATAATAATTAAATATGCCTTATCTTTTTAAAAGTTTCTTTTTATTTTAAAATTAAAATATTTTCAATATTATAAACATTACATAATAAATTTTTGTAAGAAAACAGTTAAGCAGATAATACAACCAAATTAATTTTAACCGTTCTTTGCATTCAGGTTGCTTTTTGATGTTACCAGCAGAGGGAAGGGGGAAAAAAATGCCTGTAGTGAGGGTCCTTAAAGCCATTTTATACAACAGGGCATGTGTGGGCAGGTGTCCTGCCTGGGGTTTGACTCTAATGTCTTGTGTTTCTCTTTCACTCTATCATGTGGTTATTTTCCATTTTTTCCTGCTGTTGATATCTTTCTTGATATACTACTGCTTCTTTGTGATTAGAGATGGGAGCTGCATCAACTGCAGGGAATATTTCCACTCAAAAGCTGAGGTTTTCCTTGTTCTTTTTTCTCCCTTTTTAAGAGAAGTCTTTAGTCCCAGAAGCTTTACTCAGTGAGTCTTATTACAATTAACATCGGTGATGATTCTATTTATTGTTGACTACAATGGGAGGGCCATTAACCCCTAAGAACATTCTTGGCTCATTAACCAAAATGGACACAGAAGATGTTATGAAACTCTATTATTTCCACTAGGCTGATCTCTGTAAAAATGACCATTTAATAAAAATTAGTCTTTGCAGTTAGTAAGCCAAAGAAACCTACAAAACCCTTTAGTCCTTGAAAGATAACTGTACAATCTATAGCTTTCTCAATTTCAATAATCCCCTTGTAAGCACTTTGTGTTGAACGGTATTCTGTGGACTGTTCTTGAGTAGAAAAGCCAAAACCAGAACTTGGTATAAACATTTAATTTTGGCAGAAGAGTGTGATTAGATCTAAACCCAGGATTTTGTCAGCCAAGACACTTATTGTTTTCTGTCACTGTGTTTGGATCATGCTAAGAAAAATTAAACTGATGAGCAAATGCTGTTTAAATGGTTTGGCTAGCAAAAGGAGCAGCTGCTGCTTCTGACTTATGATATATCCTTAGTCCACACAGCTATAAAACTGTTCTACATATTATTTCCTAGGATGGCATGCATGGGAAATATTTTTTTTTGTTTTAGTAAACCCAAGATAAATTTGTTTAAGTGTTATAAGTTAGAGCCAAAATGCCCAAGCGTTTAGCCATTTGCGTATGGGTTCTTCCAAACTCCAATTGCTCTTTTACTGAGAAAATAAACAAACAAATAAATAAATTGTTCCTTCTTGTGAAACTAAATGAAAAAACGTTACTCCTGGTTACTGTTAAGAAAAATCTAGTCTAATCAGGTTTTACTCTAGGTTTATTATCCTGGAATTTGAGCACTTGAAGCATTCAAAATTATTAGAAGACTGTGGAGGATAAACAAAAGATACAATGAATGTGAACTACAGGGCCTCAGAACCATGGTCTAAATAAATAACAGAGAAAATAGTTTGAAGGTCAGAAAACATCCTATTGTTGAGACTTATTAAACTGAGTAATTAGTTCCTCAAGAATGACAAAAAATATTCAAATACTTGAAAATGGAACAGAAAGGTTCTATTGGAACAATATCTTGCACTAGCATTAGGATTTGAAGGGTATTTCAATGCTTTGTGAAGCATGCACCCTGTAAATAAATGTATTTCTTATCTACATAATTATTATCACCTTGTTTCATCAAAGCAGAGGAGGTCTAAAAATACAGTGTGGTTATTATTGCCTCAACTGAACTAAGGACTTTTTTACCTATTTATATGAGAAATTCATACCCCAGACTGCTCATTTTCAAATACTATAAATCAGTTTGAGGTCACTAATAAAAGATTTACTGACTACTACTGCAGTGTAACACGAGACCAGATTTCCAACCCAAGTTGAGGAATCTCAATCTCTGCAGGTTTTTAAGATTTAGATAAACAAATTAAGGTTTGATCTAGCATTGGTGGTAGTCCATAAATTTCTATGGTCCTTATACTCATAAAAGTTGTTCTAAATCAATGTCAGATTAACTTAGCTGTTCCTCTCTGATTTTCTGAGAGAGTGAAGAAGGTGCTGTCTGCCTTTACCACCCAGTCTGAAATGTGTGAGATAAAGACTGAAGTTTATGAGTCTTTCTGCAAAGTGAATGGAGAATGAAATGGTTCAGAACACCCTGGTCAGGCTTTGGTTTTTATTGTTCTATATGAAATCTATGTCTTGCCATATCTCTCTCTATAGATGGCCAATGAAGCCAGGGCTGCTAATTTAGGCACCCAGAATAGATTTTATCTGGTTGAATGTAGATAACAATATCTAGTCTAGGCATCCTGAGCTCTCTTTGTAGTTGGTGGAGAAACAAAGTAATTTTAAGGTTGTGTTTTATCTTTTCCTCTTTTGTCTATGAAGGCAGGGTAGCATGGCCATCACAGCATAATCCGATAAAAGTTTGCTGAGGACTTAATCTCTAACAGATCCATGCCCTGGCACACACTAAGTAGAGAAGCTGGCATATGGCGTGAGACACAGATGGATTAGCTCACCATCATCTGTAGTCTATCACACTCTGAGCTATGGCCTGCAGTAGCTTAAGCAGACATTTGTAGACAGATTTTTTTGTGGACTGCTTAGACTTCCTCTCTGAAAAAAGAAATAATATCATAAAATAAAAAAATAATCAGGTATTGAAAGGGTCAACGCTAAAGTCATAGGTATGACGTTATCCTCCTATTCTAAGTTTTTGAGAGATCACGTTTGCTTCATTATCCAGAATAATATACAGAAAATGGCAGCCTAATTTAGCTTTGTGCATGTTAGATGCGTCAGTGCAACGTTTCAGAAAGTGACATGAGCAGGTGTGATTCCTGGAATATAAAGGAGAAAGTCAAAAACGGGAGAGATGGTAGGAAGTGCATCGCTGAGTAATATGGTTATTTCACAGTTCTGTGACGTGATTCTGAAAAACCAAGTACACAAATCATACTGTGCTGTCTAGTGCCTAAAACAGGCAAACAGACTCGGAAAAAGAACTAGCTTACATGCTCAGCTGCAAAGCCTTCAGTCAACATAGTCGTATAGCATAGACATGACAGTAGGAAACTAGTCAGGAAATATTATGGCTTGCAATATCCAGATTTCAATAATAATTTTTAAGTATCTTTCTATGCCAAAATATTCTGATGTGCCTTGAGAAGTGATAAACACAAGGGATAAAATTAAACAAAAGTTATCCCCTGATGGAGTGAGAATAGGAGCACCCTGTTAGAACAGCAAATGTTGTCTTTCTCATTTATTTCTTTCTTTTAAAGACTTTTACTATCTTCGTGAATGGTGATAACAACTGAACCCAAGTGCAGGTAGCCTTGAGAAAGAAAAGTTCAGCAATAGGAAAGTAGAAAGGAACACTAATGTCAGTATCTAGGCAATAGGCAGAAGATCATTTGTAGATAGGCAGCCAGTTTTTAAAACAGTTAAACTCTTAATGTTACTACAAGGTTCTTTTACATTTCCAGTCTGTTCTGCTCCAAGGAATGCAGAGTGAATTTAAAAACAAACAAAATAAAGATATTCTTAACAAGTTCTCTTACTTATAGTGAGTAGAATTTTCCTCTCAAATCCCTTTCAAATCTATTGCTATTTAAACTACAGAAGCTAGAACACAGGTATTTTCCTTTTTTCCATTTATACATGCGTGTGACTTGTAGCATTAACAGCAACATTTTTCCTGTTTTTTTCAATGGAGGACAGCAAATATATGATGGGTTTCTGGACCACATTAAGAATGTGTAAAAAACTAAATGCTTCCAGTCAGTCACATTACTGCAGTTGGAAAAAAATCCAGTCTCTGCTTGGTTTGGATACCTAATTTATTGTATTTTGACCCCTACATTTAACCCCTAATGACATTTTGATCTCTAAAATCTGAAGTTATCCTTGGATGAATATTATCTGTTTTATAATCGCAAATAATCAGCTCTTCAGCTGCAGGCAATATGTGTTCTATTCAGCAATTCTGTTGCATGATTCACAGTTCAGCACAAAGAAGCTATTCTCTTACTTATGAAAACTATCTTCTCTCCAAACTTTACATTTCTTATTCAGGCAAAAATTCTACTGGTCTTAGTGTTAACTTGAGTCAGTATAAGGGATTAGGATCTCCAGGTAGAGTAATGAAAAAAAAAAGAACTACTATATAAAATTTTATTTGAAGGAATGTTACTGTTTTTTAACTGAAAGGAATTCTTACACATTATACATAATTTAGTAATAGTAATTTATACATACCTAGGGCTTCCCAGGGCTTCCAAGGAATTATAGGGGCCCCACAGAATTAGAGAACCCAAGATATGCCATATGCTGTAAGCAGATCTTCATCCTTCTGCACTGCCACCTCAGATCTCACGCAAAATTAATAACCATGGAGAAACACTTTCTCCAGATAATAAACACAGAGAAATTCCTCTGAAAATCTGTCAAATGTTCAGGAGGAGACAGTCAGTCTGTAATTTTTTAAATAATTTCTTTTGTTTATGAGTATGGAGCAGCCTTCCTAGGAAAGTTGTATATAATGTAGTCCCTTCCCATTACAGACTCTTAGAAACTATGCACTCTTCGTATTCCATGCAGAAAAATTTTATCATGCTTCTAGAGATAGGTGCTAATGAGAATAAAATAGGATTTGTTGCTGAGCATGTGGTCTCTCTTGCTGCAAATGTTAGACAATAGGACTAACTGTAAGTAGGCTTGTGACAGGAAAAACTTTTCCATCTATGGCTTCCAGAGTTGGATAAAATAATTTGCAATGTCACAACACAGAGAATCAAGTGCCAAAGCAGCTACTCGTGTGTCTTGCTGGAAGCAATGTAAGCTTTTCATGATAGCTGAAAACAAGGGGTTTTTCTGATTCTTTTGAATATAGAAGCCAGGATTATTCCAGGAGAAACCAAAGATTATGCTATTATGAAAAGTTGGGGAAGAACCTGAGTACCTTCATCTCTAATTTTGCTGTTTATTAGTATTGCCTTTAGATCCCCCCTCCCCCACTGCAATTTCCTTTCTTAACATCATTTATTATCTGACCAAATAAATGCCTCAGCTAACTTTATGTCCTTCCCCAAGTAAAGAATTCCTGAGGGAATTCCTTCAAGGGAGTATCATCAATAGCAGAGATACTTGCTTTTGCAGCCTTTTCTTTGCCGTTAATAATTTCCATGTGTGATTACAGTATAGCTTCTGTTTCAGAAAAACAAGGTGTCAAGTAGACAGCTGAACATTAGGTTGAATTTCTGCAGAACTGAATTATGTGAGATTGACAAGTAAAACTGCTTGCTTAGTACTAAATAATCAATACAATTTATTCTAATATACTTTCCATAGTTAAACCCACTGTAATCACACAACTTGCCATCACCATTCCATCTTGCATTGATTCCACAGAGGAATTCTAGTGGTGGTAAGTGACCTCACTAGAATCGGTATTTCTGCTTATCCTATTGTTTCAATTAATAAGCAGCAAACATCACAGATTGTAAAATAATGCGATACTATGAATTATTTCAAAATTTTTAAAACAAATTTTCAGAAAAAGAAAACTATTACTTAATGAACTTTCTATAGTTTATACTGTCTTATTTCTATATGAAGAGTAAATATCAGAATTCTTGGGCTCCTGACAGACTTACTGGGTATTCACAGAGAGTGCTACACTTTTTTTTATGTCAGTGAATCATGACTAATATTCATAGTACCTTAGTGAAATACTCACAGTACAGACTGAAGACATACAGAATATGCCTGAGTTTATTACAGGGATTATGATCTGTGTTGGTATTCTTCAAGGGAAATAAGAAAACAAGCTGTGCAATGTAGTCTTCCACGTATTGCTTTTGTGATTCCCTTACACTTTTTCAAAAATTATGTCCTCATACAACTTTTGACAAAACATTGGATAAGGTGTTGGTACTTGCTGATAGACCAGCTGAAAAAACTTCAAAACCAATTAAACAAAACTCCCAAACTCACAGAAAACAAGCTGTAGAGATGATTAGTAATGGATTTTAAAGAATCATAGAATGACTTGGATTGGAAGGAACCTTTAAGGTCATCTAGTTCCAAGCCCCCTGCCTTGGGCAGGATTTGAGGTAATTGACTGCAGCAGGCTTTTGAATCACATGCAATTAATTTCCATATTTTGATCCAGTATCAGGTGAAGCTTGGTCATGAAATTATTTGAATTTTCACTTAAGATTTGAATCTGTCTTATATACATTTTTCATATGTCTTCTATACATTTACCAAAACTACCAAGTAATTTAATTTCTGGGATAAAGTGTTTATGAATAAACACATGAATAGATAAGAAAGAAGCAACTCTGCATATATATGCAAAGAAATATCCCTTTACATAACGGGAATTTGTTGTGTTAGAATCTGCTTTTAGAAGAGTGTCTGAACAAATATGATTGGATGGGGTTGAGACTAAGACACTGGATTAAGAGATCAGTATTCAACTTCTGGCTGTGTAACACATTTCCTGATACTACTCAGGCACACCACCTCGCCTCATTCCCCTGCTTTTTTCTTTT
>VXAD01003528.1:243547-291697 GCA_013399195.1 Dicrurus megarhynchus
TTTTTTTTTTTTTTTTTTTTTTTTTGATACTATTATATGAATCTATTTTACTTACAAATAACACATGGGACAATGATCATAAAATTTGCTAGTCGAAAACATGCCACTGAAGCAATTATTCAAATGAAGCAAAGGTGTATAACCTCATTATTCACAAACAAAATTTTATCTATAAATATATATATATATATATAAAATATATATACATGCAAATGCAATTGATATCTGTAAAAGTGATGGAGAAAATTAAAATTTGCTGTACAGAGCCAAGAAAATTTATTCTAGCTGTTCATTTATTTGTTCCCCCTATTTCTTCAGTCAGAAAATCATCTGCATATTTTCTATTTAGGAACCAATTTCATTATCTAAAATTCCTTGGGCTGATCATTTCTTG
Source organism: Dicrurus megarhynchus (assembly GCA_013399195.1). Taxonomy (NCBI): domain Eukaryota; kingdom Metazoa; phylum Chordata; class Aves; order Passeriformes; family Dicruridae; genus Dicrurus; species Dicrurus megarhynchus. The sequence goes on from VXAD01003528.1 coordinate 243,942, forward strand.
CTGTCATCTTAAAGAGGTTCCATCCTTTCCTCAAAAATTATGTCATAAGTCCCGCAGATTCAAAGAAAGAGGTACAAACTGTGTCAAGCTAGTACTTCAAATATGTACTATGGACAGCTAATACATGGCAAAAATTGACATAGTTTCGCTACCATTATATGAGATACGATTTCAGAGGATCATGGCACTTAAGCTTTGAAAAATAACTCCTTGAAAGTCTAGAATAACCATTAAAAATAATTATCTGGGTTGGAATGACCGATATATAGCTGCTTTACTCAACATTTTAATGATTTCTGTCACAGTCCTTCCTTAAAACTTTGATACTTCTCTTGGTCAAACAGACTGCTGAAATCTTGCAGCTAGAAAGAGCAGAAAGTAATTTTTTTAGTTAATGAAATGCCACAATAGGACTATGAAGTTTTTTTAGCTAATCAAAAGGAAGATTTATTTTACTGCTTCTGTATACTTTGCAGGCCAAAGCAGTGCATCATTTGTATGAAGCTGAGAAGTTTACTCTTAATCTGTTTAGAAAGTAAATCTTTTCAAGATGCAATGGGTATTATTAGTAGTCCTGGCATAATGATACTAAGCGTTTTACTTTAAATTACCCAATTTATCAATAAAAAATAAAAATAATTATTAATATAATTAACATTGTTATACAAAAAGTTTTGTATAACTCTGTTTCTCTGGGATTCTGCTTGTACAACCAATGTTTGTCTGAGGATGTTCTTGGGAACAGTAAACATTCCAACTCCTTCTCCAGGTTACAGATCCTGGTGTGGGGATCCAGATGTTGGTAGTGGGGCTTTTCTTCCTTGCTGTTGAGAGCTGTTTTGACACACTTCATTCTCTCTTCATTGCTCTGTAACTTCACTCTACATCCACATTTACTATACATGGTGTGGTTTACATGATCTAAGCACCTCTTTCTTGCTCTGTTAACCCCTGAAACAAATTCTATCCCTCTCACAAGGCTGCACTCCTTTAATATTTGTTAACCAACAAACAACTGCTGACCTGTTCTTAGACCTGAGGCTTTTGATGCTGACATGTGCACATGCTTACAAGGCTCCTGCTGTCATCCTGTGCTTATACTCCTCTACATCCCACCAGTATTTTAGGGTAACAGATTCTACACAAAATAACCTTTATCAATGTAACAGAAATTAATAAATGTTTTTGTAACGCTAGGCATTGTACCTGATGTACAAAATTATACAAAATTATACAAAGCTAAGCAAAACTGAAACAAAAAAGATAATTTTCACCTGGCTACTGGACAATGATTGTTACAGATAAGTAAACTAAAACACAGTGCCAGAAAGCCCCAAAATAAGCCTTGACAAAACAAATATTAAGATATCCAGTCACGAGGCTTACAGAGTTAGTACATCCTGTGGCCTGTTAAATCAATGGCAGTCCCATATTTTCAAACTTACAAAAGGCCAGTGCTCTCTGTGGCAACAGTCTTCAAAACTCATAGACATAAACCAACTTCTCAAGAGGTGGGCTGTCAGCTGGTGTTCCATGTCTCCTGCTAACAGGAGTGAGGGGTGTGACAGCTGAGCAGAAGTCAGCTTGCATGTAGGGTTAATTTTCACTCAGAAAGATTCTGTACAAAAATGCTATATCAAAAGAAAGGTAGTGTGGATGCAGAGACAGCTCTGAAGACATAGATCTATCCTATGAATTGCAGCTTTGTCATCTCTTGCACGCAGATAAATTTAATATATCTAACAAGATTAATGTCTTCCTGGGAATCTTCCTCCCCTCTCCAGATCCTTGCTCTTGAAGAGGTTAATAAACAAAAAGAATTCAGATAACAGAAATAAATTTATATCTGTTGTGGCCTACTTATTTAGCCTTTAATTATCAACATTTTTGGTTGAATATTCTCAAAATTGCTCCTTGATCAACTGCAATAGTTGTTTAAGTGGACAAAATTCACAGTGAATATATGGCAACCTTGGGTTCTTTGGAAATTTTAGTTTTCATTTCTTTGTAACAAGAAGAGGGAAATTAATTCCACTCTGAAAGAAGAAAATGGTAACCTATTGTAAAAACAAACCACCAACACTACTATGTCATTAGCAGAAGTGGTGCTTAAGCTCCTTTGAGTACTTTCTCATTTCTTTTACATATTGAATGGATCTGACTTCTTATTTAATACTCCACAGACATCTGTGAGTCTTGTGAGACCTTGAAATCGTGGTCTCTACACACATCAGTTAGATGAAATATTTTTAATGTAGCTCTTACAGAGGCTTTAAACATAGTTTAAAAACATTTGAGTTTATGAAGCTAATGAAGGACATTGTCAACTTCATTAAATTTCACTGAACATAGCTGTGTCAACAGATATTTTTGTGCAAGTGTTTTGTGATGATTTGGCAGGCACTTGACTGAAGTAGGGTCCTATTTTTCTCCATTCCTCTCCTGTTCTAAGGCTGTGAAGACTGAAAACAAAGTATAAAGCTGATACAAAGGAAACAACCTTAATATATTGAGACAATCTGATAGAGCTCAGAGTGGATTATTTTTTTTTACAATCAAGTTTTACCAGTATCAAGCTCCTGTGCTTGTTCCGCTGCATGGCCGAACAGTCAGGTAGGTCATTTGCCACAGAACATAAAAGAAGTTAGTCTCTTTGAAGCATGGAATCCAAGCCTACAAGACCATGAGTAATTCATATTGTAATTCCATCTTTGCATAATCAGAGAGATTAGCTGCCAGCAGCCTGTTTATGGGCAAGAGCATAGCAAAATCTTGCAGTTAGTTTTCCTCGTAAGCCTATAAATTTTATGAGGTTTATATATTTCAGTCAGCAAAACGTATTTTGAGGAGAAATAAATATTTTTTTAGCTAAATATATTTATTTTTCTTCATTTTTCTTTTTTNGATACTGGTTTGACATTTTTTATGAGAAGCAGACAAAAGCAAATTTTGCTCTCTTTTTGTGATTGGTAAGCAAGGTAAAAAGCTTGAATTTGGGACTGTTAATGCAGATGACCACTGAATGAATTTGAATTTCAGTGCTTGAATCAACTCAGCTGGAAAGCTGGATATTAGCAGGATCTGACTGAAAAACAGATGTTGTAGCACAATAGATACAGTTTCCATAAACAAATCACAGCCTAAAACTGTGTGAAATTACATGTAGTTACTGCAAAGCAGTATAAGGAGAAATAGATTTGTGATATTTTTAATTGGAAAAAATCAGGGACAGGTTCAGAGACATGTTGTTATGGTTCCAATACATCTTTGCAGTGAGAGATTAAATAGCATGCCAGTGCAAATTATCTTGAGGGGAAAAATGGTACTTGAAATCTGGGAGACCTAACATAAGAGAATATCATCTAATAAAGAATATATATGGCAGAATCTAGTCAAAATGATAAGGTGAAACATCAGTTACCTTACACATTTTATTGTAATTTGAATTAATTAAAGAAATCCTTTATAATAACTCATTCTCATAGTCTTCATGTTATTGAATCTTTGTTAAACTTCACACATATTTTTATAATACATTTCTTTCTTAAGTCCAGTATATCATCTTTTGGGTTTTTTTCAGTCAGTGATGTTGTTTCACGTAGCATATGAAGAAATACATGAACAACTGAAACACCCAAACCCTTCCTCTCTGTAGAAGAGGTTGTTAGTATGGAATATCTCATTGAAATGAGGTGTGTAAGGCTCAGTGACTTTAATGGTGTAAGTGGTTCACAATTTATGTACCATCAAGGGAAGTTTTTCTCTAAATCCCAATGGTTTGCATGATTGAAATGTTGTAATGAATAGCTACATGCTTTTTTAGGAAAACATTTTTATTTAGGCCAGTAAAGCAAAGTGGTGCAGTTGCTCTTTATGTCAGAGAACATGGAAAGTCTGGAGTTCTGTCCCAGGGAGAATGATGAGTTCCCCTTCCAACTTAACTCATTCTATTATTCTGTGAGTCTGTGAATGAGTGTCCATCTTGATGGTTTCTCCTTCTTCATTGTGGAATCCAGCTGGGTTCTTTTTCATGTATTTTCTAACACGCTTCTACATCATTTTCTCAGTTAGTCTGCATGCAGCACAGCAGTATTTCAAAAGGTACTGTACACGGTGCCTTTAGGTACGTCAGATACTCTTGTCCTCTTTGCTGCCCACAGGTTTGCCCCAGCTCCAGGCCTGCATTGCCATAACTGACTGTGGGTTAGTTGTGTATCACTGTGGGGTCTCCAGAGCCAGTCTGCCTGTGCCACCTCCCTCATCATTCTGTGTCTGCACTTTGCATCCCGTGTCCTCACTTCTCAAGGCCTCTGTTATCATTCTGGATTCCGTTTTCTCTGCCCTGCATCACTATGGTACAGTCATAAATATCTCATTCTCTATAGAAAAACTGCTTGCAACTATTATCTGTAAAAATCCATGTCTATATTATACAAAGATAAACAAAAAAAATTATCCACCAGCTCAGTCTAAAAACCTCTGTCCCTCTACTTAGCTAGGCTAAGTAAAACAGCCATAGGCAGGTCAAGTTAACTGCAGACAGAGCAAGTCAGGCAAACCTCAGTTCTGAGGCTGTGCAAACTCAGTATATAACTCATGACCTGCATTAGTCATGACAATGCAGTATTACAGTCACACCTCTTTACTCCTAGACTTCAGGACGCTTAGTAATTTCAAGGATGAATCCAAACAGGCAAGCAGAAGTAGGATGGAGTGATCCAAAAATCTTAGTATTATTGCATTGATTGTTTTAGTGTGTATGTGTATATACATAAAATATATCTCCATATATAATTTCCCCGCCTATATACTATCTGCCAAACACACTTGGAGGATTTTGACGTTGTCATTCAGGCCAAGGACAAAATAGTTGTGTTTCTGCTTGAATGGAAAGCTCCTTTAGACATACTTCTTCTTCTAAGGGAAAAAATATAAATAATAAAAAAAATAGATTTTTTTTTCCTATACAGCTTCCCCCCGCCCCCCCTACCCGCCCAGATATTTTCCTCTGGGACCTGGTACAAAAACTGCCTAGCATATTTGTTTGTATATTTTTATTTAGACAGCATATATACTCAAATTTAAGGCCGGTTTTAATGTATATACTGTACACAGATAAGATATTTATATGTAGATAATTCAACTCTTCTTTTGCATCTTGTTTGCATCTTGGAAGAATTTATTTTTGCAAAAACATGATTGAATTTATCTTGGCATTATTGAGTTCCTTATATGTAATTAGTCAGATATCTTAAATTTATTTGAACTCCCTTGTCTAAAGCTTAGTAGGCCATGGCATTAGAGCAAGACCTCTGCAATACAGTGGAACGTATGTGGGGAGATTTTGAAAGCTCAGCTGTGTTTTCAGATGCATTTATAATAATTGCTTTTGACTAGAAATTATAGGTCTCAGTGGGTAGTTCTTCTGGAGCATTTCTAGGCAGTGATAGACATACTGCAAAAGGCACTTAAGACAGTGTTTATGTGCAGCCCTAAAGGTACTTTGAAAAGGCTCAGTTTTTTTGAACAGATGGTGTCATTTGCTTCCTGCTGCTTTTAAGGGATGTCTTCTTTATCCTGAGGTGTTCTAGTGTACTCCCATGCAAATCCTATTTGTCCATTGCAACTGTTTTTCTTTCTTTATTTTAATTCTCCTCTGACTTATCTTTCACTTTTATTGTGTAATATTTTTTCAGAGGATTATTGGACTAATAAGCCTGATGTAGCCATGACACACACATCTCTCAATAGTAGTAAAAAGGCTCCTCCCCCACTTTTATTATTCTGATATAACAAATTAAAAATTGCTCCTCTGAAATTATAAAAAGAATTGCTAATATAGTGTAATGATGAATACATTACACCATATTCCCAGAGCTTCATGTGAAATGAACCTATAGCAAAGACTAATTTAAAAATGCAATTTAATACAGCTATTTTTATTCTTAGAAGACATGACATTTGTGCTCTGGAGAGCTGTCCACTGTCATCACTAAAGAAAAGAACCCTTCCCCTTAAAACTGCACAATGCTGAGATAGCAATTCTTGAAATCCTTCCTTTCACAATGTGGTACTTTTCCAAAACAGAGAATAGCAGTCAGGGACAACCATGGTGCCTGTTTTATATCTGGCTATTATTCTCTGCTGGAGAACATTACAACCAATCAGGGCCACCATTTTGTTAAACCTTCATAGTGCCCCATGATCACAACTGTGGTGGCTGTCAGAGGAGGGTGTTTATGCAACCCCATGAAATGAATGAGTTCTGTTATGCAGATGCCTTTGTTTTTTTCTTTATAATGATCACTGAACCACTACTTCTGAAACTGAGGCAGCAAGTTCAGGGGCAGCACTACATAACTTAAACTGTTTTACCATGCTTGCTTGCAGCTGCATGCTTAAGGAAATTTAAGTTCGTATCATGTGTTGGAGGATGCAGACTTGTCATGATATCTCTATTTTCCTTGCTTTCTACATCCCTGGCAGGGAAACTGTGCAATGAAAACATGATTTGGTTGACTGTGTGTGATTTTGAGAATATTTGCCACAGGCAAAGGGTGTTCATCTACTTAAATATGCCTGTGTACCCAGATACAGGCAGTTGTCTACCGAGTCTCCCAACACTGAGCTGCCCAGTCATGAATCAGCTCCAGCTCAGAAGCTAACTTAATTTGTGAAATGCTGTGTCTCATCTAATGTAACAGATGTAAAAATATAGAAAATGAAAGAAGTACAGATCTGCTTAGATCCCTGTCTTAATTGTGATGGTGAGACACAAATAGAATTAGGGTCATGAGCACTTGTGATCATCAAGCACAACTCAGCAGATTATACTGAGCAAATCCAATTAGGATAATTATTAACCTCCTACTCAAAAGCTTTTTTTTCATTATGTTAGACAATTTAGGCTTTTTCACCCTATGTCACTGTTGTGATACATAAAGCAATTGCAAAGTTTTACCTCAGATGAGCCTTGTATTTTAAGGAAATATTTCAGTGTGGACAATATACAGTTATTTATTAACAACCTTCATAATGAAAGAGAAGAACGAAATAATGTTACTTTCTTAACATATGTTTTTGAACTGCTGTCAGTTGTTCCTGAAATTTTGTGTTTATCAACCTGTGCTGGAAGCTGCAGTCACCCACAAGGAAACACTCAAAACCTCCTCATTTTAGTTTCAGTAATGGCTTTTACATAAAGTAAGTGCTTTCATATGCTCCTGTTCCATCAAGGTTGTTTCTAAAATAGTGGAACTTTCTTTCAAAAGTGTAGTGTGGTCATTTGCAACTTTTTTTAATATGTGGCAAGCAGAACAAATACACAGCTCTTTCTTTCTTTCTTTAATAAAAGCTAGGCACTTAGCTTCAAATGACAAAACAAGAAAGGGAAAAACAGATGAAGTTATTTCATATCACAGTACAAACAATAATAAAAGGAATAAGTGGGAAGCCAGTTTAAATGCAAATGAATGTAGCTAGTATGATTCAGTAACTCAGAGAAGGATAAGTCAAGGGCATACTGTACTCATTATTAATACTTAAGGTCCAAGTCTTGTAAGTGGTTTCACTAGTTCATCAAAAAAAAAAGAAAAAAAAAAACCAAATCAAAACAAAAAAGGATTAATTTTTGTAATATTGAGTTCCCTCAGAGAGACCTTAGAAACCTAAAAATAATACTGAAGTGTTTTAAATGTGTATCAGTCCAAAGATCATATTATTTTAATGAAAAACACTTAGAAATTAAATATAACTTTAATGAATAATGCTACTTATTTAATTCTTGAACCTCCATGCTTTCCAAAAGACAGTGTTGCTCTACTTGAGTAAAGTCTCTTTTAAAGCATATTCTACTAAACATTGCAAGCACCTGGGAACACTTGGAACAAAAATAAACTGATCTCAAAGACATCAAAAGGGTTTGGGTTTTTTCAAGTTTATTGTAGAACTTAACAAAATAAAAATTAAAAATGGATTACATAAGACTATTCTCTTCAAACCTGCATACTAATTATATATGTGTACTTCTGTAGAAAACACATGGTAGTTTCTGGACATTCTTCCTAAATATTGCTTGGAAAAGATGCTTGTGAAGGCAGTACACGTCTCTTTTCCTCCCATTCCTCAGATGTGAGATATTCTCATACACCAAGGAACAGTGACAGAGTCAGGAGAGAGGGAGTTTAATTTAATTGGGTACTCTAAATTGCTGTTAATAAATAAATGTGAATAAATGTTTCCATTGCTGACCTTGGCAACAAAGGGTGATTTCAATCACTTGTTGAAAATGCCCATTTCTCTCTGACAATAAGAACTGCTCAGACTTAAAAATCCCAATTTATTTTTAATCTAAAATGGGGTAGAATCTCTTGCTGCATTGACTCCTACTGAACTGCATGTTAGATGTGAACGAGTGAAATGGCTACCACCTGCCCTTCCTCCCTGATTTTGCCTCCCTATAAACATGGATTTGTTAATGTGCAGAAGTTTCTGACCAGCCACTGTTCCTTGGATTGATAACATCAGAAGGAGCCACAGCTGGCTGCTGCTCAGTCATTGGACTAAATTATAAACTGCAGTGGTTTGGGAGTTTGGAGAGGATCAGTGTGGACAGATCAGGGGGATAAATGCTTTAGCAAACCCAGTTTCAATGGCTACTTTATATTAGTCTACATGGGAAGTTACAGGTTTGTAATAGTTGGCATAAATACAGCCCATTAGTATGATCCTTCCAATCTGTGTGGATTAGCCCTGCATAAAATGCAAGCTTGTCTGTTAAACTGTGCTTTTCACAATTCTATTGTGAGCAAAATCATTCCTGGATATCCTGCTTAATCCCAACAATGTGTTAATAGTGACTGACAAGTTACCTAGGGTCCCATCAAGAAATCCTTCAAAGCAGGTACATCAGTCATGACTGCTGTTACCTACAATATCCTCTCACAAATGTCATAATTTGTCATGAGGCTACCCTGTGGATTATCTGGAAAGATGGTCTTTCTTTTGGTGAAGAAGGGAAAACCAGATCTTGTGTTAAGCACTGAGAGCTAGTCCCTTCAAGTAGTTATGGATCAAATGATGAATGAGAATGCTTAGTCCTGCTTCCTTGTCTCACTGACAGTGTACAGAACTGCACAAGCAGTCAGATGGTACCCTTTAGAAAATAAAGTTATGCAAGGAAGAGAAGACACATCTGTGATCCAAATGGGAAACAAAGTGCACCACAAGCCAGCTGGCACCAAGTGCTAATGAAAGAGGAGCTTTGCTGCATCTTAGGAAGACCCTGCCTCTGTACACCTCAGTGGGGAAGAAGAGGATAAAGATTGTCATGATCATATGGTTGCCTCATGTCAATAACTGAGTGGCATGTAAGTTCACTTTCCTTTTTATATACCCTTTACATAATGCAATTCTTGCATACACTTTTGTATTTTTACTGGTAGAATTATTTTCTTTTACTGTTATATTTATTTTTCATTTTCATGTCACTTTTTTTGGACATATGTAATCCCCCACTTCTCTCTTCACTTACACAAACTCAGGTATCCCCTGTTAATGAGAATTGCATCAGTATTAAGAGAAACAATAAAGTCATCTGCTGAATAAATTTTAGCACAACTTATCTTTGCTGAGGGAAGTAATTTACAAGTAGCCAATGTGTACCGTTGGAGTGACTTTCCATTCAGATTTCAGAACCTGAAGGACAGAGAACATGGGGTGATTCTTAGTGTGTCTGAACTTGGTCCTACCAGCCCTGCTGGACACTGTGGTTATTAGCAGGAATGCATGACATAGGTTTCCTAGGGAGGATGGAGGGGGAAAAGGAAATTCCTTGCTTCGTCCTTTCTTTATTCCTGGTAAAAGCATTCTATTTTTTTTTTTCTTTCTTTCTCTCCCAATGCCATGTCAGTCCAAAGATCCCAACAGCTCAGCAGAGAAGTAGATAGGTGGCCTGAGATAAGAGTGTGGTGAATTTGAGGCTTCTCCTGGTGAGAAAAAAAAATTGGGCAGCTCTTAAAATTTATGCCTCAGGATCTGTTTCTCTAAGAGACACTGAAAGCATGCACTGCCAAAACAGTTTGGACTACAAGGAAAGAAGTGAGTAAAAAGTTCTGAGATGCAGTTCATCTTGCTTAACTTGGGCTGCTTAAATCAGGTATCTAGTCTAACACAAAGTTTTCACAGCTGACAGAGGGAAACAAAGGTATGCTCCAGAGGCTGTTGTCCCATCCAAGGGTATTAATACACAGCAATAAACAGTTCTCTGGAATTCCCTTTTTGCACTAGCTAAAGAAAGAACCTAATGAGAATGCACATAATGCTCAGCTTCTAGATGGCTAAATTTGGTGGGATTAATGTATTTTCCAGTATTTCTTCAGATTCTCTAGTCTGCTTATCTTCATAATTAGGTATTAAGATTAAATTAGTTACTTTATCAAAAGACTACTTAACTTGCACTACTAATTTATATCCATAAATATTATATATTATATATTATTATATATTATATATTATATATTATATATTATGTATTAATTATATATTATATATTATATATTATAATCTTGATACAGGCAACAACTTTGGCAAAATAAATCTAACCCTGACTATAAATGTGATATGATACTCTTGCTACCTGCCCCAGAAGGCGAGAGTAACCCACGTTCTTTTTAATAGATCCCTTGGGGCAGATTAGAGTGAANCAGGTATCCCCTGTTAATGAGAATTGCATCAGTATTAAGAGAAACAATAAAGTCATCTGCTGAATAAATTTTAGCACAACTTATCTTTGCTGAGGGAAGTAATTTACAAGTAGCCAATGTGTACCGTTGGAGTGACTTTCCATTCAGATTTCAGAACCTGAAGGACAGAGAACATGGGGTGATTCTTAGTGTGTCTGAACTTGGTCCTACCAGCCCTGCTGGACACTGTGGTTATTAGCAGGAATGCATGACATAGGTTTCCTAGGGAGGATGGAGGGGGAAAAGGAAATTCCTTGCTTCGTCCTTTCTTTATTCCTGTTAAAAGTATTCTATTTTTTTTTTTCTTTCTTTCTCTCCCAATGCCATGTCAGTCCAAAGATCCCAACAGCTCAGCAGAGAAGTAGATAGGTGGCCTGAGATAAGAGTGTGGTGAATTTGAGGCTTCTCCTGGTGAGAAAAAAAAATTGGGCAGCTCTTAAAATTTATGCCTCAGGATCTGTTTCTCTAAGAGACACTGAAAGCATGCACTGCCAAAACAGTTTGGACTACAAGGAAAGAAGTGAGTAAAAAGTTCTGAGATGCAGTTCATCTTGCTTAACTTGGGCTGCTTAAATCAGGTATCTAGTCTAACACAAAGTTTTCACAGCTGACAGAGGGAAACAAAGGTATGCTCCAGAGGCTGTTGTCCCATCCAAGGGTATTAATACACAGCAATAAACAGTTCTCTGGAATTCCCTTTTTGCACTAGCTAAAGAAAGAACCTAATGAGAATGCACATAATGCTCAGCTTCTAGATGGCTAAATTTGGTGGGATTAATGTATTTTCCAGTATTTCTTCAGATTCTCTAGTCTGCTTATCTTCATAATTAGGTATTAAGATTAAATTAGTTACTTTATCAAAAGACTACTTAACTTGCACTACTAATTTATATCCATAAATATTATATATTATATATTATTATATATTATATATTATATATTATATATTATGTATTAATTATATATTATATATTATATATTATAATCTTGATACAGGCAACAACTTTGGCAAAATAAATCTAACCCTGACTATAAATGTGATATGATACTCTTGCTACCTGCCCCAGAAGGCGAGAGTAACCCACGTTCTTTTTAATAGATCCCTTGGGGCAGATTAGAGTGAAGCGACACTGAATGATCAGTGTTTGTAAAAATATATGTGTAGGGTTTATTTTAGAACAATTTGGTTGTGATGGAAAGCGGGTATGTAGCCATTTTGGTTGTTACTATCTATAGTGATATGGCAATATGAAAGAATAAAAATATCACTTAAGAAAACATAAAAGAAAGAGAGAAAGAATAGAGTACAAAGATACATAATCACCCAAGGCTTGATTGTTGCAGTTTGTCTGTTGGTCCAAGTGATGGTCTTGATCTGTTGTGGTCCATTGGGGATGAGGGAAGAAGCCTGTGAAACATGGAGTCTGATGTGTTAAAATACACTCAGCCTTGGTGGGAATGCCTGGGTACCTTCCCTGGGGGGCAGCTTTCAGTCCCCTGGTGGAAAGCCTCAGAAATGAGTCTGGGGACACTTCAGGCATCTTTAACGATTTATGACACCTTCTAAGACATGACAGCTGCCCCTCAGTCAGAGTAGTTAAGCCAGATATGGCCCATCAGACCTTCCCCGGGGGGCAGGTGGGTGGAAGTTTTACAACTGAGTTGTGTAGGGGAGGGCAGTTAGCATGAGAAGAGGCATCATCGTGCCTTGCAGGATTTGCCACTTCATTGTGGCCTCCAGGTGGTGATGGCTCACCCCCTCTATGAAGGCAAACTAATAGTTACACACCCAAAAACTCACCTCCTCCCTCAAGGGATGCAAACCTGGCTCAGCAAAGCCCCTTGGAACCTCCTCAAATGGGCAAATATTTGGAGTCATTCATCATTAATACTCCAGTCTCTCCCAGATACCAACCGGAAATATTCAATTTAATATTTATTTACCCTCAAGTGTTTTTGGTGATTAAACCACATTTCTTTTGAGAGGGTTGCAAATGTAATACCTTGAAAAGTAGGGAGGCCCTGACATGTAATAACTATGGTTATGAAAGACAACCCTAAAACAGACTTTTATATAAACATAGTCTTCTGCAGAGTAAGAATGACTATTCTGATGAATCGCCCATCACACTCAAGATACTCACAGAACTGAGCAAGATATTAATTCAGATGTTTAAATGTTAACATCATAATTGACCATTAAATTATCCAACTTGATCCTAATATGCCAAATATCTTATTAACTTTTTCCCTAGCTGCTTTTCACTAAAGCATACACTCCTGAAATGATTTTTTTCATGATTGGATGCCATCAGGAGATGACAAATCCACTACTTCAATTTATTCCAATTGTTTATCACTCTTAATATTACAAAAAAAAAAAAACAAAACCAAAACCAACCCAATCTCTGTTACTTCAATATCTTGTTCTCGGGTCATTTTGGGATTTTTTTTATACTGTTATACCATTTTAAAGACTGTTTCTGTATTCAGTATTTTACCTCTCCAGAGATACTCCACTTACTATAATTAAGACATTTCTCTTGTCTTCGATCACTGAAAAAGAATAATTTCCTTAACTTTTTCACTGTATGGAATAGTTCCCCAGCTTGTGAATCATTTTTAATGCTCATTTCTCCCTTCTCTCCAGCCTTTGACATTTTTTTTTTTTTCCCAGATGCACTTCTTGCCTAAGTTATCAGCTGAGAGCAGAGTTTTTGATGCATTCTGTCAAATGAATGAATCTCCCCAAGCATTTTCAGATGATTATTTATAAATATTGCCACGTGAACTGCAAATCAGCAAAGCATGCATGGGTAATTAATGCCCATTTCATATGAAATACGAAGAGTAAACATCATTAATTTGCTTTGCATAAAAACCTTTACAAATCAGGATAAGTATCTAATATTTTTTCATGCAGATAGAATTTCTTTAGGCTTCTCACCTCTACCTCTGAAGGAATATGTCATTCAATATTATACATACTGTCATAAAAGGGTGAACAAATAATAAAGCAGTGACCACTTTTTTTTCTGTAAGGTGTAGCAATGGATTATTCTTCTGTAATCCTAAACTTCTAGAGGAAGAAACACTGCTGCTTTTCACAGAATCTGTTGATATTAAGCATAGTTAACTCCAGAAACAGTCACCAACACCCTAATAAAATTAAGATAGTGTATAGAAGATAGTAGCAGAAAAAAGACTAACAGAAAGATGAATGAAAAGACAAAACCATGATTTCTTCAATTTTCAGGAGAATTCCAAAATTTTTCACTGCTTAGTTCTTTTAAATGACATTCCAAAAGTTTGGATGTCTGTAGAATTGTTCTGAGGAAACTATTCCCGCACAGACCTACCCTACTCGTTTTATGAATATTAAGGATCACGCTGAAACATTACCAATAGAATTGACTTCTGCCACTCTTGAGGGACTGTGGGATAGGAACTATCTTTCCTTTCTCTTTGTTTACTTCTTTTGATGCTCTGTCAGTGCAAGCATCATCCTCAAAATGGAGAAACAAACTGGACAATTAGTCAGAAGGAGAAGCACTTGTGCAAAATAAGAAAGGTAGCACATTTACTTGTCTTCTCTTAACTCTGAAATCCATTCTGAAGCATGGCCAGTTTTTCTAACTTTGGGGACAGCTGGGACAGAGCAGTTATGCACATATTGAAACCTACATATTCTTCAAAACTCTTTGCCACATTGTGTCTTTTCTGCCTCCCAGGTTGAGTAGGTATCCCATATGCCTGAATGCATGTACTTCAAGCCTTTCTAATTAGACTTGAAGATACTTCTTTTTCTGAGTGTGGTAAAGAAATCACAGAAATCTTGGACCTCGTTCTGACTTCAGGAATGTAAGTAAAATCCTGGATTGATGCTGGACTGCTGTGTATGGACTGCTAAGTTGAAAGACTGTGGAGAAGGAACAAAAGAAGAAAGTATTAAAATACAGCTAGAAGACTGGGAATGTTTCGTAACCACAACAAATGAAGATTGTTTTCTGTGATAGAAGCTATATTTTGCAGGAGTCTCTGCCTTCAGCTATTTCTCAGCTACAGGCAATAGTTCATCAGAGATATAAATTTTGAGCCTTATGTCCACAATATGCAAATATATTAGGCTTGAACTTAATTGGAACTCATTAGAATAAAGTCCAAAAGTGAATAACATTCAGAGTTTTTTCAAGGTACTAAAATGTCAATTTAATTTCCAACATGGCTAGACTTGTTTTATCCTCTCTTGGCAGTACTGAGGAAACAAACCTTCATATGCACCTACTATGCTCAATTACTGTGCCTGTATTCTGTTTCATTAATGCAGTTATGTAGAAGAAGCCACCAGCACCCATTTGACTATGTTATATTGTTCTTCTGGAAAGAATGGGATATAGTGATGTTTACCTTTGGAATAAACTTACAGAATTGGGCAAGTATTTTCTATATATTAAAAATAGCAATAGAGACTTCCACTAGATGCACAACTATACTTCAGCCTCTGGGTTCTGCAGCATTTCAGAAACCACTCAACTTTCTGGCTTCTAGTTCACGATCTGCTGAGTCCTTTAAGTGAGTTCTTGTATTGATATGGTGGTCATCTCTTATTCAAAACACTGCATTGCAGGATGCTAAACAAAATACTCAAATGGTAAACGTAAATGATGTAAATATAGGCCATTCTAGTCCACATTATGAGAGAGCTATATGTATTTTTATTCAGTTATTTGCAAATAAAATTAATAATAAATGTAAATGTATTTCAAATTCTACAATAGGAGTTATTTTTTTCTTTTTTTTGTAAGCATGTGTAATTCCCATAATTGCATTTTTTTCCTCTTTTATTTTTGGTAAATGTCTGAATATACTAACTGAACTGTGGAATTCAGAGATGTTGACTCTGTGCCTGGAACACCAAATAGAGCCAGTAATCCAGTAATGGAAGAAACTACCCTATATGAAATACCTGATGGGTAAGAGAACGTTTAAAACATTTATCTTTTGTTCCCAAACCTTTCAAAGCAAATAAATTAGAAAAGGGAAAAGTGGCCATCTGAAGAATAGGATTTGTGAATAACCTACTTCAGATTATCTCATAAAGGTCATCAATCTATTTTGGTCAGGATATAACAGAACACATCTTACCTCTAAGAAAAACACTCTCTTCACCTCTCGAACTCTAATTTCACACATGTTGCTAGTCATTTATTTATTTTTTAGCCCTCTGAAACACCTGGTGTAAGAAGTTGTTGGAGAAAGTATCCTGGTTTTGATAGACCTGTCATCTGTTCTGTTCTGACTCATTTTATGCTCCACCTGCTTTGTCATACAGAATCACATTTAGCATCTCTTTGAAATGTTGATTAAAAACCATCCAAATACTAATCAAGATTTGTACAATGAAGGTGTTTTCCTCACATAAATACAAAACTGTAAAACTGATTTTATGCAAGATCTAGAAGCTCTTTTGTCAGAACTGAAGGTGGCATATTTTTCTCTGTCATATATTTCCAGTAAAGATTGTTTTTTAAAGAAGATGTAGCCATTCTAGTTGGTGTGTGGAGACAATGATGTGCCAATGTTTTTATTCTGAAATAGGTAGAAATATAGTGGTAAAATCAGAGAAAGAATAAAAAACCAGAGAGAGGTTTCTGTGTGATTAACTGGTAGAATGACGCTTCCATTTCTTCTGAAGAGTTACTAACTCCTCGAGTTGTTCTGAGTTAATGGATTTCTCTTCAATGTAGACTTCCACTAAGTCAGAATAAACGTATCAGAATTCAGCTTGGATGTTTTGATCGTTTTTTAAATGGAAGGGCATTCATTATTGGAGGGTTATATTGAGTCATACACTGGAATAAAATGTCAGATCTGAACATGTGTATTTATAGACATTTTTATCTAGGGTGACACTACTTTTCATGTATCTTGTCTTCTTGTAAATTCTTTCTGGTACTATTAATGTAAGTGCCTGGTATTTATTTTTGTCTCTTGCTATATCCAGTGTCATATGTCTACATTGTTCATACTCTGCACAAATAAAGAAAGGAACATAAAGAATTTAAGTCAAACGCAAAACAACAGATACAGAAAAGCAAAGCCAAGAAGGAATCCCTTAGTGTTTCTTATCACCAAGAAACAAATTATCACTTTGGCTTTTCCCCCTCATTAGTGAGGCTAAATAGCAGTACTTTGTTGCCAATGGGTAAGCAAGAGTTTAGTCTCATTTTACATGAAGATGAAAAGTAAAACCACTTTGCCATGACCCAGGAGCTGCATCAGACTGAATAAAGAATGAGATAAATAATGCAAGTCACCTAAACTAGGATTTTTTTATTAACCACATTTAAATATTCTTTGATCTTGCTCTCTGACTCCTGCTCTCAGTACCATGTGAGAGACTGGCTGGGAGCAAAGCTAAAGATATCCCCCTGAACAAATAGATTGTTGTCTGTGATCATGGAATATATTGGCAGACATTCGACTAATGTGGAAGCTTGCACATCCTTTAGTCCCCAGACTGCTACTGGTTATGTGGAGGGCAGAGTGAACTGTAGCAGCAAAAGTTCTAGGTAGAAGAAAATAAAGATGCAAATTGTTTGTGTTTCCTTAGGCTGTCTAATCATGAAGTACTCTTTGCTGGGGTGGTTTGACATTTTCCTGGTTTGCTCATTAGTATGTGTTGACAACAGCTCAGTTTCTCACCTGTTTCTTAGCAGTTGTAATTTTGGTTCCTACTGTCAGAAGATCTATGCCATGGGTCTGCTTGCAGGTCAGACCTTTCCTTATTTGCATCTGTAGGAACAATAGCAGCACATGATCAAACTCTTCCAGGACCTGGATCACCTTATGTTCTCCTATTCTTCTATGGAGGATGCGTGCTGATTTTATTTTATTTCTCTTCTTTTCTTAATGACCTGGAGAATCTAGATCTAACACCATCTTACAGTATCTGTAGGATGCTGTGGTAAATTCTTGACTAGACCAAGATGTATAGTATGGCAACAGTTTCTTGCCTGTCTTTTTCCCCTCTGAGGTCATCTTCTATTTTCTGTTTCTGCATAGGATGGATTGACTAACCTGATCTTTTGAGCAATCCTCATTACTCAGAAAGGAAGTAAAAGAGCAAATCACACTACTCTGGTTGGAATACTATCTGCAAATTTATGAGTCAAGGGAGTGAATGGGAGCAGGGAGCTTCTCTCTGACTCTGCACAGTTTTCCTGTAACATGTTACTAAGTATACAGAGACAATTGTCTCAAGAAATACTCTTACAGTGTGAAATGTCATGTTCTTTTCTCATATTACTTCTCATTTAGTACATAGAATTTATATTTGGACCAGTAGACTGTTTCAGAGTTTATTGCATTGAAGTGTTTTATAAGAGAAGTGTTCCAGAGGTGGAAAAGCAGACAAATACCTATTGAAAGCTACAAGGGCATTGCCAGGGTGTCTAGGGATGCAGTTAGAAATGTAAAAGCCCAGCTTGAATTTAAATTGGCCAGAGGAGTCAAAACCAATGGGATGCTAGATTGTGTCAAAAAGGGCATCATCAACAGAGATGATGTAGACATCATCCTACCCTACTCAGCATTTGTCAGGCCACATCTGGATTTCTCACTTCAGTTTTGATCCCTGCTATGCAAAAAAAGCCTTGGACAGGCTGGAGTGGGTCTAGATAAGAGCCACAAAGATGATGAAAGGACTCAGAAATCTGACATGTGAGGAAAAGCTGAGAGAACTAGGTTTGTTCAGTCTTAAGAAAAGAAGGCTTAGTGGAGACATCACCACATTCCAGTATTTCAAGGGTACAAAAAGGACAGAGACTCCCTTTTTCACAAGTAGTCACATAGAAGAGACAAGGGATAATGGAAACAAGTTACTTGTGGGGAGATTCTGATTGGACAGGGGAGTAAATTTTTCACATTGCAGTGCCCAAACATTGGAATAATCTCCTATGGAAGTGGTCGATTCCTAGATGCTGTATACTTTTACAGTTCAGCTGGACAGGGTGCAGGGCCATCTTGTCCAGACTGTGCTTTTGCCGGGGAAATTTAAGCCAGATGGTCCTTGAAGTCCTTTCCAACCCAGTATTTTATGATTGTAAGATTCTGTAATGGCAATGGCTCATATGAAAAGTTGAAAGAAATTAAGCGGTCGTGGTTTAAAATGTTATATCCTGTTTTATCTAACTAGTTATGAGATAACTAGTTAGATAAAAAATAAGAAAGAAGCACAAGGAAAAAGACACAAAAAGCAACACCACAAATAAGTTTTTCCTGGTCCTATTCAGTCTATTCATAAATTATCTGGAAAAGGGAGTAAGTAGTAAAGTGATACTGAATGGCTGGAATATAAAATGTGAGATGAATTTCAGTGTCAATAACTACAAAATAATGAATATGTGGGTAAAAAAAAAAAAAATTATTATATACAAAAACTGAGACCTGAATTATCTAATACCATTCAGGAAAGAGCTTTTGCTGTCATGGTGAATAGCTCTTTGTAAATGTTAGCTCTGTGCTCACTGGCACTCAGTAAGGCATGCTAAGAATTATTATGAAAAGATTAAAGAACACAAGAGAAAACAGCATTATCTCAGTGGATAATCCCATGATGAGTACACATCTACAACTTTTTGTGAAGGTCTATTCAGGCTTCCTCTTTCTCAACTCCAAAATATATGAAACTTGAAAAGGTGGTTTGGCAAGGATGATAGCAATTGAACAGGCAGGGAGTGTGTAGCTTGGAAAATAGAAAACTGAACAGACTTTTGTGATGAAGACTTGAAGAATTGTTAATGGCATGAAAGCAGTGAATAGCACAAGAATTGGGGGCAATTATTTCAACAAATTAAATTAACTGTCAGGTTTTGAAGAAATTACTTTTCCATATCATAACCAATTACATTGTGGAAGTCATTGATACAAGATGTGGATGCCAAAACCCTCAAGGGAGTTCAAAAGGAGTATCAGACAAATTAATGCAAGAAAGAGTTATTCTGCACATGGAGACAGAGATATATTAATCTCAGGAATCCCTTCCTTGCAGAAACTGGCATTGTTAGCAGAGGTGATATATCCGACCAAAAATAAACCCAACAATCTATATTTATCCTAATCTCAAGTTTTTCTGCACAGGTATCTGCTATGCTGCCACTGTGAGACAAAGGAGTAGATTACAAGGCTATTTGGTTTAATCAGTACATACATCCTCATATTTCATGGTCTTATATGCTCTCTCAATTCTTTCTGACACTGCCTGCATGATAAGTCTGTCTCTTGGTGACTCAGTGTTTTTGGAATGGGATCTGTATACAGTCATTCTCTTCAAAAATGAAATGTATAGCTCTATGACTATAGAGTAAAGGCATACAGAGTTTGCAGGAAGTGGTTAATGCATTTCTTTATTGGCCTAGAAGAGACCATTTGTTTTCTTATATCCTCTGCTTCCTTCCACCTACCCTCAGTATCCTGACATGATTTTGAAATATGTGATAAATCTTCCCTAGATCTCTGTTTATTTTGAGCTTAAAACATTTTCCATTATGGTTTCTTGCCTTCTTTATATTATGGACAAACTCACTATTTTAGTATTTAAGAAGTACATTACATGACCTCTAATGATGGCCTTTAAGACTCATCTCTTCTTTTCCTACAGTCTGATATGTTGAAGTTAATATGAATTTATTTTAGGGGGACAGAGGGATGAGAAAGACCTCTTGGGACCTGGGGTCTAATTCCCTACAATCTCAGCAAAGGGAGGACTTTCATGCCAGGTGGAACCCGAAATTAAGTGCTGGTGGCATTGCTTAAAGTGCATGCACAAACACACACACATACTCTCCCACCCAACATCTTCAGGTCAGATTCACATCACCTAAGTTAGCACAATAGTCATCTCAGGTCTCTGACAGAGTCAGCAGAGTGATACACAACTCCAGAATTTAACTGAATCCACCAAGGATGTGGACTCTTTGGAAGTACCTATCCCTTTCCACGAATTACTGATGGTATCTTGTCAGCGGCATTTCTATAATAATTTTCTCATCTGTCAGAGCTTGAAATGCACTAAATAGGCCTTAATGGCCCTGACTAATTACTCCTTATTCACAGGATCCCACGTCAGCTCAGGTTCAGGACCCTAATTCTTGGCTGAGGTATGCTGTCATTGTGTCTCCCATCTTGTAAATTGCCCCAATTTACTGATTGGTCTGCCAGGACTTCCAATTACCTTATGGGTAACTTAGCACCCAGTCCTATCCAGTCCCACAGATGGAGCACAAAACTATGTTAGCCTTGTCTCTAGTCCCATCTCTGGCCCCGTATCCAGCTGTTCCAGATTAGTCACCCTGGGTGGGCCCTAGACATGACTGCTTACACTGATTGTCTGGCACTGTGGATGGCCCCTGTCGCTGTACCCAGTGCTGCCCTGCCCAGACCCTGCAGTTCTGCACCTGTCAGTGAGGGCACCATGCAGCCTGGACTGGAGAAACCTGGGAACCCTGGGCTCTCAGCTCATCCTCCCTTGGAGACCAGCCCTACTCATGCTGCTCCCTGAAACTTAAGTTGAGTAAGATGAGAATTAACCTTGCCAAAATCCTTTATATACATATACATATACATATACATATACATATACATATACATATACATATACATATGCATATGCATATATATATACATATACATATACATATACATGTGTATATATATAAAGGATTTTATATACATATATATATTTATATACATATATAAAAATATGTATATGAGTTTGAAGTTCAGTGCTTTTAACATTCTATAGAGTCCTAATACTCACTACTTTGGACTTCAGGCGAACAGGCTTTCATCCTGTTCAGGGTTCTGCTTGAAAGAACCATGCTTACCCCATGAGGCTTGTTTGTTTAACAGGAATATTAACCCAGAGGTTTAATCATTGTTTTCATAAGCTCGCCCCCTAGAAATGCAGAATACAACACTTTCTTTTCTGCCTTTTCTGTTTAGTTTATGGATATCCAGGGCTGAGAATGCATATGGAGAAGAAAAAGTGTGATCTTTAAACAGCCGTTTATATTTTACCACAAACTACAGCCATAATATAGTATGAAGCCTTAGCTTATAAAACTTATTTAGAAAATGGTAGTAAACTGCATAAAGATGACAGAGAAGTGGTCAATATGGGCTAGAGGTAACTCACCTGCTTTGAGCATTAGAAGAAAAGGACACTTAAGAAATCTGAAAAGAAAGGGATTATATAAACACAGCTCAAAGCAGAATCAAAATAAAAACAGGGAGTAAATTCTACCAAGACTTTAAGAGTGACAAAAAATGTATTTACATAGAAGAGAGGGAAACCAGAAAGGAAGTTTGAAGTAGAACAAAATGCGTAAGACTAAGGAAGACACATTTTTTTCTATTTTTAAGGAACGTAATGACCCTTATATAGTATTATATTTTTAACAACACATAAATCTAGAATATGTCTTTACTGGAGATTTCTGTAACACTTTTATATGTAAGTTACAGTATGATTAAAAATTCTTTTCTGTTCAGGTAATTTACCTCTCACCCCATCTGCCTCTCCATCTTCCCTTTTTTCCTCTTTCCTTCCCCACTTCTGCATCCTTTGTCATAGATAGTTTCCTGCAATTTTATATTTCTGTTTTATATTCAGTGATTATCAATATGAAAGGTATTGTTGTGAATACTTGTGAATTTCAGTATTTTCTAAACAGAAAAAACCCAAGCAGTTCAATTAACTTAATTTCCTTTTTTGGTAAATAATCATGTTACCGAAGACTTGAGGGTGATCAGGCCGAGAAAGAAAAAAAAGCAAGAGAAAGAAGAAATGTTTTCAGTTATATAACATATTTGCTTAGAGAATTTTATTTTACATTATAGGGTTCAATTTAGTATTTACAAACTCTTTTTAATAGAACTGCTTAAATGTCAGAAAGAGCATATTAACAATAGCAAATAAAGACTGCAAAGAGTGCAAAGTCAGAACATACACAAGCATACACAGAGAAAGGACGCCTGAATTATTAAAAAGAAGAAAAGCAAGAGGGTAAATTAATTTGTGTCATAGCCAGGTCACTGTTCTGATCATGATTTCAATCCCATGTAATGCTCCCTCTTACTTTATTGACATGGTAATTTTTTCTTTTCATGCTACAGGGAGAACAATAATGCCCATCTAGAAATGTGAGCAGTCTAGAAGCAATGCTAACTACTTGCTGTCCACACAATTAAATAATTAAATGTAATTTCAGATACTCTAGTTTCCAGAATGGTTTGGTCAGAGGTAAGACAATATTAACTGCTCTGCAAAATCAGAGGAAGAGAAGGAAATTTTCCACTTTGGAGCAATAATAGACAATGTTGCTTTAATTCCTTTTACACTTGCTGTACTTTCAAAAAGCAAGCCAAATACTAAAAAAACCCTAACCACTCTTCAGCTCTCAGATATATCACATTTGTTCTAAAACTAATGGTGGCTTTTCTTAATAAAAGCTGTCGTTTTACACATCTTGCAATAATGCAGCAAATTAGACATGAACACTGGTTGGTCCTGGAGTAATTTGCAAGTGCTAACAGAAAAGTTGAAGTCTGGTGAGTGCTAGAATTACACAGTAAAATACAGTAAGGAACATTTGTCTTCTCAAGGTGTACATTTTATTTTCTGCTGGTGAGAGGAGTGCAATGTTCTTGTCATTGCCATTGTGAAAGTTTTTGATGGGACAAGTAACAGCAGCACTCCATTTATTTTCATTGCTGTCTATAAATATATTGTATGATTGCTGGAAGTACACTGGTGCAAATTATAATAATTATTCAATTTGAAAAGCACCTTTCTCACCATGCTCTTCAGCACTACATAACTAGTTATATAATGCAATAATTATGACTTCAATGTCTCCTTGTGATAAGAGAGAAGATGACACATTTTGTGTGTGATGGAATATCTTCCATAATTACATTGCCTCCTATCTAAATCTAAGGTCTAGTTTCACTAAAATGAGCTTTTTGAGGTGAATGCAACTGCATTACTAAAATATCATTTTAAAGACAGAAGAAATGCCATATTAATACTATTTGATAATTGATACAATTACTTTAGAATAACATTTTACATATATGCAGAGCTGCGCAGGGAAATATTTTACTGCACAAAGACACATCAGTGAATGAACCATCTCACTACATTTCTTTGTTTTGTATTATCATCTTCTTCTCTCAGAAGGATAAGATAAGTTATCAGTAATTTATCCAAGACACAGCAAGAAATTATAAGCAGAACTAGGATTACAATTAAATCTTTCCTCATTCAGTTTGAAACATCAGACTATGTTTTTTGTTCTCATTCTTCAGAAGATATAGTTGGAAAAAAGATTTAAAAATGAATTTATGTGCATATCATGCCAAGTGTATAATTCAATATCAAGTTTAATGTTTCTAAAATGATAAAACATAACCTGAGGCATGCACTGTAAACCAAAGGCAACATTTATTTGAGCAAGATTTGCTCATGAGCAAAGTATTGCCACAACCACTGACTTCCCCCTGGATTTTTCTTTCACTCTGGTGTTTGGTTTTTTTTTTTTTTTTTGTTGGTTGGTTGGTTTTAGTTTTGGTTTGTTTGGTTTGGTCTGGTTTGGTTTGGTTTGATCTGTGTGTATGGAAAGCAAATAAGAAATTTACTCATCTAATAATCTAAATAAGTCTCAGGAGATGGTGACGAATATCCACTAGGAAAGTTATAGTAATGAGATTTTTGTTCGCAGAAAATACCTTTTTCCTCAAACCAGGTCTTTTGCTGTGATGAATTGGTTTTAATGATACACTCTAGGAGAGGTTTTGCAAATCTTGGATAGAATATCTGTTAAGAAAGAGACAAGTGATACTCCAGAATAAGTGACCAGGTAGTAAGGATATTTAACTGAGATGTAGAAGACCTGAATTAAATTCCTTCCCTAAGGGATTTAATACTTTCATACTTTATGTGTCCTATCAATTTAGTTATTCAGAGGCCAGAGTCACAGTGCAATGTATCTTTACCACCCAGGGATTTTTCTAAAATTCAAAATGCTCTTGTGAATTGGAAAGAGTATTTCCTACTCATTTCTCCCTGTGAGGAATGAAGGTAAATTTTCTTAGAAGATTAGAAGTGACAGTACACCATATTCTGATGGGTTTAATATGTATTTTAAAACACAGAGGAATTTTAAAATTAGATCTGATTATATGAAACTTCTTCTAAGAAACTGATCATGCAGTGGTTTTTTTTGCAAACCACACATTTGTGCCATGGCCTTAAAAAACAAGAGAGAGAAGAAATATCATTTTATCTTGTTTGAGTAGTTGATAACTTTAGAATAAAACCTGTATGTTCCTGAAATCCTGTGACTTGGGTGAGATATGTTGCTTTTATAACCTGAAGTATATTTAATCAAAATAAATTTGTTTTGGTTGCAGGTAGCAGCACTACACTCCATCAATGTAATGAGGTCACGGTTGAACTTAATTAATTTTACATGGATATACTGTTTCCTTTGAAACTTCTTCTCCTACTAGTGAGTGAAAATAGCATTGATGGATGATAGATGAAAACTTTCCAAATGGGCTAAGCAATAAAGTTCAGTTGTAAATTGATCCTTTAGATAGCAATTTAATTTCTAATTCTCAGACAAGTAGCAAGATTTACTAAAAACCCCACCCAAAATGAAACCAATCATCTCAAATAATAACTCCAGGATAAAACCATTAAAGATGAAAGATTTGCCTGAATTCCTGAAGTTTTAATCCACTGACTAGAAGGTTTCACTCCCTCTCTATAAGATTAGTATATTGGAAATGGAAGGCTTTGGTGTATCCTAGTTCAGTATGCCAGTTTTGTACTGAATTCATTAAAGTCAGTAGGAATTTTGTTGTTAAAGGGTATCTCCTTTGTTTGGGCTTCTTTGTCATTGCAATTGCAAAACATTTAACAAGCAAAAAACAAAAAAGAAAAAAATGCTCTAAACATGTAGATAAAACAAAGGGGTTTGGGAATAAGATTCAGACTCTCTAATTGTAGAGATATCAGTCTGAGTTAGTTGACGAATTCCCTCTAAAGCAATTAGAAACACACAGGCAATTCGAACGAGTGATTTGACTGACCTATTCTTGGCATCTTCTTCATCAGATGAACTGGACCCCATGTGTGTCTAATCCTCTTCATTTTAACTATACTGGAAACTAGGCTGCTGTAAATGTTGCCATGGTGAAAAAATTTTAGGGAGCTCTTCAATCAGAAGAGAGCTACCTGGTTGCTTTTGGAGACGGTCATTGAACAGCAATGTTTTAACTTGCAAGTTTGGATTTAGAGGTGTAAGTCTCTAAATCTAGTTAGCGTCATGCCCCTCAGCTGAATGAAGCTCCTGTTAGACTTTTGCCTAACTCAGAAGTTGTGAGTAGATGATTTAGATCTAGAGTATGGCTAGACAGGATTGGATTTTTCTATCACCCTAAATTCTGTCCGACTTTTAGATTCATTCAGTTCTAATTAGTCTTAAATAGGTGGTTAGAATGAATGGACTGACTGTAAGTCACCTGGCTGCTGATGGCTGATAGAAGAAAAGTATCGTTAAGGGTAAGATTCAAAACTTAATTTCCTCTAAAGCTTTTACAATATTTACCTCCTCATTGTAATGCCTTATATTGCACCTTCATTTTTCTCCATTGGATACCTACCTCTGCTGATTCGGTAATTGAAGAATGTCATTATCCCATGCCAGAGGGGCTGGAACTAGATTTTTAAGGTCGCTTCCAAACCAGGCCATTCATCCAGAGGGTGATTGGACACTGGAACAGGTCTGTCTGAGTTCAAGGAGTGTTTAACAATGCTCTCAGGCACATGGTGTGGTTCTTGGTGTGTCCTGTGTAGAGCCAGGAGTTGGACTTGATGATCCCAATGGGTCCCTTCCAACTCAGCATATTCTATGATTCTATTACTGTATTAACTATACATTGAGAATGTTAATCTCAAATTGATTGATAAAAGTTCATTACCAAACAAAAAAATTACAAAGAAAATGTGATTTTGAAGCATTTTTACACTCTTTTCAAGATTGAAAATGGGCATACTTGGGAAAATGTTCTCTTTTTTCTTTTTTTTTTTTCTTTTTAAAGATTAATATAGTGTTCGTCAAAAATCTTATGACTAACAGGATTTTTGCCTACCAAAATTGCTCCATAGCTTACATCTGTTCCTTTCTTAAAAATTGTGTG
The DNA here is from genome assembly GCA_013399195.1 of Dicrurus megarhynchus. NCBI lineage: Eukaryota > Metazoa > Chordata > Aves > Passeriformes > Dicruridae > Dicrurus > Dicrurus megarhynchus. Next base: position 270,953 of record VXAD01003528.1, read on the forward strand.
ATCATCTGGTGCATTTTTAAATCATTAATTGATAACTTTTAACATATATAAAGTAGTAAGTACATAACTACCTGATACTTTAGCAACTAAGAGTTATGCTGAAAATATTGACTTGAATTACAATTAGGTGAAATATGGTGGTTCATTAAGCAAAATGGTCCATTTTAATCAACTGAAAGAATGTATGAAGACACTGTGATATAACTTGGATGATGTTCACAGCTTGTAGATGATGACAGTGATGTCATAGGGCAGAGCTTAAGTAGCATCAGGTTTATGAGCTACAGATACAAGAAAGGAAAAAAAGATCCTTTAAAGAAGAAACCTCACTGTTTTTTCTATCTCATATGAGTAATGGAAAATTCTATTTGTATCTAATTTCTGACTTTGATAAACCAGAGTGCCATGCTACTTTGATTCAAGTTCCGTGCAGGAAAGGAAGGATGAACTCATAAAAATAAATTACCTCTGACTTTATGACTAGATAATTATAGAAGAACAGGAAAACATCTGTTTTTCTTGTATGCTTCAACTGTCTTCTAGTCCACAGACCTGTTTGGGAGGAAATATGAACTAAATCCACCGAAGGACATATAAATCCATTGTTTTCACATGGGACAATCCATTTCCTAGCCACTCTGCTCAATTCCTTGAAACTAGAGGTTTCTAGAATGTGTTGGAAAACCAGGATTGCAGTAGTAGAATACACTAAAATCTAAAGAAAACATACCATTGTTTGCATCATCTGATCAGAATGGTGGATTTTAAAAAAAAATCCTCCCCTTGTCTTCACTTATCCCTGGAATTAGGGCCATGAGAATGGTGAAGGGCTGTGAGGGAAAGCCTTGTGAGGAGCAGCTGAGGTCACTTGGTCTGTTCAGCCTGGAGAAGAGGAGACTGAGGGGAGATCTCATTGCGGCTTTCAGCATCTTCACAAGAGGAAGAGGAGGGGCAGGTACTGATCTCTTCAGTCTCATGACCAGTGACAGGACTCAAGAAAATGGCATGAAGCTGAGTCAAGGGAGGTTTAGGCTGGATATAGGGAAAAGGATTTTCTTCACCCAGAAGGTAGTTGAACACTAGAACAAGGCTCCCCAGGGAAGTGGTCACAGCACCAAGCTTGACAGAGTTCAAGAAACATTTGCCAATACTCTGTGGCACATAGTGTGATTCTTGCCATATCCTGCACAGGGCGAGAATTTGGACTCAATGGTTTTTGTGGGTCCTTCCCAAATAAGCATATTCTATGATTCTGTGAAAGAAGGAAAATGTGAGAGAAGCTTCTTAGAGTCCATTGGCCAGATCACTCACTTTAAGATAATTAAAGATCTACATTCTAAACAAATTATTTTTTCCAATCTAGTGGAGGGATGTAAGGAATCACAAAGTTTTGGGTGGCGCTTTTGAATACATGTTAGATTTTGGTAGCTGAACTAAGGGAGTAAAAACTTTTGATAAGTCTATCTATCAGCTGAAGAATAGGCACACTCCTTGTTAACTACTTAAAGGAAAAGAAATGCAGAACCAAGCTATAGCCCACCCAACACTGTACAGGATGATGGGACGCAGAAACTGTGGCCAGATCCTCAGCAGTTCTCTACTCATTTTTCTCTGCCCACATATGATTATACAGTGTCTTACAAAGAGCTCTTACATGCAGAGTAGTAGACGAAGCACTTCACAGTACCTGCAGACAGACTTGTGGGATTGTGGGATTGCTTCCTCCTGTCTTTTCACCCTGTGTGGGGTTTACTGATTACACAAGATATTTTTATTTGATGTAAAGGCTAGTTATTACAGTTATTTAGGCCTTAATTACTCATTTCCTTTTATTCCCCTCTCTTAACCTTTTCATTAACGTTTTCATTATCCCTTCATTTAGAAAAATCACTTAATATTCCAGTCTGTAATATAGCAACTATAAATGTATTCCTTTATTTATCCGACCACAAAGGAAGAACCTAATTTGATACAAAAATCAGCAGCAAATTAGGAGATTTCACTGTCATCAAACAAAGGAACAGAAATGGACAGGCAAATAAAGAGCCACATGGTTACTATTCTTTCCCAGCAGATAAGACATCTGAACCCTATTTAATATTTATTTTATTTTTTGTTTATTCAAAGTACAATATCATTAGAAGAGATTAAGAACATCCACCTATGCTAACTAAAGTGGGTATTAGGGTATTTTCTTTAGATATGGATTTAAATATCTGCATGCAAAGAAAGAATGTGAATACAAGTCTTCCACAGAGAAGGAGAAAAATAAGTAAACAGGATAAATAATAAAAAAGACTGTTGTAACATCTTCTCTTCTGTTAGCATTCCCTGACTTTTTTTTGAAAGAAACCAGAATTTAAATCTTTCATGAGCTCTGAAATAATTGTTATTTTATTAGTATATGCTTGTGTGGAAAATTGCCTTTTAATTCTAGGTCAATACAAACAGATTTTATAATTTTTTATATTTTTCTTAACTTCCCTTTTAAGACTTCAAGTCAGGCAGATGCATAGCTGTTACCACCACAGACATGGAACTGACTGTCCCTTATCTTCTTTCTCTAAAAGTATCCTTTCTGATTTCTAGCATTTTTCCCCATCTAATGCAGTCTTTGAGCACATGATTTTTTCCTCTGGAAGACCGAGTCTTTGTCTACAATGTATTGTGGATATGTGCAGTAACTTTAACAGTACAACTGCTTCCAGCAGCTTTAAGTCTTGTTTTAGTGAGCATGTGATTACTGATAACTAGAGTAATGAGATACCCTCAAACCAATTTATATTGTTTCATTTTCAGAGAATAAAAGCTTCAGCTAAGACACAAAGATTATTAAAATCTATCAAACTCTGTATTTAAAGGCTTTATTATGGTTACAGGAACTGGGAAATTCTTGGCATTTACATGGGGGTGTTCCCATCCCTCCCTCTAATGTGATTCTGACAACTTTTTTCAGGCATTCTTAATGCATATACACAGTTATTCTGAACAGGGGGTGGGGCAGAGGGGAGAGGAGCTTCTGGCTGGTTGGTTTGTTGATTTATATTAGTTTTTTGCTGGGTTGGTTGGGGTTTTTTTTGCAACAGTCCATTTCTATTAAACCAAAGTAACAATACAGTGAGTAAACCCTGCCATAATCTGAGCAATTTCTAGAATGCATAGCAACTATTTTAAACTGCAGAACTGCTTGATGTTCTTCACAGACACAAGATATACCAAGATACACACTTCCATTTGAAAGTGCTTATCACCTTACTTCCTCCGGTTCTCACCACGTCTGCTGGGAAAATTAAAGCCCCACTGGTCATCTACAACACAAAGGGAAGCAAATTGCCAGTTACAGAGATCAGCCATGAGGGTGCCACAGATTGAAATGAAAATAATTAAAAGCTGGACTTCTACAACGAGTTTAATAAATTTTAAATCATTGTTATAATAGCGCAATAAAAACCAGACCTGGCTATGTTTGATGTCAATTTAAAACCATGATTTATCTGCAGTGGATAATAGGTGAATAGGAGCAAGATTTTATTGTATAACTGCAGTCATTTGTTTCATTTGAAACTCTTGAAGATTGTCAAAGTATTTCAGAACAGCTAAAGGGACAATGATAAGGCCGGTATATAACCAGTGACAGTACTGCTTGTGGGAGAAATGACAGTCCCACAAGAGCAATAGTTGGATATTGGACCTACCACTTCTGAGTTAGTTCAAGCCAGCCAGGTCAGTTACAGAGCACTGCTTAATGTACTCGTTCATTGTAGTCATCTGCCCAATAATTACTGAGTGCTAAGATTTCACTGAACTTTTCAGTGCTATCAACTGTCCAATTAGATGCAGCTGAGTAGAAATTTATTTCCAACCTATCCTGCCTTGGTTTCCCACGTAATACACCAGTTTATCTCACCTACTGAATTGAGAAAGAGAAGCTCTGTATGGGGTGCTTCCATATGAATGATGGGCAAGAATCCTTGCTCTGATCCTCCCTTCTCTGTATGGGGTCCTCAATGGCCTCTGTTTTGAATTTCAAAGAGTGTTCCCCTTAGCTTAACCAAGGTAGATGAAACTACATGGCCAGGCTGGTCAGAAAAAGTGATTAAACTATGGGTTAGTAATAGGAAGGCATTTGTGCAAGGGACAAGGCTTCCACGCAGACTAGGATAAAGTTGTACAACCTAGATGTGGAGTTGAAATTTATGTCTACAATTTAGGCTTCATGCCATACAGTTTTCACGTGTGTCACACGTATGTATGCACATATGTCTGCACAGCTAAACATGCATGAATATTAATGCTCACTAGGCACCTCTGCTTGTACTTTCCACTGGCTAATTTCTGCAGGGTGAGAAGAGACAGAAAGAGATTACTTGGCTCAAAAAATTAAATAAATCGAAAACTTCAATAATGTGCCAAATTATACTGACACATTTGTATTTGGTTTACTTCTCTAGAAGTAGTTCTACATATGGAGACTGATTATGGGAAAAGTTCATTTTACACATTTGGGACAAACCATGTCCTTCATTATTTTTCTATCTTATCCCAAGGAGTAGTCTCAGTGCAGAGGTTTCTGCTTTAATATTGATCTTTCTTTTTTTTTCTTTTTTTTTTTTTTGCCCGGTGGTTTCTGTATTTATTGTGTTTCTCAACAATTAGTGCACAAATATGCTGGTAGAGAACATTTTATTTTCCATTGCTTGAGAACCTCTCTGTGGTGAGTTAACCTTAGCTGGCTGCCAGATGACCAAGGGTCAATCCACCACACTGCCTACTTTTTTTTACTCTAAGTAATCAATAATTACAGTGATAGAGGATTGTTTAGCTCATAGTCAAATCAATGAATATATAAAGAAAGGGTAGTCACTTTTTAAAATCTGTTCCTATAGTCTAGACCACCACAGGCTTTATTGTGATTGCTAGAGTTCAAAGTTCATATCAGACACTTTATTATAAGTTGTTTTCTTTAAAATGATTTAAAAATATCACTTGTATTTGATTTCAGATACATTAACAGATAACTTTAGTTTGTTCATCTAACCATTCAAGTAACATGGGGAGGGGAAGAGAGGAAAAGGGTAAAATCAAAGTAAATATAAAATCAAGGTAATATAAAATCAATCTATGTCATAGTTCCAAAAGGTCTAGCACATCACTACATCTAGTCTGCCCCTTGTTCAACACAAGTTACAAATACTCAATATTTAATGCAGTAGGTATTTCTTTGATCTCAATTAACTGTGCCTGACTTTTTCAGGTTACATTTCAGAATGTCATTCAGCTTTGATCTAGAGACACCAAATGCCTACTTTTACTCCTTTGTTTTTTCTACAATAAAAAGTGTATTGTGTTTAGAACATCTTTTCAATGCAATCAGTCCATTACTTCCTTTAAGAAAAATAAAATAGACTAACTCTCCAGTCTCTCAGATGAATAAATTTTCTCTCAATTTCAAAAATAATTGTGACTTATTTACATATCTCCCATTTTTAAATGACCTTTTAAATATAACACCAAAATTGGATGCAAAGTTCCAGCTCTTTTTTGACCAATGCCTTGTACAGAATAATATTATTTCTTTATTTCTGTTTTTACTTTTCTGTTTTCTTTTTTTTTTTAATAGAACAACAAAAACAGAAAAAAATCCCCAAAACCTTGGCTTTTTTTCTTGCTTTTTCTTTTTCTGTTTTATATGTTTATGGCATTACATTGGAGTACAAGTGAAATTGTTTATTCATTTGGGTTTTATTAAGGAACATAAAACTAAAACTTATATCCACAGAATCTGTCCATAAAACCCATCATTAAAGGACATTTTCCCACTGAAGAATTTTTGCCTGACATCTGTCATGAAAGGGTAATAACTGCATTAACTTTAGAAATTGCTAAACTTGTTTGACTGAAATCACATAATACTAACTTCTGAAGTACATTATTCACTTAAAAGTAAAATATCTTATACTAGTTTGACTGTTACACCTTGACTGCACAAAGTTATAATTTAGTCAAAGAGTAAATTTAGTTCACTATGTTGAGAAGATGAGCTTTGCACAGGATCATTTCTACTTTGATTAATTGCCATGCATTCTTATCTTTTAATTCCCAGAATCCTAGAATGGTTTGGGTTGGAAGGGACGCTAGAGATCATCTACTTCCAACCCCCCTGACACAGGCAGGGACACCTTTCACTAGACCACGTTGCTCAAAGCCCCATCCAAACTGGCCTTGAATACTTCCAGGGATGGAGCATCCACAACTTCTTTGGGCAGCCTGTTCCTCTGTCTCACCATCCTCCCAGTAAAGAATTTCTTCCTAATTTCTAATCAAAACCTATCCTCTTTCAGGTTAAAGCCATTCCCCCTTGTCCTATCACTTCACGTCCTTGTAAAACGTCCCTCTCCAGCTCACTTGTAGGCCTCATTAAGGTACTGGAAGGTGCTCTTATGTCTCCCCAAAGCCTCTTCATCTCCAGGCTGAACAACCTCAGCTCTCTCAGCCTGCCTTCATAGGAGAGGTGCTCCAGCCCTGTGATCAACTTAGTAGTTCTCCTCTGGACTCACTCTAATAGGTCCATGTCCTTACACTAGAGGCCCCAATTTGCTGCTATGTTAGTCCCAAAACAGCTTTTTCTTTATTTTACCTAAGTCTTATATTATTTTACTTGAAAATATTTGGGTCATCACATCTAACCTTTCTAAATATTGGTATAACATCTGTATTCTTCTAGTTAATCTGCGATTTAAACAAATTAATCACCAACAAACCTAGAAAAAAAGGTTCAACTCTGGTGTCTGTTGTTCAGTATTCTGTTTGGTATGGGAAATAAATTCTAATCCTCATGAAAGAATATAATTTCTTTCCCACTCACTCATTACCAGATGAATGAGGGTTTCTCTCTCTACTGCACTTCAGTAGATAAAATATTCTTTTATGGAAAAGCAGTGGTTCAAACCCTTGATACAGAGACTATGTTCAAAGACTGCAGATGAAATTGAGACGCATTATTAAAAAGCTACAAGAGTACCCTGGAGTATCTCTGTGCTCTTAGGTGGAAAGAAGATCCAGTTTGTCCTCTAAAAGTTTTTTTGCATCCGTGGCTTAAAAACTACTTTTCAGACTAATTTGTTTAACAAATTTGAGCTAATTTGAAGTTACCAAGATTGAGCTAACAGTTGGGTGCCCAAACTCAGTATTTAGTAGTCATAGTCTCAAAGGAAAATGCATCTTGCTGGACCCAGGAATTTTCTACCATCCTTTTGTTGGTTTGTTTTCATTTCATAGCAAATTTATTCGTTGTCCAACATTAATAATAATTTATTGAATTCTTACAGCAGCATCTTTATTCTATCCTAGTTACATGTCTCACCTCTGCCTGTGTTAACTCCTCATATGTCACTTTCTTTTCTCCTGGGATCTCCAGTTCTTAAGCATATGCCAGAAGTTTCATTGCAATACATATTTATCTTTCAATCTTCCGCTATGTTTGTTGCCTGAAAAAGGTCACAATCATCTCATTAAGAAATGATGAGAGATCACACCACTATATGTCAAAGAAAAATACCTTTCTGAGAAATCAAAGGAGGGTGAATGTATAAATGGACTAATATACAGAACACTTGGAATAGAGGTGATAGTCACTTAGAGTCATAGGCATCAGTTCTATAAACTAGAGAAAAAGGAACAATCCACATGCATCTGGTTGTATAATTTTTGGACTTTTTTCTCTTTTATTTATATGTGAATTCTTAAAATCTTAAATTTTTTCTTTTCGTGTTCCATTTCACCCATACTTGTTCGTCTGATAGGTTTTGGTACCTTCTCTACATTAATTTCTGCTGATACTTTTTACTGTATTTTTTTTGGCCCCTACAGCAACTTGTTTCATTGCTCCTAGGTACATCTAATTTCTTGGTATGCTTTAAAATATTTTCCTTTTTTTCTCATTTTTTTGGGGGGGAAGGGGGAGGAGGGGTGTATCTGGCTCAATAAAAATTATTAACGGCTTTTTTAAAACATCTGTAAAGTACTCATGCATCCAAATTTCAATGAAATATGGCCTAATGCATATTACGATTTCTAATAAGTAATTTCAGTTTGATCCTTAGTGGAAGTGCTCAGAAGGGCCCTTCCTTTTATTGTCTTTAATGAATTTCAGATAGTTCAATTTGTTTACTATTTCCATCTTTTTATTTTTTAGTTCATGAATGTTGATGGAAAGTGATGAAATCCCAAAAAAAACTGTGAAAAAGTTTTCAATTCTATAGTAGCTTATTATTAATCATTATCTGAAAAGAATCTGTAAAAATTGCATGTCTTTTGAAGACCGGTTTCACATATCAAATTGGGTTTTGTCACCCAGATCACTTTGTAGAACACTCAATTCAAAAGTAGCCTAAATTCATGCAAATTAATTCTAAATACTGTTTTGCAATAAAAGTACAATGAGTCACCTAGTTTTACCTATTGCTTTCTGATACACGCTGAAGAGGCAATGATGTATAAGCTGCTGTGCTCTATTTGACCCATGCAACAGTTCAAAATCTTACCAGCAACCTGTGCATCTTCATTAGGCTAGAAGGAGATTTTTTTCACTCCCCTTGAGCAGATTTACACATACTGGTTTTGTAATTCCCACATAGTATTTCTCATCACACATACAACTTCCACTGAAGAACTGCATACTCAGCACCCTGCCATCTATCACCTGCAGACTTGAGAAGACAGAGTAGGAAAGAGACTCCTTTCCTTGCCTCTATGCCTGCTATATTTCATTCTTTTAATGATTTGTGGGTTTTCATTTTTACAGACAGCAAGTGACACGGCAAAAACCTGCCAGTTCCATCAAATGCAGCTGTCCCTATCACTTCGAAGAGACTTACTTCTACACTTACAAAGATTAAATAAAAAACCAAGCAAATACTAACACAAAAACTTCCATAATTGGCAAAGGAAGTTGTCTCAGCATGTATAGAGATTTTATATGTGGCACCACTTGAGGAGTGTTTCCCATCCCCTGTAACTGGGAAAGGGAAATATGATACTTGGTTGTCTCTTGTTCTAGTACATAATCTAGATTCACTGTCTGTAATTTCAGGTATTTAACCAAGGTGCCTTTGCAAGGGCTCTGCTGTAATGTCTTTCTACGGTGAACTGAGAGCAGTGGAGATATGTCATAAGCCACCCACATTCCCAATAAGAGACTTGTAGAGCTGCCTTGATTAGAGAAGCAATCATAGATGTGTGTACTCACGAATTGCTTATACAGATCTATGAAGTTTAGATTACATGACTATGTGTTGGGAATCGCTCAGGACTTGGCATTTCTGGATGTTGCTAATACCAAAAGCTCTGCCTTTGACAGTTTTAACATCATTATATGACAAGCCACAGTCTAAAAGCTTATTTGGAAAACGACAAAATACTATAAGGCTCTAAAAAAAACATTAAGAGAAAAATCTTTGAATACTCTGTAATGGCCTTACATTTCTATATCATAGCTGATAATTACAGGGAAAAAAAAGGTATTGATTTTTAATAATGTAATTTTTATTCCAGATAATAAAATTGGGGGAAAAAAAATCTTGTGGATTTTGTTCCAGTATTTTCTAAGTGATAAAAATATTGTTGATTAAGCTGTTGTTCCAATACATTCAGTTAAATAAAATTACTAGTGGATAGATGTTGATAGTCAATATCAAAGCCAATAGCAAATGGAATTTACAACCAATACAAATAGTCCGACCCTGTACTATTTAATTTTTGATGCCTTCAAAGTAGTTGTAATGCAGATGGACAGTATCAGTTGGTTTGATTTTTTCCATATTAAACTATAGTTTAATATGAATATTTGAACACTTTTAAACTGGATTTACATTAGTGAGAGATGAGACTGCTCACCTCCTGAAAGGACTGCAGGTGTGAGGGTGTGTCCTGTGTACATACAGCTGAAGGGACTGAATTATTTTCACTGTGTCTGAGTGAACTGAAAAACATCTTTGAGGAGATTAATACATTAGTTACCTTATGCTGAACTTTCAAGACTGAATTTTAGTCCAAAACATTTATTTTTTCTGCATGCTTCCTTTCTTTACTGCTTTTTCAGATACTTGCATATCTACTTTTCAGGTGCCCAACTCTATATACAATGTTTCAAAATTCAAATTCAAAGAAAAGCCAGTTAAAGACTAGTATCCTTGTCTTTTCAATTCAGCTAAACTTACCTTGGTAAACAGAAATAAATAAAAGAGAACACCAGTAGAACTGGCGGCCTTTGCTTTTCTCTTATGACTTATAACAAAAAAAAAAAAGACACTCTCAAAATGAGTAGATGACTTCTAGAACTTCTACAGAGATACACAAGGCAGCCATTTGAGAAAACATCTGCAGGATGTACACTGTATTAACACAGTGGTATATCAGAACCCTCTTGTCCTACTGTAATGAAATGTTTATTCTATTCATAAAGATGAAGGTTACCCTATCATTATGCACTTTGGGAAAGTGAGGACAGAAGCATGTCTGCTATTTGTGTATTGTTGCAAGAAAAGTTCTCATTACATTAATAGCATTCACAGGAAAAATTATGTCACAGAATCAGCTTCTATACTGGCTGAGAAGATGCAAATGTTTGTAATAATATGGTTTATCCCAAGTTTGCAAAAATGAATGTACTCAATATAATAACACTACAGAAAAGCACCATAAAAAGAGAATGCTGCTATTATAATAAAACAGACACTTTAAAAATATTCAACTCAAAGCCTTGATTTCTCTATACAATTGTGACCTGCTGACAATATGAATCGGTTTTTAATGTATTTTGTATTAGTACATTGTGTCAGGAGGTCCCAAAGCTCTGCAACAAGCTCTCATCTTCACAGAAAGATGGAAAGGATGAGAGAAAGAAAGAAAAAGGATGAGAGATTGCTGAAAGGGGACGCTTAACGCTGCTGATGATAGACAGTAAATCCTGCAGATCCAGAAAAATACTTTTTATTGTTTCTGACTGCTTATTTTTGTTTCCCACATGCAATCTTAGAAAAGGGCCCTTTCATTTTGACTGCATTTATTTATTCTCGCTGTCTTCTGTTCTTTTCTATTTCCATCTGTCCTGAACACATCCTGAGAAGCAGTTCTGCTTTGTACCCTGTCAGCCAGACCCTTTATAAATACATTCCTCAGAAAATAGAGCCTTAGAGAGAGGATGACCAACCTTTATCCCATAAATGTCTTGAGATTGTAATTTTAATAGGATTACAGCACAAATAAAGGTAATAGGTTTGAAATAATTCTGAACTTTGAGGAGTCTGTTACCTCTGAAAAATATCTAAGGTAACTGTTTCAATTTTTTTTTGTGTGTGTGAGTATCAGAATCTGCTCCTCAAGGAGGAAAGAACACAGAACTGTGTTTTTGCTGGTTTTCTCACCCCTTAACTGTCACTGATTCTTTAAAGAAAAGTTTTGAAAGTGTTTCAAGGCCAAGTATCTCCAGTTCCATGGAATGCTCCTCTAGTAGACAAGCATGATTGTGTCTCTTCAACCTTGGAAGGTTTTGACATTTGAGTCTCCGTATTAAAAACAATAGCTCAGTTTCCAAAAGAAGGCTTGAGAGAATGTCCTTACCAAGAGATGTCTTTAGCATCAGCTCCAAATACACAACTGAAAACACTTGACAAATAACAAAATTTTTTCACCTCCTCAGTAGTGAGTACTCTGCCGTCATAGAAATCAAAGGTACACCTCCTTTTACTGCGTCCTATAGGGGTGACTTGCATGCAATACTACACGGGATGAGTTTAGATTTCAGAGTTTATCAGTTAGTTATGATAGTGGTTACATTTTAGGCTTGCAGGTTTTTTTTTTGGCTCTGATCCTAAGTATCAGATGTCTCCGATCTGTGTTTTATGTTCCCATTATAGTCTGTCAAGCTCTGCTCAGTGGAGTTGAAAGGTTGATACACTTGCCGTGTCACCACCATATGTGGGGTACGCATGCCTATCCACAGTTTTCTCATGCCATCTTAGGCACTGCTTTGCTCTTCTGGCACCTAGCTACTACTCTAGAAAGGCACGAGACTTCCTGACAGCACTGTGCAGAAGGTTTATATGCTCAAGGGCAATCTAGATAGCACTTAATACTAATTTTCAGAGCAGCTAAACCTTGCCTGAATTCCTGCTTTAGAGCTAACTGAAGCAGGCTCTAGCTCTATTGACTGTGCTGATGAAACTCACAGATTATAGTGGAAGCTCAGACTCTGAGCTCAGTGGCCAATACCTGTCTGTAGACATGTCAACATAGATGCGTAAGTATAGAGATGAATCACATCAAAGACTCAATTCAACACACATTTGAATTTACTGAACACCTTCTAAAATAGCCAAAGCATCTGCACTGAGCTGGCATATACGATAGCTCATGGAGAGAAAGCCTGCACTCCACCCGAGGTGCAGCTCGAGGCCGGGTGGGATACCTTAAGGCATCTCAGGTAGCATTAGATGCTGACACACAGCTAGAGAAATCAAGCTGTCACTCCTGTTATGCATAAAGAGGTAAGAGTTCTCACCTCACTGCCTTGCTCTGAGGATGAATACTTAACCCAAACTTTGAAGATGGAAAATACGACAAAATAGTTAGGACAGTACATTAAATTGATACTGCCACGCCTGCTGGGAATAGACAAACATCCAACTTGATGCTTAAAATGCAAGTCCTCTTGATTTGAACAGTTAAAGTAATTCCTTATGATGTATTTCAGTTATGTGTTTGCTACTTACAAGCAGTGTTAGCTAGCAATATGAAAACCTGCAACTTCAACACATAAGCCTGTATTTGTTTTTACAAGCATTGGAATAAATGACTGAACACATTATAAATGATTCAATGTTTCTTCATTCAGAACAATGTTTTCTTAGCACCTGTTCAAAGTACTCTCATTAAAAAAACTTAAGAGTTGAAATTTGGCCTTTAAAATTAATGTAATGAAACTAAAATTCAAATATAGCAGAAATCACTGAAACATTCAGATAGAAAATTATAGAAAGATTATGCAAGTTATCAATCTGTGGTATAAGAATAAAAGTATTTTTCTCATCCATAATGTGAAAAACAGAGCTGTTTAACTTTACATTTATTTGTGAGCCATAATCCTTGAATCCCACCATCTCAGAATGCAGATGACAGTTTTATCTTATCTGGTTCAGTCTGGTATGGAGAGTGAAAAGGAAATAGCAATGCTGCCTGCACAAGTACTTTTGCATGTTTTAACTCAGAAAACTGTGGATTATGACGTGTTGCAAATAACTTTCAAATGGTTTCCTCAAAATATTTCCCACACTATTAAAATGAAGCATAAAACTAATTTCTGCAAATTTTATCTCACTGAACAACTACTACTCACATAAAAACTATATGAACCTACCCTATAGGAAATGAGGGTGCCAAATATCTTTATTTCCACTTTAAATTTCACTAGACATCTCCTTTAAAGTCAAATTATTTTGGTAATGGAGATAAATATGCTTAGCTCTGACTGAGAGTGGTCTAAATAAAAGTTGTTAGTTTCAGCTGGCTAATATTTAATAATTAATTGCTTTGCATTGTTTTTCTAAGTTACACAGGTGAGAGGAATGTATAAAGAAACTGCGAGAAGATGCTGAGAAGCACAGTACAGGGAAGGTGGCAGGCAGTTTTGAGTATGGCTTTGATAATGCACATGAATCATGAAAACAAACACGCTGCTGATGAACATCAAGCTGATGATTTCTTTGTGGCAGAGATGCTTTGTATCTCCACTTATGCCAAACTGCAAGATATTTTTGTGATGCAGGCCATTGCTCCCAGAAAGTTCATTGCTTGTAACCAGGCGGTGAAATATTAGTCACGGACTACTCATCATCTTCATGTATTTGAGTATTTTAATGCAATTTTCCCAAAACAGCAGTTAGGGGCAGAAAATTTGCAATGACACCCCAGACAGTAATCAAAGGTTTGTCACTGCTGTTAGGGAGGCCAAGTTTTGCTAATACTGTACCTCTCCTTGGATGTCCTGCTAAGAGAGTGGGAGCTTTCTACATTCTTCTCAGGGGACTCTGTGGCACAGTTGCATGTTTGAACCCTGATACTGAAAAATGGAAATAAAAGACCATAAGATTAATTGTTTTCTGAGTTTTGACACAAGAAAAAGCAAATAGCTCTAGTTCCCCTTCTGCATTTTTAGATCTCATCCTTTATTGATACTCAGCCAGGTGTAAGTTTAGTTTTGCATCAAAACAGTAACTTCAAAGAGTTCTTTTAAAAAGAATAAAAATGAAGTAGAAAGAGAAGACTGATTTTCTCTGTCCACTGCCACTGGGCTCACTGCCCATTTCTTGTCTTTCATTTTTTAATTTGTTAATTCTAATGAAAAAGTGTTTGCACAGCAAGTTCAGGAGGCTTTGGCAATACAAAACTTAGGACAATCTCATTTTTAATAAAAATGAACAAAGGGCACCCACTCACTCTAAGATAGTTCTGTGGATACTGTAAATGAATGAGACATTTATTTTTGTGCCAGCTCAACTACCAGTGTCGACAAGATTTGCATATATTTTGGCAAGTGCACTGCACAAGGTGGTAAAAAAATAGGCCTTTTATATGAGTCTAATTTACTTTAGTTATACTCATTAAAAATGTGTTTTCATGTGAAAGGAATTTCAGTAAGGAATACTTTGGAAATAGCAACATCACAGAAATGTTTGCTATACAGCCAGTATCAAGCATTTTTTTAGGAAGAAATTCCCAGGTTCAATGAATGTAAGACTCCTGTTTTGTTGTTTTTTAATCACTGTTAGGCTCAACATTGCATGTTTAACTATTTTGCTTATTACTTGGTGTTAATAGCTGTATGTTTTTTAAGTAACACAAAATATGGAGTAAAAAAGCCAGCTCACTGCATATTTTGCCATTTTCAATGACATTACCCACAGAAAGGCTACTTCCAGAAGGTAAAAATCTGCTCTACAAAGTCTCATTCAGTGTAAATTCTTTTGCACAAGTGACTGTGCAACAGTATGGCTGAAAGTGTCATTTTAAAACCATTTTCTTTAAATGTGTAGAAAATCATGAATGAAATGCTTCATGAGCACTACTTTGGTTTTAACAGGCTCATAACATTACATTTTATTGCGCATTAGGAACATGCTTGATCTAAACAAACAAACAAAAAAAAAGGCAACAAGAACAGCATGTTTAAACAAAGCTTAATCAAACAGGGTCAAGGCTATGTATTTGTCAAACCTGAATAAAAGTAGCTGCCCAGTGTCATATGAACACACACTGAAGGATCAGGATTATCTTTCTATTGTGTTTCTTAAGTCTTGGGTTTGCTCCTGTTTAAACTGTCTTGAGAATATACTGGACTGCTAATTGAAATAAGAGAAGAGCACAGAAAAGAATCCTGTCTCTCAGTTACCTTGCCTCCTTACTGAAAAGAAAAATGCAGAGGATCTAGCTTCCTCACCACAGCAATACACAGTATCTGTAATACTGAAGCTGTTTCCGAAGATATAATGTAATTTTTATTCAGAGATAAGAAACAATGTCTTTTTGTGGAAAGTGCATTTCAGGGATACACACCATGTTCATATTTTGATAACATGAAAATAAAGGAAAAGAGTTGATTGACCACAAAGCTCTGACAGGCTGAATTAATTTTTCATGAAACACGGCTATCAAATCATGCCCAAACAGAAAATATTCTAACCTGAA
Organism: Dicrurus megarhynchus; assembly: GCA_013399195.1. Taxonomy (NCBI): domain Eukaryota; kingdom Metazoa; phylum Chordata; class Aves; order Passeriformes; family Dicruridae; genus Dicrurus; species Dicrurus megarhynchus. The sequence goes on from VXAD01003528.1 coordinate 286,694, forward strand.
AAAAACAGGTTTTTTCCTACAGCTAGAATGGCAAAACCTGGGTATTATGTAAATACTGTTACTTAGGCTGAGTAGAACCAGAATCTATCAGAAGCCCTAACATTTCAGTAGGTTCAAGGCGAAGTAATGTGTCAGTCATAGACAGAAAAATCAAAAACTGCCTCAAATAGCATTCCCTACTTTCAAAACAGGTATGAGCTGCTGCACTGCTTACATCAACTGACATACAGTTGTCTTTGCTGGTAATTTCAAGAAGCACAGCATAAACTGTCATTAATGATTTTGAAGTGTACTTATTTGTGGGAGTATTATGACATGTCGGACCAGATAGCCAGTACCTAAGCATTTGTGAAAGATGCATTTCTTTTAACTGAAGTAACGTTTAGCTTTATAATTAAAATTCTAGGAGAGAGAGAATAAGTTATTATGAAAATATATAGCTTTAATTTGCAGACATATAAACACTTTTGGTACATTACAGACATATGATGCGAGAAATCAAAATAATAATTTTTAAGCATAACACTAATTTATCTTGTTCACATGAGAAATTTGTTGCAATCATCATACAAAAGATAGGTCTCAGCTCTTAAAATGAAGTGAAAGTAATACATCACTGATAAAATTGCTGCTTTGTTGCAGAGGATACAGCAAAGAATAAATTATCAAGAAAATATGCCACCAGTCTTACAAGTTAGATTTTGGATCTAATCCAAAATCAAAGCCAATGAAAAGGAGCCAGGAATGGTCACCAAAAGCCAGAAACAAGATCTTTCACATGAAATACCAATCCAGAAAGGAGCAACAGTCAGAATAAAAAAAGTCCTACAGTTCCTTAGAATGTGATTTTTGTTTTCATCTGGCAGATCAGATTCAGAAGTAACACACAACAAAAATCTACTGCACAACCAAACTGATGGAGTACTACTGACAGCTTGCTCAAAGTACAAAAAAATACCACCACTTTTGTGACAACTAAAGATTTAGCCATTCCCTTGCTTCCTTGCATCTGGCATGTTTATGAGGATGAGGATGGGGCTCTGGCATTATTTGCTTTAGCAAATATTAAATATAAATTTTCCATAAAGATGACCAGCAGATTGCTGGAGAAAATGATAATGAGGGTGAAATCTGGAGAAAAATGAATGATATGTCACAGCAGTTCAGATTCTCGTTACAATATCTTGCATTCTTGCTCAACAGGAATTGCACTTCTTGTTAATGCCTCTTCTATCCTACTGTATAAGCTTTACTTGTGAGGTAATAAACATTCGGGTTTTCATTACTAGTGCATTTTAACATACTTATTATTTTTATTATACATACATCAGGACAGACATTTTTTTTTTTTTTTTTTTTTGTAGTGGTTAAATGTCTGTATGCCAATAGGTATTTCATATTAAAATCAATATATTTAAAATATATTCTGTTTATCTCATGGACAGTACCTCGAACAGTTCCCTGCTCAGGAGCATCTGATGCCCTCTCGTGGTTAAAAAGACTTTTAAAACTTGAGTTTAAAAGAAACATCTTACCTTCCCCTTTTTTATGTTCACTGATCTTATTGATTTATGAAAGCTGGAAATGATGTCCATGTTTTTATAGTCAGGGTGCTAGCTGTTAGCTACTAACGTTTCATAAAAAAGCTGTACACTGAAATTGAATTTAAAAAACTGTAAACAGCTATTTACAATTATAATATTATTAAGTTATAAATTAGCAGTCCTTCATTGCAACCTCTGTCAATACAACCTACAGCTAGGTGTTTTAGTGTTGTCCGGGGTTTTTCAGATGTTGGATTTATACACAAAGAAACATTAAATGTTAGAAATCTCCATTGGTTTCTTCTCCAACATGTGCAGGTTAATTCTTCCATTTAATGGGATTTGTACTTCCAAGTTTTCATCTGCTCTATGATGCTTTTTCCCTTTTCTTAGACAAATGTAAATTCCCATCCCTGTTACTAAAGCAATTGAACCCAAGCTTATTATTGAAAGAGCTACCAAGGTGGGCATGCAGGATGCTGACTCCATTTTTTTATGTGTAGGCTCTATGGATATTTGTGGCTGTTTTTCTTCTACACTGATATCAGGCTCCTTCCTTAACAAACTCTCGATGTAGCTCTCATTGCTGACGGTATCGTTGACGAAAAGGTTCACCATGACAGTAGAATGGAGAGGTTCTGGGTAGCCGTGATCACTAACTTTTACAAGCAGCCTATAGAGGCCATAGTCATTTTGCATCAGGGACTCTTCCAAGGTGATATTACCAGTTTTGGGGTCAATCCTAAATGACTCGGGTCGAGGGCCTCTTCTTCCTATGATACTGTAAGCTATGACTGCATTCATGCCAGTGTCCTTATCGACAGCATAGACCTCAGTGATGGGAGAACCAGGAAGGGTAGAAGGAAGGACCAACAAGTATGACATATTAGATTGAGGAAACAAGACCAAAGGAGGGTTGTCATTTATGTCCAGAAGAAGGATAGTTATTTTTGCTGTAGAAGACAGGGCAGGATCACCGCCATCAACTGCTTCAATCCACAGAACATAGGAGCTTTGCTGCTCCCTGTCCAGGGAGACTTTAGCTCTTAAAACTCCTTTTCCAGTATCTATAACAAAAATATCACTTCCATTCAGAACTGAAAGGGCAACCCATCCATTTTGCCCTGCATCAGCATCTGTGACGCTTATAACTCCAATTTCACCAAAACCTGGAAAGTTCTCTGGCACAAAAAAGCTGAAATCCTTATTGATAAATCTTGGACTGTTATCATTTTTATCCAATACAGTGATAGTGACAGTTGCTATTGATTCTCTTGGAGGGAATCCAGAATCTACTGCTTTGACAGTGTACCTGTATTTCTCTTTCTCTTCTCTGTCCAGTTGGGTGGAAACTGTAAGAACTCCTGTGGTTTTATCTAAAGCAAAATAGGAAGGGGCATCAGGACCTAAAAAATAGGACACTTGCCCTCTTTCTCCGCTGTCAGCATCAGTAGCATGCAGTTTGGTCAAAAAAGCATTGGGAACATTGTTCTCCTCAATGGACAATTCTATCAGTTGTTCAGAGAAAACTGGCGAGTTGTCATTGTCATCCAGAACCTGTACTTTAATAACTTTCTTGACATGAAATCCTTCTGAGTTCCATGCAACTACGGAGATTTCATACAGCTGCTGTGTCTCAAAGTCCAAAGGCTTCGTGGTCTCCAACAGGTATTCATTGTTGTATGGCTTGTACGGTGAAAGTCTGAAAGGCCCACTGCCATCCAAATAGCAGCTGACTTTGTATTTTTCATCAGGGTCTTTGATGGTAAAAAATGCTATAGGTGTGTTGATAGGCTCCAGTTCCTTTAAGTAGACCACCCCTTCCTTTTCATTAGCTATGAAACGAGGAACAACTTCAGGTGGCCTCATCATGACTTTGATGATGGTTACCAGCACTGTGATCACAGCAGGAATACAGCCAGGACCATTGCCCAGTATGATCAGCCTGTGTAGCCTCGGAGTGTCCCCATCAACCTTAGTGGACAGTGTGATGGCTCCCGTGCTTTCATTCAGATGGAACAAGTCTCTGGATGGCTGGGGGACCTTCTGGCTGTACGAGTAGGTGATCTGGGCATTGGATCCAAGGTCCATGTCTACCGCGTGGACAGTAGCCACGTGTGTGCCTAGGCTGGAATTCCCATAAAGGGTGACGTTGAGCTGCGAGTCGTTGAACTGGGGGCAGTTGTCATTGATGTCGCTGATGCCAATAGTGAGGGTGGCACTGCCCACGAGTGGAGGTGTCCCCCCATCCTCAGCGACGATGACTGTGACATACTCGTCCTGTGTCTCCCTGTCCAGCGCCCCCATAACAATCAGGTAGGGAGTCCTCTCCCCATTCTCATTCTCCTCCACATCCAGGGTGAAGACACCGTAGTTATCTCGCAGGCGGTAGGTCTGGACACCGTTGGTGCCCATGTCAGGGTCAAGGGCGGGGTGCTCGATAGCCAGGCGGGTGTTCACAGGAGCATTCTCAGGCACCCAGAGACGGATGTGGGGCACAGGGAAGCGGGGCGCATTGTCGTTGACATCACGGATAGCAATTTTTACCTTCACCAGGCGAAAGTACTCCTGTGGCAGTACCAGCACATCCAGCAGCAGTAGGCATGACTCTGGTGAGGGGGAGGAAGAGGAGACAGCAGCTGATCCCCCAAAGATGGTGGCCCCACTGCTTTCCACACATAGAGCTTCCCGGTCTATCTCCACGGCTGAGGTGTGCAGCTCCCCGGAGCGGTTGTCCAGTTGCACATACTGTCCCCCCAAGCCATGGGAGGCCAGGGTGAAGGAGAGTGGGGGCTGCAGAGATGCAGGGTGTTGGCCACCAGCCGTTGGGAGCTGCAGGTCACGGGCCAGGCTGCCGATGAGCACACCAGCAGGCAGCCCCTCGTTGAGGCTGTAGAAGAGCTCGGTGGCACGGCTGTAACTGGCAAAGCAGTTGAAAGGCCCAACGAAGAGCAGGAAGAGGAGCAAGTGCTGAGAAGAGAGAGGCACAGGGGTGTGAGGAAGTGCTGGCGCCTCCCCCCGCCCACTGCCTCCCCCCACTGCCACCTCGAGCAGAGAGTGCTGCATCTGCAACATGAAGCCGTCCTCCCTCTCCCCACCATGCTCCCACTACAGCAGCTACTTCCAGGGCATCACCATCTGCACCCTCCAGGCAACACCAGCTGCATCCCCCACAGCAAATACGCACTGCCAGAATGGCCCGAGGGCACCCTGCCTACCCCCGACCCCCAGCAGCACTTGCGCCCCGACGTGCCATCTTCCCTCTTGCCCCCGCCCCAAGCTCGCCCCTATCTCACCAGCGGCACCTTCCCTCTCAACCACAAGCGCATCCCAAACCGGGGCATCCCCTTGCACATCCCCTAACATTTGCTAGACCCCTTCCCTTTCCACAGCAGCAACGCGAAACGCGTCCCTCGCTGCCCCTACCCTCAGCCCCGTCCCGAAAGCTGTTTTTCCTGCA
>VXAD01003528.1:292713-447081 GCA_013399195.1 Dicrurus megarhynchus
TAAGATGATCTTTTTAAGGTTTCTTCCAACCCAAGCCATTCTGAGATTCTGTGTTGTGGCATGAGTGTCAGCAGGCAAATCGAGAATTAACAGCTGCATTGGCATTGCTGAGCCTTGGTGAATATTGAGCAGCTTGTGCCTCCACGAAATGAAAGTTGTGTTTTTGAAGAGTTTGTAAGCATTTGATTGGTGGAAAGAGGGTCCTGCTGAATTAGAGCAGCAACTGTAATTTGCTGTTGGCTAAGAACTCAAAGGCCCTCTGTGGCAGAAAATTATGTGTTTTAGTTTTATAGTCTCCACTCACTATCAGCTAGAATGTAAGCCTGCCATAGAAATAGACATGAAATTATCAGAACTCAGGAAACTTTAGATAGCGCAAGACCAATTACACATTTATTTAACATGTTGGGCTGTCAAAAGGATTGCTAACCTCCCCAGCATTCCTTACACTGTCTGTCTGCAACATCTTAAATGGAATTTTAGATGTCCATCTTTAGCCTTAAAGTGCTCAATGGTCTGGATCCAGGCTACTGTTGAGAGCTTAAGTACTGGGACTCTTGCAGGCAGCTGCGTTTGTCAAGCACAGTGGAGCTGCCCTTCACAGAGGTAAAGTCTGTGTGGGTGCTGTAACTCCCTAAATCACAGGGCCTGAAGACCACCTTAAGTGGCTCCATGCTCCATGGCAAGTACAGTGTACAGACACTTGATCTCAGCTTAGGCACTAAAAACAGAGGACACCAAAACATTTTCTTTAAGTCAAAACAAAAATTACTCTTCCCTTTTCCTTTTACAACTCCATGAGACAAACTCCATGTCCAATCCAAAGCAAAGAAGCAAAAAACCCTGTAATTAGAATCCCCATCTAAAACCAACTTACTGCCTTAGTCTTTTGTAAAACTGCATCTTTCAAAAGCAAATAAGTGAAACATACAGAATATATTGTCTAGCAACTCTTGGGATGTTCTCGGGTGTTGTGAGGATAAGGGCAGTGGCACAAGCTGCATAGAATAGAATAGAACAGAATAGAATAGGACAGAACAGAATAGAAACAAAAACTTCCAAGACTAACTTTCTCTGGGACTGTAAACAAATCATATTAATTCCTTTGTCCCATATTCTCCATCCTTAAAATATAAATAGTGCAATACTGTTTGTCTGAATTAGAGCTTTACCCCATTCTTGCTAAAGTCAGTGGCAGCAGAATCAGGCTCTGCTTTATTCAGTGAAACCCTTGGAGATATACTGTGATTTTAATAACCATTTCATCCCAAAAATGACATTAGCACAATAATCATATGTGACCTAAACAGTGAAGCATTACAGTACTTACAAAAGGCCTGGCTTTATATATTATTCACTAATCTCTAGGGTTTTGAAACCACTCAGTATGTACCGCCCTTATAAATTGTTTATATCTTTGCCATTCATTTCTAGCACAAATAGAACAGACAATGCAGTGTATACAGTTCAGAGCAAACATGTATTATTTAAGAAAGAAATCAAACTACCCAAGTCCTTTACTAAATTCTCATCCATGTGCACTGTTTTGAGCACTGCTTGGTGTTAAAAGTGCACATAAACTCAATCCTGTCTAAGTTAGTTTGACTGGACATGCATGGCAGATGCTTTTAGTTGACTCACATCTGCTCTAATTTTATTCATTTAAACAGAAATATTGACTCATTTGGATTTCAGTCAGATTTTGACACTGATTTATGTGGAGGTTGAATTTCATAGACTGATTATAGTTTTAGTGAATCAGTAGTGTTCTTATGAATGAGTCTGAAGTCCCTATAAAATTCTACCTTTAAGTTTTGGTTTTTTGTTTCTCTGATGTTGCAGTTTCCTCTTATGTTATTTCTTCCTCTTATGCTTTTGGAATTACTGACCTATTCCTATTCCATTTTTCTTGCCATTACAGCCACTGCATTTCCCTTGGGCTGCTGATAGGGTAAATGATGACTCTACTGTTATAGTATTCGGGTTTTCATTATACTTGATGACTTTTGTTTTATTAAAGCACAGGTATAACAGCAGAATTAAAAGTTTTCTGGAGCATCTGGTACCTCTATAATATTTTATTTTGTTAGACATCAGAAACATCTAGTAAGTCTTAAAGGCTCCTTAAAGACTAATGTGTCCAATAAATCTCCTGATTAAGAAGTACTCCAGCCTGTTTAAGGAGAAGTATTCCAGCTGTGTATGGGATATGGAATGAGGGGTGTGAGAGAAGCAGCAATACAGAAAAGATACCAAATTGTCTCCTTCACTCCTAGCATTATTTTGGGGGAAGAGCCCCTTCCAAAGTTGTGGGAAAACATTGAACTGATTTCAGTATATTTCTATACTGAGTTATGTTTTCTGGGACAAAGATGTTAGCAATTTATAAGCCTAATTCCATTCAACCACATAGAGTTAAACATATCTTTTAAACTTGCATTTTACTACATAAAATCTGCCTATCACTGTATTTAAGATTAGTGTTGTAATTAGTGATTAAGAAAGAACAAGTAACAGCATTTCTGTGGGATTTCTAATTGCCTTAAGTATGTTACAAACCACAAGTCTGAGATCTAGTGACAAGCCCTCCAAGAAGTGTCATAGATAGTGATAAATACATCAGAAGAAATACGTTATTGCTGTGGTAAAATAGAGTATTTATTTTACGTTATCCTGAATAAAGGACATAGCAGGTATTGATACTCAATTGAAATGCCTTGGTTTTGTGGGCAGAGTTCCAGTGGCAGATGGGAGCCTTCTCAGATAATTCATTCAGGACCAGCGCTTCTAAAAGAGAATATCAAGTAGTATCTTTTGGCATGGCTGGCAACTGTGGCCAACTTTTACAATAGATAGAGATGCAGGTACACATTGCCCCCTCAACCTAGCAAAAAGCTCTCTGCTACAGCCTGTGGTTGTACAGAGGACGATTGTGCCATGAGATTTCCCCATCAGTGAAATTCAACTGATTCAGATGACAAACTCTGTAAGACTCTAGTCAGTGTGATGCTTTGAGACGGATGCTTTTCAGTGGGGAAACAGTCACATTTTGCAGTGAAAGCCCTGGTGTGAGTATTGATTTCCAGTCACAGGAAAACTAAGAAAGGCACATGACTAACAGACTGCCACTTCACTGAAGATTTTAAACTGCAGGAGATACAGGGCAAGTAAAGGAGATCCTTTTAACTTTTAGCAATATACACTTTTTATTGTTTTGCTGCTTAGTAAGGAAAATGCCTTACACCCTGAACTTCCTGTGCAGGATAGTGTATTACAGTGTGAAAGACTCTATGAATATTAGATAGTGACCTTTCTCGCAGGAGTGCAGAGCATCTGGTACTCGCATTTTACTGAAAGCTGTGATCATTCTGTGTCATTATAGATCAGACCTCGCATGATCATTCTGTTCTCAGCACAGAGCAGGAGAGGGGCCTTGGCACTGCTTTCCCTTGTGTCACTGTTAGACAGCAGAAAGTCTGGGTCTAGCTTGAACAAAGCAACAGTCAAGCTGGAAAGTGAATGACTCTTTGGGGTTTGTATCACTCAAATCTCCAGTTACACTTTCAAAGGGCTGGTTCTTGCAAACCCTTGCAAGGTGAACCTGCAAGGTTCTGCTCAGCAGCTTTTCATGACCAAAACTCTGCTGTGGTCATGACAACCTTACAAGAGAGTAGCTAGCATGTGAAAGCAGCTCCTAAACTTACCCCACGAGGGTATATACTCCACGAGGAGTAGGAGAAGGAATACCCCACGAGGCAAAGTGGAATTTGATAGGAAGGCTGACAAAGGTGGATGAGATTTTCCCATCTGGTTAGCTTAGTGCCTGTTGGGGATTGCTGTGTTGAAGTATCACAGATCAGAGCTGATAAACACTGGCAGAGAAAAGAGACTTGGGGAAAAAAGCGCCTCCTGCAGTCTCTAAACCAAGTATTTGACACATATGATCATCGTCTTCCTCAGATTCTTTTGAGGTTTCATAGAAGTATGAGTTCTTTTGTTATGATGTTTTGTATTTGTTTCCATGCATTTTGTGCTTTTCTTTTTATCTGGAAAAATGCCAATATAGTCCAGCAGTGAGAAAGATTACCTTCAATATATTTTTAGTCTGATCACAACTTTATTTTCAAAAGAAAACCTAATTTAAAATTTATTAACTAAGCATAATTTTCTAAAAATATAAGAGGAAGGAAGGATTTAACTGAGATTATATTCCAGCACATCTTTTTACCAGAGTTTTTTATACTGTGTTACACAGCATATGAACATTTACTTTCACTGACTTCTTGTGTAAGGCTTAAAATAATAATGAAACAACTCTTGTTTCGTACAAGTCAAAGCACAGGCTGAGCTATAGTACTAATATGACACTGCTAAAAATTATTAATACCATAAGTCTTTCGTTACAGTCCTTATCACATTAGTTCAGGGACAGCATTCCAGCTTCTGCCAGCTCACTGTGTACATAATGTCTGCAAGTTATAAGAGTGTCATGAATATGTAGATATTTCTTAATTGACTTCTCACTGACATTAAGCCATGGCTTCTGAGCTGAAGTGACAACCTTGCAGAAGCCACCTCTGAGGGGAAAACTCTGCTCACAGCAATGGAGGACAACGCACTGAAGAAGCCCCGTGATATGCCAGGTAGCCAAGAGTCCAAGATGTGTGTCAGATAGTTCTTCTAAGCCAACTACCAACAGCCTGCAATCCCATTCAGTTTTCTGTGATGGAAATGGTTAAAGAGTGGATAGGGTGCAACACTACAGAGACTTTTCCCTCTGATTGCAGCAGTTCCAATGATATCCCAGCCTTTCCTACTTCCTCTGAAACAGACAGTTGTATGTATTTTATCTTGTCAGTTGAACTGCTTAGCTCTGCTCTGAAAAACATAAAATATGTTGTAGCTTACACTGAGCTCTTTGGCCATGTGGGATGGACATTTGCTTCCTTGACAATAAATCATTATATTAATTTTCCAGGGACCAGATTCTGTCATCTTCCTTCAGTCCATATTCAGGTAAAAATTCTTAATGAAGTTGCTAGCTCTAATTCCCGAATGCTAGCTTATTCTTTGCTTGCCAAAATTCTTAAATAACCCAAAAAGTTTTACCCTGAGTTACCCTGAATGCAGGGTAATTACTCTGTATTCTGGGATTTGGGCCGAATTGTATCTTTTATTTACACAAGTGAATTGACCAACTCCCAGTGGGATTTAACACATTTTTATGTCTGTGATGAAATGAAGATAGTGAAACCAAATAACTTAATGTCTAAGCTTCTTTTTAGATAATAGGAAAGCATTCTGGCTGTATGCTTCAGAAATCTTGCAGCTGATAAAAGCTGTATTGTTCATGTTGTCACTCTGATCACTCAGCTCCCACTCTGAGATAAGAGACAATAGTGTTTTCTCTGCAGAGGCCCTGGTTTTGCTTGGCAGAGCTGAACAAATGGTTGGAGCCAAACCTGTTCTGAGGTTCATCCAAATACAGATTTTCTTGAGTTTGTAAAAGCCTTCAGTCAGATCAAAATATACTTCTGTCTTGTTCAACTTTCATATGTAGTGAAAAAAGAGTATTATTCATTAGAAAGAGTGGGATTTGCTTGGTCTAACTTTGCTGTCTCAAAACCAGGCATCCATTCTAGGCCTTTTCTTTTCTTCCTGAGGTATCGACATTTCCAGGGTATGTAAGTGAAAGGCAGAGGTGTATTAAACAAGTGAGACAAATTGTTTTCTGTTTCTCTTTCAACTAAAAATTCAGGCTAGAGTGAGAAGCTCAGAAATAGGCGTGTAAATTTTGTCTGTTTAAAAGTAGATTGTAGAGAAGGAGCATGCTGAGTGTGCAGCCACGTAGTTACATTGTAGATGTGACTTTAAAGCATACTCTTAAAATAATCAGCAATATTCTTTGAGACCAGTGTTAAATCTAAAAAGCCTAGATATAGGACAGTAGCACCTCTCTTCTCACAAATTATCAATCAAGAAATATTTACAGATGCTACATCACAATCATTTTATACAATAATTACATCTGGCAGAGAAAAAAAAGGTGATCTATCCCTAACAGAGTTTCAGAAAGTAAAATTCGTTATATACAGTTATTTTTTTAGGTATTATTAATAAGTATTAAATATTTATTCACCAGACACCACTTTTTTCTTCATACTTATACAGTGTAGCTCAGATAGTGAAGAAAATAATTTGTGGGAAGTTGATGTTTGAAGTTTTTACCCACAATAAGATAGCACTTTCATTTGACAAATGTGAGATTATATTTCCTTAAGCAGCACTGAAATATCGAATGTAGTGTTTGACAATTTCTCTATTCCTAGTTCTGCACATCTCTAAGACTCCACATAATAATAATTTAGTTCAAGAAATCAAAAACTCAGCAAGCAGTTCAATAAAAGTCAAAAGGCATTTCCTTTAGCATAGAATAAAATTTTCTAGTGTTTTACTTCTTTATACAGTGACTTTCTTCAAGGAAAAAACAATTTATTTGTTGAAAAATGGAAATGCATAATTCATGGGAAAATGAGTAGCTTCTATGCAAGGGTAAAACCTTTTTCTCTTTATTTATGGTAATATGGGATTGTGAAGGAAAGAGCAATTAATGCAAATTTCTATTTCAAATTTTATTTTATTAAAGTACTGTCTAATGTGACAGTGTCAACTGCATAACCAACATGTCAGTGTTTCCCCTATTCCTTAGGGATATAAAAAGCTCAATTTCAATTGTCTAGCCAATGAACAAGAGCATAGAACTGCTATCTGGAATAGCTTTTACATGGTAGATTGCTCTTCTGGTACATCTCTTCAAAAATTGATATGTGCATAAATAGTACCTCTATGTATAGAATATGGATTGTAAGTAAATTGACTGAGAAGATCTTAAAGCAGAGCAAAAATTAACAATCCAAGGAACCCTACAGTAACAGAAACCGAATACATTCTGGTATGAATTATGTGCAACATGCTGCAAAGACAAAAATTAAAATGTCTCTGTCGTATTGTCTGCTTATTGTTCAAGGTAGTTGTCTACATAGGGTCATTGAAAATAAAATACTTTTCTTGAATTAAACCTTCATTTGATAATAAGTGATATGAATACCTTTTTAAAATATTAAGCAATGACCAACACAGGAGAAGAGATACTTACTGAGTGAACTATTGAAAAGAAACATTTTTTCCTGCATCCAATATTAACTCAAGTCTCATTCTGATCAGTCTGAAATTTTAAGGATTACCTCTACTCTTTTACTGAGTGAAAGTAAAAAGATCAGCTTCTGAAAAAACATGGTCATCACTGTGTTAAATACAAATTCTTTTGATGTTGAAACCATTCTGTGGATGTATTAAGTGCCTTAAATGTTAAAATGTTTGATATGTATGCCATATATATATCCAGCATATATGTTGCTAATTTTTAGTGAACAAAGTTTTTCCTCAGACCTGGATTGCCATGCTTGACCTTCTGCAACAGTAACATCCATCTCTCACCTTTCAGCACAACCTGATACTAGCTTTTATAAAGACAAACACAGTTGTTTCCACATAAAATAGTGTAATGAATATTGATTTTTTTTTTTTCAAAGACATAAAATTATCTTGGTTTTTTCTTCACAATAGTCTATTGATTTGTATTTAGTTATTAGACATTCATCTATTACCTTCTGGTTTTATGATTATAGCTGTATTGTCACCAAAAGCATAACCAGATTAAAATCTGACCTGTGTGATTTGGACTGATATTTTTGAGTGTGTATGTGTGTGTGCGTGTGTGTGTCTTGGAAAATGGAACATAAAAAAAAATTGAAAATGTGCTATTGAGTGTTTCTAGTTCCAGTGCAGGTCAATCATTACTATGGGTCACTGGAAATCATAATAGTTATTACAGGTCACTGAACTTTGTAACATCTGTGGCTTTGCACTCTTCTGAAGCTATTTTTAGAATTTATAAAAGGAGTTCAAGTTCATGAACTTTTTTCTTCAGTAATTTGTACCCATAGCAAGTTTCAAGGTTGTTGTAATTTTAAAGTGAAAGCTACAGAGAGAACTGTACAGAATCAAGACCTCCCACTGACTTAGAATGGATGTTTTTTCTCCCTTTACTGTACTTGAGAAGTTCATGCCAGAGAGTAGGATTCAAAGTAACTTGTTGGTTGATCAGGGAGTCACTTAAAATTATCATGGTCTCTATGAAGTTTCTAAAGCTCACTTGAGAGAAATATCACACAATTTTACTCACCAAATATGTCTTACAACTGGCTTGGTTTGCTTAGAGCCACAGATTGCCATGATTGGACATTGAAGTATCAAAAGAGCCTTTGACTCAGCAAGGGGCCTCAACTCTACCTGAGGGATCAAGAAATAGGAAACACCTTTTTTTTTTGAGACTCCAGTAATGGCAGATGAACTGCCAATACATGCTTGTAAAATGGGCTGATGTTAGAGCTTTGCTAGGGAATGTTCTTTCAGGACTTTCTTCTGAGACAGCTATTTAAACCAAGAGAAACTTCACAGGAGTGTAATGAGGATGTATGAGGCAGAGTGCTAAGAAGTTAGCAAGGTCTTAACTGTTATTGTTTAGTTATGTTTGGCTGGTTCCTTATTATATGTAGAATTTAGGTGATTTGCTTCTCAGTGCACTTGTCAGATTAGATTCCTTTCTAAATTTCCTATCCTTGTACTGGTAGCCCACGTGGTCTGGGCAGACACCTAATTATTACATTTCTTGATTAAGACCTAAGCAACTCTGGTGAGTTTACCTTGTCTAGATGCCAGGTGCCTACCAAAACTGCTCTATCTCTCCCCTCCTCAGCTGGACAGGGAAAAAGGGATGGCAAAAGGTTTGTGGGTCAAGACAAAGACAGGGAGCGATTACTCACCAGTTGCCATCATAGGCAAAACAGATTCAACTTGAGGAAAATTAATTACCAATCAAGTCAGACTAGGGTAATGAAAAATAAAAGTTAAATCTTAAAACATCTTCCCAGCACCCCTTTATTCTTTCTGGACTCACCTTCACTCCTGAATTCTTTACTTCCTCCCCCCCAGCAGCCCAGGACATGGGAAATGGGGGCTGCAGTCAGTTCATCACACGTTATCTCTGCCATTCCTTCCTTCTCAGTGGGAGGACTCCTCACACCCTTCTACTGCTCCATCATGGAGGTCCCTTCCACAGGAGACAGTTCTCCATGAACTTCTGCAGTGTGAGTCTCTCTCATAGCCTGCTGTTCTTCACAAACTGCTCCAGAGTGGTTCCCTTCCACAGGATCACTGATGGGCTTCTGACCCACCATGGTCTGCACCAGGGGTTGCAGGAGAATCTCTACTCTAGACCTGGAGCACCTCCTGCCCCTTCTTCAGCAGTAATCTCGGTTTCTGCAGGGCTGTTTCTCCTGTGCGTTCTCACTCCTTTCTACTTGCTGAAGTTGCTGTTGGTCAGGTTTTTCCCCTTCTTGTTAAAGCTGTTATCCCAGAGGTGCTATCACCATCACTGATGGGCTTGGCCTTGGCCAGCAGTGGGTCCATCTTGGAGCTGACTGGCATTGGCTCTGTTGCACGTGGAGGAAGATTCTGGCAGCTCTTAATGGAAGTTACCACTGTAGATGCCCACTGCCAAAATCTTGCCATGTAAACCCAATACAGAACCTCACATGGCGGTGCATTTAGTCTCAGAGCTGGATGTTACTGGGTTCCCAGGGGGTTCAGTGGGTGAACTTAACACTGCACCTCGCAATCAACATCTTGGCTCTGATTTGGACTACTGGAACCAAAAAGACAACTGATGTTGCTGGGGCTAATTAATATCAAGATGAAGCTGCATCATGGGGGATAGAACATGGATTGTTCCCTGGTCTTTCTGTATTTATCAGCACAGATGGAGGCACTCAGTTCCGTTCCTCTTCAAAAGACTGTGGGCATGTGGGAGGAGGAGTGGTTTTAAGATGACTCAAAGCAGCATATGTGCTATTCCACAGACCTCCATACACAGACATGGAAACTTTGTAAGCTGGGAAACAGGCAGAGAAATTTCCCTCATTAGAAGTAAGAGGAGGCCAATTAACTTCAACCAAAAAGGATGCCATCTTTGCCAGTATGCTATGCTGTGTTACAAAGTGCTCTGGCCCTACCTAGAAAGCTTCAGGAGAAAGAATGGGGTTTGGTGTCAGGTGAGATAAAGAATATGCTGTAATGTTAAAATGCCTGATCTGAAAAGAGACAACTTAATATCTTGCTGTAGTATGGGTTGGCTGAAGCTGACCAGCTTCAATATTACCTCATCCGTTAAGACAATCGCCTGTCTGAAATAAACACCATAACTAACACAGGAGTCAAACAGAGAAAGACAGACACTAAACAATATCTTTATATAACTGATTTCTGACCTTTAGTGCACTTAAACAAAAATCTAAAAAAATATACAAATCCAAAGTCGGCAAATCCTTCCGTTTTCTCAAGCCATTATCTTGCTTTCTGAAGAGATAGCACCTTCCCTCGGCCTTCTGCTGCTTTGTTTAATCTTTGGTGATTTAAATATAACTTCATTGTGTTTGCAAATAGTATTTGTTAGGGAGAAAGTTAAAGTAACTCCTTCACAGGGATAATAGGAAAAACCTCAAAACAAAGCAACTTCAGAAAAACAAGATTATTTTTGATCACAGCATGTGATGGCTGAAGAGGCAGAGTAGACATTAGAAATTGGCTGACTGAGGGATGTGCCATATTGTCACATGAATAATTCATTTTCCAGATAATGTAAAGCCTCGTATATAATGTTTCTTGAAAATAAGTATGAAGATAAACAACATATTTATCTGTTCCGCTCCTGCTGTACACCAGAAGGAGAAATACATTCCTCTTTGCAGTGAGGGAAAGGACTCCGGTAGATAAACTTATACTACCTGCATACACTAGTAAATTGAACTTTTTTGAAAACTTTGAGTTATGTGTAGGAAAATATTGTGACTTTCAGAGAAAGATTGTGACTTCTCACAATAGTGGTTTGTTTATTTATACGCATCCAAGACAAAAATAGCTTTGGAGGTTCTGATTCAAAAATGGTTTGACTTTTTGGACTTTTCTCAGACAGCTTGGAGCAGAGGATCTATCCATCTTAAAAAACTTCATCTCTAAGTTAAAGTGATCATCCCTGTGATTAATGAAATAATAGCCTTTTACATTTTTTATTTGTCTCTAGGGTTTACCTTATTTTGCTTAAAAAAGGTTACAGAAATTGCTCATGTGATTCCTAACCTCAGATTTCACTTGTAAAAAATTGAGCAAATATGATTTATATTTATATAACAAGACTGTCCTATGATTCATTCAGTTTATTAAAATAAAAGATAATTTTTAATATCCACAGTATTTTTGTCAGTCCTTGTCTGAACATGCTTGTATATTTTTTTTATATTTTGTTCTGCATGTTCATCAAAGTGAGAAAATTTACTGTCTCACATATCATTGTAAATCATAGCAGAAATCCTAACAAACGAGTTAATTTTAAATCTTTTTACTGACTTGCAACATGTGTTTAACAATGTACTTAATGAGGTATACTTAATGAGATGATGAGTCCATGGCTAAGTACTGATATTTTGACTCACCTAGCATCACATTGTTTTTTGATTTCATTCCGCATCTGTTTTCTTACAGTATTTGTGCAGAGGGTATAATGCAGCTAAAAGGCTGCATTGATAGCTTAAAGAATTCTTTAATATTTATAAAGACAGTTAATAATATTCTATTGTTTACAGCATCTTCATGCTGGAAGAGATTTAGAGCATGAATTATTCCAACAGTGATATATTATTCTGTTTTAAGTAATGGGAACCTGTGGCACAGCACTGTTATGAGATTTTACCCAGATGTCTAACTTACAGTGGAAGGATTCCTCTCTCAGAACTTTTCAGTTCTTAAGTATGACCCATTTGACCTTTAGGAACCATCTAGAAACAGTCACACAAATCTGTGTTTGTCTGTTCCTCTAGTTTGACCATAAAGATGATTTTCCCAACTCTAAGAATTTCTGGTGTTGGTGTCTGGACACAAATTAGAAGGCAGACCTTTTCATTATCAATCAGTGTATTTTTCTCCACCCTTTCTTTGTGTGAGCTGTCCTTCTTCCCTTGACTCAGTGTGTGTTTCTTCCAAGTGGTGAATCCATGGCTGTACACTGTTATAAAGGGATTCTTTTGATTAGCCTCACTCTGTCTTATCAGGTTACCATACTCATGATTATTTATTGCACTTTTAGTATTTTTGAACCTGTTTAGTCTTCCTTTAGACACATTATGACAGCAGCAGATTTCAATGGTACAGAAGAGCTTGTTCAAAATGAAAAGGTATTATTTATTCAGGATGTTGCAGCAGCAACCAAAACCCGAGTAATAACCTCCTTTACCTAAACCCTGAAATCTCCTCAAAGATGTGGCAATTTCCATATAACCAAAGTTCTGCTCTCTTCCCCTCCTTCACTTTGCATTTGGGCTGATACAGGGTCTTGATATCTCTGTTTGCCCTTTAAGCAGTATTGCCTATGGCTTATCTCTCAACTATTTTCAAACTCTGCAGAAGGTTTCATACGAAAAACCATGGAGGTTTCAAGATAAGAACATTATTTCCAATTAGATCCCTGTGGATCTAGTCAAGTTCATGAGTCCATAGTGGTGGAAATAAAAAGTGATAAAAGAATTGATGCCAGTGCCATCCATTTGAACACTGAGGATTTAGTGGCTTAACTGGCAATACACTATTCAATCAGAACATATATATACATAAAATTACTTTTCTCCCCCAGCACTAAAGTTAAAAGAATGAACTACAGTCCCATGATGCCACTTTTCTCTTCATTACAATTATCTGTTATTTTCATTAGTACTGTTCTATATGCACTTCGGGGACTGTTGTTTGTGACAAGAAGACTATGAAAACTTCATAATTACTTTGGTGGAAACATTTATAACTCCCTCCTCTACCTGTGTAAAATAGCTCATTTTAACATGTGCTAAAATACTGAAATCAAATGTGTAAGCAAGCTTTTAAAGAACACAAAGAATTTCTTAGAATTGCTTTTACTTGAACTACACTAAGGGATAAACCTGTCAAATATGAAGCCAGATATATGTGATAGTTTACATGTTTAAATATATAGAAGCAGGGCTTTGTAGTTTTATTTCTATCTAAATTCAGTGCTCCAGACATTCCTTCTACCAATGCTCTCAGAAAGGAAAAACAAGAATAAAGATAATGACCTCATTCCAATTTACTACAGTTAGCAATGGTTGGATATAGTAGCACAGATTTAGTTTGAAACAGTCTTTTATTTCTGTTTTCTTTTCCCAAATCTCCAGACGTATTTCAATGCAGAGATCAAAATTTCCACTGTTCCTCTTTTACGTTTCTAATTTTTGTATAATGTTTTTAAAAGGGTCCAGAAATGCATTGCACAATGTTTTCTTCATAAATCTTCAGCATAATATCTCAGTTTATACTGCTGGATGATCCCAGCTGTGACAAAATAGTTTGGATTTATGGATTTTTCTTGCTGTGGTATTGGCTATTTTGATGAATACAATGATAAACGCTCTCATGGAACTCTTCTTCTGGCAAAATATCAGTTGAAGGTTTGAGGTAGCCCATGTAGAAGCACGAGGCTAAGGCTCTTTCCTGAGCACATTCTGCACATATCGAGTTATACCATAGAAGTACCTATGGGATGCAAATATTCCTCTTCAGTGAGACAAACTAATGTTATGCTTATTTTTCGTGATAGGGTATATGGGTGATATTTAATGATCATACAGACTTAAAGGTTATTTAAATTAGAGGCAGTTACTTTTGCTGTCAGGGATAGTTTTGCTATCTAGTCTATTTGCCTATTTTTTTTCTGTTTCTTTTAGTTTCTTTTCTTTCTGCTTTTTGCTTCTTTCTGATCACTCCTATCTTTTTTCCCCTATAATTTAATTCTTTTTTTACCATATTTTTTTTTCTGCTCCTCATTTAAGGACATTGATTTTTACTGTAACAGTTTCTAACAAGAATAATGTGTTACATTAATGTGCTTTGATACTTCAACTGGATACCTATATATTTCTATGTTTCCTTTTCCTAAATATAGTTCCTTTTAAATTTCAGCCTTTTTTTAGGTTACTTATAGAAAATTTGACACTTTTGTTCTTGTATTTTTATTCTCCAGCTCTTAAAGATTGTTTTAGCTGGTGTTGTGGCTTAGCCCCAGACAGCCATCAAGCCCCACGCAGCCACTCGCTCACTCCCCCACCAGCAGAACTGGAGAGAGAATCAGAAGTGTAAAAGCCAGAAAAATCATGGTTTGAGATAAAGACAGTTTAATAGGAAAACCAAAAGCAGCACATACAAGCAAAATAGAACAAGGAATTAATTCACTTCTTCCCATGGGCAGGCAGGTGTTCAGCCATCTCCAGGAGAGCAGGGCCTCATCTCACATAATGGTGACTTGGAAAGACAAGAACTACTCTTTTTTATCCTTTGGGAATTTTCTCCATCCATTTGCAGTATCATGACTTCAGACTGGAGATGTCTACATGTAGGTAATACTGAAAATTATGCCTTCCATGGTAGATGCTATTTGCAAAGCCATGTTCAATAGTGAATTGCATAATATATAATTTACTGAATCACTCAGGACTCAAGGTACTTTTAACTGGATCACTGAATAGAAAATTCCAGTGCATTGAATACTTTGGTGTTTGTAGCCATTACAACTCATAATAATAGCTGTGGATCTCATGTGAGCTATAATGACCCAGTTTGATAAAGATCCATGAATTAGAAAAAATGTGAATGCAGGGTGTATTTGTGGACAAAATTTTATTGTATTTATACATTTGGTTTTACAAAATGTTTTATCTCACTTGATTCATTGCCCAGCATCAGGTAATATGTTGAGAGTTCTGTATTGTCCTCTATGTTACATTTTCCAATGTCTTTCTTGTTTGCAGAACTCAATCTTTATCATGGTATCACAGTAATTTAATAATAATAATAATAATTGCCCTTTGTCTTTCAGTGACAAGGGGCTTGTCTTTATGTATCTCTTCCATTCCAATGTGCTGCAATGTAGACTATTTCCTGCAGTTCACATTAAATAGCTCTTGATCACAGGCAATCAAAGGCAGCTTCTCATTTTGCCCTGGAGAACCCATGATTTGAAGGCTGAAGACTCTTCTCTCAGTCAAAAGCTGAATTTCAGTCAATCTACATGATTTCCATTTACTTTAAATACATAATGCATTATCTTTTTTCTATGACTTTAGTGTCTACTTTCCTCCTCAAAGAAAAGTGCAAGGTTGACAACATAGGACTGGATCTATAAATGGGACTCAGCCTCAGTGCTGAGTGCTATGGTACCCTTTAAAAGATGTGTTTTGTGCATTTAGTGACCAGCTTGACTTCTGAGATGTCTAGGCATTGAAAGAGTACAAAAGACTTTTAGGGATTCCAGCTGCATTATCAAGTGGGAAGTGCTAGGAAAATGCTTACATTATCTCTAGAATAGTTACACAATTCAATGTCTATTTAAAAGGTACCTAATTTTTTACACACTCATAAGAAAATTTTTCGTTATTCCTTGGCCTCTTTTCTGCCCTTTTCTTTCAGACCATTGCAAGGGAGTAATATATTTATTTCTAAGTAAGTTTTTTCTCTTTCCACATGGTTTAAAATCTAGTATTGAGACTGAAGAGAAATTTGAGAAAGATGGGTCCCTTTACACATTTTCACTCATTTCCTGCTTCATGCAACTGAGATAGTGACTTAAAATGTTATTTGATATTGAGATATTTTCTGTTTCTCCTCTGAAAGCTTACCCTCACTGGACAGCATTATGAAGGACAGAAAGGAAAATCAGAGGAAAAAATTGAGAAAAATTATTCTGAAACAGAAACTATGGGATAGAACAGATAATGATAAACTTCCTGTTTGGTCAACTCTATGCCCAAGCCAGAAGATTGTACATCATTTTATGTCTGATTTGATGAATATTTTGTTCGATTATAAAAAGTTCAGCCTTATGCTGAATACCTTTTGCCTTCTGGTTACAGTAGTACACCAATTCCTAGAAGCAGGAGGAGAAATTTTATGCATATATTGTCTTTTTCAGGCAAGTAGTCAAACCATTGATTCTTCATTATAAGGAGGCTTTCTTTCCATCTATGTTTCATCTGCAGGTACTAATCTTGCAGAGTATCAGACCAGGTGGACCAGCAACAGAGAATGAGGCATTCCTAGCTTGCAAATCCCAAGGCTTAGATGTGAGACTTCAGTCGGGGGGGCATTGCACTTGCTTTGCTTTTCCTGGTCTTTGGACACCTTGTGGTTGTTGCAAATGTGACTTGCTCTGCTTCAAAAAATTAGTAAATGTTGCAAGGAATTGAGTAAAGGAGATGAATGCTGAACCTCTTTGCAGTATTAGCCCTTTCTCTAATTTCTTTATTAGAAGTTACTCCAGTTGTCTGTAACCACTTTGCACATTTCCTTGAGGCTGTGGACCACAGCCAACTGAATGTATCTTCATCTAACATTTATCTATGAAGTTTCAAAGGCAAATGTTTTGGGTATTTTTCTTGATTTACAAGCCTGTCTTCTGGTTTTCCAGAAAATCGTATCATAGCTGAAGCAACGTATATAATTAGACAAATGAAAATAAAGATAAAATCTAAAGTACTTGTGAGCTATAAAGAAGCTTTGATTCTTTAATGCACACCTCCTTTTGCTATTGCTACATAGTGTTTTTCAAACCTTACAGTAAGATGACAGATAATTCCTGTGGAAAGCAATGTAAAACTATGTAATAACTATCTTTGTCTTTGATCTAAGACCAGTTGTATCCTGTGCTGTATTTTGAAAAACACTGCTAGCAGGTTGAGGGTGCCCCGCTATTCAGCCCTAGTGAGGCCACATCTTGAGTGCTGTGTCCAGTTCTGGGCTTCTCAGTACAGGAGAGACATGGAGATGCTGAAATAGGTCCAGTGGAGGGCTGCAAAGATGATTAAGGGACAGGAGCATCTCTCTTACGAGGAAAGGTGGAGGGAACTGGGCCTGTTCAACCTCGAGAAGAGACAACTGAGAGGGGATCTCATCAATGTCTGTCAGTATCTGAAGGGAGGGTGTGCAAAGGATGGAGCCAGGCTCTTCTTGGTTGTGCCAAGCAATAGGACAAGAGGCAATGGGCAGAAACTGAAGCACAGGAAGTTGCACCTGAATATGAGGAAGAACTTCTTTACTGTGCAGGTGACCACATACTGGAACAGATTGTCCAGAGGGGTTGTGGAGTCTCCGTCACTGGACATATTCAAGAACTGTCTGAATGCAATCCTGTGCCATGTGCCCTAGGATGACCCTGCTTGAGCAGGGAGGTTGGACCGGATGACCCCCAGTGGTCCTTTCCAACCTTACCTGTTCTGTGATTCTGTGATTCTTGATGAAGCGATAGCAATACACATCTCAATGGTTTATTGACTAATGAACATTTAAATGATTCAGTCATTTATAGGACAAAAAAGCAGATATTGCCTTGTCATGAAAATGGCATAAATTTGGTGGGCAATGAAAAGAATGTTTTCTGATCTTTATCAGCTTAAATAAAATAATACATTTAGTTTTCTTTCTGACTTTGCTGGGGACTGCATGCCTTTTACTGTAGACAGCAGCTGAGTGAGTTTGGAGCACTGTGTCACATGTAGCTTTCATCAAAAAATTTGCCTGAATACAAGAGAGGAAACGTTTTGAGAGGCCCACTTCACAGGCCTTGTAAACAGGGCAATTCATATGAAAACACAAGTAGCTCTCAGAATCAATAAAGATCATAGTCAACATCATCATCATTATGTGCAATTCTGTAGCCCCTTTTAACTGAGATCATAAAGAATTTTACAAGTAATTGCAATTGCATTTCACCAGCTTCCTGTATGGCAGTGCACACTTTACCAGTCCCACACATTTGTCTTTTAAAGTGATGATCTTTACTTTTGGAATTTTAAACCATTTTGTGTTGTAAGAAAAACATAAATAGAATATTTGAATATAAAGGTTAAAGACTAAGTGTTCTAAAGCTGCAGAGGATAGGAATTTATTGCTCCACACCACAGTTTTTGACTAGCTTGCTAATAATATTTTCAAAAGTGTTCTGTTAATGTAAAACACAGGTCCAGTTTCAGAAGCAAAAATTAATTGGTATTACAGTATATATATATATTTTTTTTAAATATCTATTTATATATAATTTATATAAATTTATATATATATTTATATATATAAATGCATATGAATATACAATTCATATACATTTACACCTCTTTTCCCTTAGAAATATTATTAACCAATAAGCCACAATTCAAAATATTTTAATAGCTTCAAAAATATGGCCCTTTGGAACCTCAGACTAATTACAATTCAGTTCAACCTGGGCTTTTAATTACTTAAGTTACTTTTGAAAATTGAATCTCTAAGTCATTACTGCCAAGATACTTACAATTATAAGGGCCCTTAAATTCCTCTGAATGTCAGCTAAGAGCCCAGATGACTTTCTGACTCTGTTGTTCAGTATTTTTGGCCAATGTCACCGTGGACATACTGAGTGTCTAAGCTGGAGACAAGTTTTGCAGTGCATGACCCTTAGAGATGTATTTTATTCCTTATTGGCTGCATTGTGTGAAAACATGCTCCGCATCAAAATATATCCATGAGATATTTTCAAGTAGAGGAGTGAAAGCTATATCCTACACCATCTTTTTTTCCCATTCTAAAAATATCTAGACCTGTTTCAGGCCTCTAGATTGTGTGCAAAACTCTATTATGTCTTTCAGGTTTAGAAAAACGTAAGCTTGCAAGCTCTTGTGTATTTAATCATACATGCAAAGAGTTAATTGGAACCATCTGTTTCTTCAGGACAGAGTTGAGTCTACATGTGAATCAGCTAGTAGGAATCTCTCTTTCCCTGTCAACTTTCCTGAGGCAACTTTTAATATAGTATCAGACACAGGAAGAGAGTCCTATTTTTATATTTGCATCAGATGTTTTGAGACAGTCAAATGCTAATACTGTTGCAGCAACATTTGGAAGAGGATAACATGGTAAGGAAAGGATCAGAAAACATATGGGATTTGTCTTGGAAGTTAAGAACTTTGTGACTTTCAGCATCAATGTTTTGTGAAAAGATGGCTGATTCTGCACAACTTTCAACATTGTTTTCTATGCATCAGTGCAAAGAAAAATTTTTCTTTGTTTCTAAATAAAGAGATGTATTACTGTTTTATTTAGATTGCTTCATATGGTACATAACACAGAAGGAACAGGCAGGTTCTTCTCACACATGCAATCTCATATATATAATATATCTGTTATATATTATGTGATTGCTGTTGAAGTAAAAAATCCACTCCTGAAAACACTGAGGCTGATGCAAGTAATATCAGCAAATACTTGCCTTGTATTTTGCAGGAAATTCTGAGCCTAGCTTCCAGTATTATGACAGCTCTGGAATGACTGATAATGTGCAGGTACATATATATGTATATGTATATGTATATGTATATATATATGTATATGTATATGTATTTTCATATTCATGTAATCGGGATTTTGGTGACTATCTGCTCCTGACTTGTATGTATAGTGTTTATTCTTATTAATAAATTTTGTGGTAGTAAGATGTTACTTTGTATTAAAAGGGATATATTTTTGGGAATTATTGTTATTTCATGTTTCCAGAAATAAACAGACTTTCTTCCTCCACAAGTGAAAGCTGATCACAGTCTAAGGAGAAACGTACATATGTTTTTGTATATAACAGGCCATCTCTCTCAGTATCCAAGAAGTGTAACCACTAAAGTTTGTATTCCAAGGTAAATATTATACAACATTGTTAAATGAGAGTACTGCCTGAAAACAAGAGTTCTGCAGCTGTCTTCAAAGCTTGTACTGCTCATGTGGATCTTAATTCAAAGCTTTAACATACTCCATATGATGGGGCTGAAGCAATTCACAGCAACAGCAGGAGGTGTTAATGGCAACTTGTATATGTGATGTTTCAACATATTTCAGGAGACAGAAGATAATTGACACTTTAGGATCTCACATATGTGTGACAAAATTGAGCTAATTATTCTTTGTAACCTGAGATTTAATCCTTCCAGGCAGGAGAACTAATGGAGTTTTTATTATGATGTAAAAAAGAGCTAATTAAGAGATCATTTTTTAAAAAATTATGTTAAATAGACAGAAGAAAGACATGTAGTACTTGACTCCCAGAAAGTAAAGGAAGAGTAACTAATGAATGAGACCCAAAAGAAAATCTTTCTGTTGGTTTCACAGACATGATAAAGGCAATTCCAAAAGGCCTACAAAATTCCCTGATCTTTCTTACTAATGAAAGAAAAAGTCAGTGGCAGAGACATTTTTTAGTGGTGACAATAAATATCCCATCTGTTTTTCACTCATCCAGTAAACCAAATTTGGAGTTTATTTGTGAGGGAAAAAAACAAAGAAAAAGGAAGTGTTTGTTTCTGAATTTATTTAAAGTCAAATATTCTCCTTTTCCAAGCATATTGTTGGTTGTAGTAGCTCCAATAGTTTTGCCCCTTGAGAACAGAGAATGTATAGGATGATCCTGTGAATTTCTTGTATCTGAGCCATTGTTTCCACAGTTGAAAGCAACAAACAAGACAGCATGTATTTATTAAGAGGTGTATAATATAAAACTCTATTCTGAACAGCAGGAATGGTTCTGGCTCACCTGGAAAGATTGCACATGACTAGGTATGGCTAGGGAATGGGAACATACCAGGTCCTATTTAGGTTTGGGACCTTAGTGTGATAGCAAAGTGATTTGTCAAGAAGAAAGGTTTGGAAGAGACCAATCTCAATCATTTGGAAGACTCCAATCCCCAGACACCACAAGCAGCTATATGTTATAGACTGTAAAGAGCTATGCCCCTCACATTAGGCTTTTCTATTTTTTTCCACAAATGATTTCAAAATTAGTAAATCTTGCAACTATCAGCTTATCAACTATGAACACACAGGAATGGGTATGGAAGGGGTTTCACTGGGAGCTAAAAATGTTTTCTACAATAAAATTTGATTGAAATAGACAGATGACATTGGGCTGATAACACTTTCTCCGTTCTGCCATCCTTTAGTTAAAAAAACAACCCAAATCACCATTGTTTGTTTAGTGACAAGAAGGTAGCTAAATATATGTCTGGTGTTCCTCTATAACAGCATCCAAGTTGACAGAAAAACATTAGAAATAGTTTTTTTTACTTTACAGGCACCACCTTCTATAGAGATCTGCAGATAATTTTCAAATCCAGACTCCTCTTTCCTAAGTTAGTTACCTAAAGTGCATTTACATAGATTGTGTTTTTGCAACAGCTCACTTCCCACAGGCCAAAAGGAAAATTCTTCTTTAAGCTTCAGGGACTATATTTGGATGAGTTGATGGTCTGCCTGAATGTTGCCTTTTAACTTGACCAGGCTGGGTGGATAGCTGTGGGCTGATAAAATGCTCTCATTTCATTCACTCAGTCATGTTGACTCCTCTTTGTTCCCTCTCCTTTAACTTTTCTGTGCACAATGTTCTGTTCATTCCTGCCTGTACTTGAGTAGAGTCCTCTTTCCCACATTTATTTTAAGGCAAAAAGTAATATGTTCAACATCAGGCACTGCAAAGAGAGCATCCAGCTGTCAGTAAGTTTTTCCTGGAAAATCAGACCAGAAAGGACACCTTTTGTTAAGAGCCTTCCAAACCACTATTTCTAGCTTCATAGGAAGGCTGCTTCATAGACTCCTGAAGACCCAGAAGTCAGACTAAATTGTAACCTCTGTGCTCTGAGAGTGTCACAGGTATGCACACATGCCCAGTCAGTGAAAATACTTTCTGACATGTGATATACAAAAGAAAAAAGCCAGCTCCCATCATTGTGGGGTACAGTTCATGTATATAGATCCTTACACTGTCCACTCTTCACTCTACTCAGAAACAGCTCAAGAGAGAGGGTACAAGGCCTGAGAAACCCACCAGAAATCTTATCACAATATCCTAACAAATACCCTCAATTTATTAAAATTTACCCTTTTAAAATCAAGCCGCTTCCTTCCAAATCAACTGTTAGCAAAATGAAATAGAAACAATCATGTCTGCACAATGCAGTTAGAAAATCTGCTGCCAGTGACATTTTTCAGGCTTGAAGAAGTCTCCGTGAAGCCGTCATCTGCTCTTGGGCAGTGCCACTACCATTGCACTGTCTCTATAGAAAAGCTACTAGAAATAACTATTTCTTCCTCTGACAGGATCCTCAGATTTTTTTCACACTAGCTCCTTATTGCCATCTAAGTTTTAAATTTTTCCTTATGGTGTAGTTTGACTTTTCTTTACTCTGAAGTAGTGACTGGATTATTTGATCCCTCTTTTCTAGCTTCTTTTTTCTTCCTCATGGCTATAATATCTGTTGTGACTGTAGAAAATTGAATTGAGTAAGTGCAGTCTTTAGATTTTTTTTAGACTCTAAAGGAGGATTACTGTGATGGAAGATACCTTGTAAGTTACATGGAACTGAACTTCCTTAGAGATTGATAGCAAGAATTTAAATTTGAATCAGGGCTCTGTGCAAATGAAGAGAACTGAGAAGTCTCCTGTAATTATTTGCCATAGACAACACTGGCGATGAAGAAAGCCATTTCACTCTACTATGATGAGACACCCATGCTATTCTGAAGTCCATTCGCCCAGTGTGGGGGTCATTAAAACATGAATCATCAGCTGAAATAATGGAACAAGATCTTCTGGACAGCTACAGGTATAATTTTTGCATTTGATTGGCTAGTAGCTGACATAAATTTGGGAAAGATGGCAGAAGTGCAAATATTTGTGATGAAATTAATAATATTTCTGAGATCTCTTTTTGGCAGAAAATGCTTTTTGTAATCAATAGAACTTAGTAAATAAATCCATGTCTTTCCTTAACTGTGCTTTTCTCAAGTTCTGTCTTTTAATGATTTGGCCTGGGCAGCCATGGTGCGGCTTATATATTCCTACACCAATCTATGAACCCTTTCCCGTGCTTTTCTCTTTTCTTACATCATTCTTTCACTGTATTTTCTTCTTAAGAAAACAATTTAACAAAAAATTATCAATGTAAGTTATATGCACAAATTAAATTTTATTAAAGATCTTGTAAGACCGCTTGTGAAACACGTATATGTCAATGAAAAAAGGTGGTCACTTTTTCCGCTGCTGTAAGGATCCATGGAGTATCTTGGACACAGTATTTTCAGAGAATCATTGGAACTATCTTAGATTGCATGAAACCAATACTGGTACTATTAACAAACTAATTGAAAGAACATTTGGACTGATGAAACTGGATAATTGTCTGTTGGCACTTAAATACCGCCTGAAGTTGAGGAAAGACTTGTGGGTAGCAGTTTATGGCCACCTCAAAACAACCACTTTTCAGGGTCTCAATAGGTGACTTGTTAATTTATTTTCCTTAGGACAAGAAACAATTTATTACATTAAATTAAAAAAGAACAAAGGAGATCGTACACTTTTTTTAGAGTGAGAATATGTCTTTCAGTGCTGCCACAGCAGAATATTTTTACTAAGATTCTGGAATTTTGGTATCAAGCAGGTATTCACCTAACAGCTTGTTATAGCTCACAGAGGATTTTCTCACCAGATCTCTGTGGGCCTTTAAAACAAAACTGAAAAACTCATTAGCAAAGGACATGCTTTTGCTTTTCCGGCATATCTGACAACAAAGATGTGTATAAACATCCACCTTTTCAAAATGATGGGCATTTTATTTCAAATTTTGTATACCAGTTTCAACACAAGAATTATCCATAAATAAAAGCAAATGTTTATATTTGTGCTGATTTTTATTTAGCGAAGTACAGATTGGTGTGATACTGACTACATGAACACTGGATGTGGAAAAGGAATTTCCTTGGTCTGTAAAATATGCTCACCTGCAGCCTCTTCCAGTGATTGGAATAAGCTATATTATTTATTTCATTGATTTTCAGCCATGCTAGTATCTTTGAAAAACACTAGAAGGAAGGGAGATTGTAGACTTCAAATCCAATGAAGCAGAAGGTAATCTTTGAAAAACTAACTGGTTACTTGAAATAGCTGACAGACAAACTTGAAATTTAAAATACCTTGTAGGCATCATTACATTCACATAAATACAAAGAGATGAAGGGGCATATAAAAGAGCTTGTGTCAGTGTTGTACATTTTAGAAACTTTCTGGCATCCCCCACAGACAGTGAAGAAGATAAGGACACCAGAAAATGATGCTTTCTGCCTAAGTTTTAGTGTTATAAATGAAATAGAAATACAGAAAAGAAATTATAAATGTCTATTAAAAAAATGGAATCTCATATACGAATTGTCCCAGCAAAGAAATATCTTAAATACATGCCTAATATTTTTAAAATCCTAATGTTTTCTTTAAATAAAATATAGAAATTTTTTAATAAAGCTTTTTCATTTTCTCAAAGCACAATGATGTCGTTTGTAAGATGAATAAGTGCTTTTCTCTGAAAAACTATAAAAAGTTTAACAGCGGCATGACAGATCACTACAGAGACCTCTTAGATAAAAGATACCGGAGTTTGTAGATTAACAGAGCTATATGACATTTCTGTGCTAGGATGTAAACCCCCTTAAAAGCATGACCTACGTGGATCCCTTAACATTGCAATAGGATAATTGTCTGTATCTGCAATAGTAATTTTATGTCATCACAGTATCTGTGATTCAATTGGTTTACACTTCTTCTTTTAAACTGAAGACAAAGCCAGCATTGAATTAGCTGTCACAATCAAATGTTTGTGAAATGATAAAAGCACATGTTTTTAACTGCAAATAATGAATGCTCATTAGCATAAAGTAAAAACCTTCACTGTGAAGCATTACAGACTCATTTAATAGTCACAGTGAGGTCACCACAGTCTCAATAGAGTGGTCATCTTGTGGCAAGACTGAAAAATAAACTTGATGATTCTTTGAGATGGTTTTCTTATAGCCTGCATTAATATCAAAAGAACAAGTCAAATATTTCTTGGACTGTGTTGTAATATTAGAAAATAGAAGTTTGGTGGGAGACAAATTTAGCATGGGCAATTTTTCAAAACTACTTTGCAGTGTGAATATTTAACATTGATGCAATTACTTTTTCTATAAAAAGGCACATTGGAACATTTTAAATTATAATACTTAATGTTTTCTGTCTTCCACATTTGGTTATCAGTGAATTAAAAAAAGTTCTTTCAGCACTGAAGCACTTATATTTGGTTTCTTCTGATATAGGTTATCTGATGGACTAAACATAGTAGGAACAAATGCATCATTTGTTGCAAAAAGGAAAAAGCAACAAAGCTTTATACTGTATCTATAGCATCAGTTCCATCCCTTTCTAAGAAGATTTTGTGCTTTCAAAGTAAAAATGAATGAATGTCCCTTTTTTTTTCTTTTTCTACTTCTTTCTCATATCTGATTATTTTGATTTGATACTTAGATGGACTTTTTTTAGTTATCACTACTCAAATCAATTAGAGCTATTGATAGGGTTTTTTTTAATAATGCAATGGGTAAAGAAAAAGAAGTCCTACAAGGTTTGGCAGCTGTATGTAATAGGTGAATCATGAACACGGAAGATACCACAGATCCTGCTCTGAGGAGTTAGGGTTTGTCTACAGTGAGTGGAAACACTAGGAATGACCATGACAAAAACAGAAAGAAGGAAATAACAAGTTCGTGTTAATTAGATCATGCAGTCAGCTAGTTATTGCACAGCACGTTGATTCCATGGACTGTCCCCTAAGATAAATTCTGAATAAACAAATTGTAGGAAAGGGAAATCTTTTTCAGATGAATGATAAAATTATCTCAAAGTTATAATAGCAGTGCTTTGGTATTTACAGGGTGGTGTTGGTGGCTTTTTCTTAGTTTTTATCATTATTTTATGTTTGTATATATATAGGGAAAAAATATGCCAAAGCATATATGATCTGAGCTATGTTGGCAACTAGGGTTTTTTTGTTTTGTTTTGTTTTTTTTTTGAGGAGTATTCTGTTACTGACATTCAAGAGATCAGCATAAACATAGTACTCTTCTGGTACACTGTACAGCCTTGAGAAACTGTATTGAAATATTACCATGAGGGAAACATCACCTGTTCTAACATACATGATTTTTCCAGAAAACCATTATGATTTACTCAAATGTATTTGTTGTTTGGAACGATGTCAGCAGTTAGCATGAATAAAAGCTGGCCCGGTTTTTGCTCATGAGCAGTCATTTGTAGCTATCTCATGTGAGGAAGCACAGCTACTTTGAATACCTGGAAATGTCATGCATTATATTCCTTGAACAGTTCAACGTGGTTCATGGAATGAAATTTCTGGCCTGATGATAAGATGCACATCATGTGAGCACCTGAATGATTCATTCAAGACGGAATTTTCTGGGTAAAGCTTTCAGAAAAGTCAGAGTTTATTGCTTCTATTAGCTGAAGCCAAGCTAAAAAACCCAGGAGATTAGGTGGATAGATAGATAGATAGATAGATAGATGGATGGATGGATGGATGGCTAAGACAAACTTGTATGAAAATGTTTTCTCTGATCGCCAGTCCTAGTCTATGCTATATTATTAGCTGTTGAGACCACAGTCTACCTTTACAGAACAGACCTGGACATTATAATTCTCCTGAATTATAATCAGCAATTTTCAGAATACAAATTTAAAAGCTTATTATTCTTATGTCCCTTTCAAGTGAGTTTCATCCAGATTGTAAAACCCCAGTACGCTTGAAAACTTGGAATAATGTGTTTCTGAAGGCAGTGATTTGAAAGGTACCTGGAGATAGTATCTAACCTGTTTAAAAGCAAAGAAACAGCAACACCAACAGAAAAGAGCAACAAACTACTGTGGGAGAAAGTGTTTTAGTTGTAGACCTTTTCCATTAATGTTTATTTTCCTGTGCCGTAGGTTTTAAGCACTCCCAGCATTTGGTCTCTGATTTATTGACAATGTTATTGACGCTTTTCAAAGGTCTTCTCTACACTGCCTCTCATTTACTGAATCACAAAATCACAATTTATCTTTGCTAATGATATTTATAAGAGATTTGATATGTGCACAGCATATTCATTTCATGTCTGAACACAGGTGTTCAATTCTGAGTGAAAAATAAAAGATTGTCTTCTCTTGGGTAGGAATTGTATTTTTTTCTCAATAACCTAGACAGTAGTTAGGATTTGTTTTTCCAATTTCCTGAACAACCAAAATTGGTCAGTTGGGAAGACAGGTGCAAATGATGTGCATATGTATGTGTGCACATAATATATATCCATATGCATGCCTCCAGAACAGGTTATTTTTGAAGAAATACAAAAGAAAAATGTTCAGACAGGTTATAATTAACTGCAAAATTGAGTGTAAAGTCTAACTAGATCATCAGTGAAACTCACTATTATTGGAAACTTCACTTAATAATTTACATTTATACAATATTCTTAAATCAGTTTAAAAAGTCTGAAAATTATTGTTGTTTATGCAGAAGAACTTTTCCTTAAACAACAAATAGTTTGTCATATAAAGGCTCCACACTGACTCCCAGATCCTTGGGGAGGAAACTGCTTGCCCTTTTAAATGCTACGGCTCATATTATGGAGTCATTCTACAGTGACTTTGAGGTGATCTGATTCCTGAAAGAGTGGAAAAGTCGCTATGAATGAAGGTTTCTATTAATCCATTTACATAGTCACAGCCTAAGAATTTGAGGTCTTTTTTAAATTTCCAGAGACCAGTATGTTGCTTGGATGCCTGAGGTTAGGTTGAATGCACCCACTTTAGATGTCTGCAATATACCTATTTTTGAGCAATTTTTCTGTACTTGTAGAGTTGGTGGAAAGAAGCAAGAACTTTTGTGATAGAAATCATCTAAAGTAGATTTCTGCATTAGGTCGGGCAAGGCCTGTTCTAGATTTCTGGGTACACTTGTTTTCTTTCTTCCCTAAATTCCTGCTCAGGCTTGCAGCAGATGTTCTCAATTCTCCAGGTTTAGGCAGAGGATCAAGGGCTTCATATTCAAGCAAACAATCTGAATTTAACATCTTTCTGTTCATCAGTGCCTAGTCTTTGCCATCATTGGTATATCTATGGAGAATTATATCTATGCATGTTTCTTCAAGAATTATTGTCTCCACTACTGTCCCAATTACAGAAAACAATTTTGGTGCAAACAATTACACTATGTCTTACTGTAAAATGATCAGAAATTTGAACAAGTTGTGGAGAGTGTCTGATATAAACTGCACACTTTGATGTTGCCTGTAAAAACTGGAGGGTAAAAGGAATTTTGAAGGTGTCTTTTCAGATTTATTGTGTTACTAATATGAGGCTATACAGTTAATACATAGAGTAATGGATCAAAGCTACTAGGAATTGCTAACCAAATAGAATTTATTCTGCACATCATTATGTATTGATGTATATAAGTGACAAATCACAATTTCAAAAAGGCAAGAAAAATGAATCAAATATTCAAGAAAAAATTTATAGTGTCTCCTATTACTATTCAAATGGCAAAAAAAGGTTTCTCTCCTAGGTAAAGCTGAGCTGTTTCTAGCTTTATTCTTTTTAAAAAATGCTGCTATGAATATATAACGAATATATAAACAAGATTGTCATTTATGTCATGTCCCACAAGCATTGCCTAGGTACAGGTTACAAAGTACTTCTTGTTTCAACTGAAAATAAAAATACTGGCATTATTTATACAGGTTCTTGATTCACTGGCACTTGCAGCTTACTGTCAAATCCTGCCTGCAGTGTATAAAAATGTAAACAAATACTCTTCAGACATGAATATTCAGGCAATAAACAGATAAAGTTCAGTCATCTAAATTACTGAGGAAAGAAAATACAATTCCTACCCAAGATGAGAGCATTTTACTTTTTACTAAGGAGGGAGCATATGGGGATTATCAGATTAGACAAATAATGTCTTGATGTGCACATTTAGGCAGGACAAATACTCTCATAAGTGACTCCACATAATTTTAAGATTTCTGGGGATATCTGTAGATTATTTACTCAAACATTCAATTTTAATATAGTCATTTTGATTCTCGGTGTTCAAATTAAAACACTTGCATTTCTTGCTAGAATTTTCTCTCTCTCTCCACTGCACTGTTTTAAAGAGTTCTTTTGGCACTGCCATTTAATAGTTTGCATTTCTTTTATTTTAGAAAACAGCTTAAGTCATCTGAAACTGAGACCTTCATTGTACTGTTGGACAAAAGTGACAAGTGTGATTGATGTTACTCATTGCTGTTTATTAAACTCTGAGAGGACTTAAAATGTGCTAGATTTTTTCCAGCTACCAAAGTAGAGATTAGCCTCATATTGGACTACATAAGGGAAGACTGCTTGATCAGAAAGGTTGACATGATGGTATTATAATTTTTTTTTGTATGAACAATTTTTGATAATTTTTTTATTAGATTTTATGGATGACTTTATGATATACATTGTAGAAAAAGGACTTATAGAGGGATTTGAATTAGGGATGGAGATATGCTTACAGACCACTGACATAGGTGCTATCTTTATAGGAATTTCTGGAAGAATAACAGGAATACTTATGGGAAGAGACAAACAGGAAACCAAGCTCTTTGGCTGGCAGAGGCAGAAGGTCACAAGTTCAGCACACACACGACACTCCCCAGGTTCACCAGCACACACTCAGATTCCTTAAGCACCAGCACAGCCCCTCTGTCTGCCCTGACCCAGCATTCCTGCCTGGATTCTGGTCCCTCCTTAGCCCCTCCATGAGTCCCTGACTCACTGGCTGGTCCCACTGGGTACTCACTGCAGACTCTGGCAGAGTAGATTTCGATCCCTACCCAATTGTGTTTTATGTAAAAAGAATCATGGTCCAAGAACTATGAAACTGAGTGCTGATCAGAATTGCTTCTGCTGCTTCAGAAACTTGCATTTTTGTGTAGCATTGGATAAAAATTTAAAAACAATAGCAAAACATAGTGAATTACTGAATGACATAATTGGGTTACGTACTCTTCCCTTGTCCCTGTGAATCTGACAGACATCAGCAAAAGTGGGGCTCCATGACAAGGGAGGACAAGTTGGGACTGTCCTGTGGGGTCTGAGCATGGTGGGCAGAGCCCAGGGCTGGTTACAGGGTCCATAGTTAGCTCCCAACATGGCAGGTGATAAACCAGGTCCAAAGTGCAAGCATGAGATCCGGGCAAGAGCCGGAGGAAATGGTGACATACTCGGGGTTGGAGGCAGGTACACCTGCACTGTAGCTCAGGACAGGTTTGGGTGCCCAGACCTCAGCTTTTATGTCTCCCTTGCATCCATGTACAGGGGTAAGGAGAGGTCCTAGGAAGACTGGACAGGACCACAAAGGCCTAGTTGTACCCTGGTGGAATCCGTAATGGCTTTCTGCAGAGTAGCTCAGTATCGACAGTGGGAATGAATAATAGCGTGGTCCCAAAAGTGCTGAAGATCTCGTGAATAAAGAAATAGTCTATTAAGTGGTCAACACATCTTGAATTTCTTCATGTTGAGAAAATTAATGTTTCAAATGCTTAAGCTAAACTCTTAATCAAAAATGGGTTTTGGTGGTTGGGGTTTGGTATGTAGCCTAATTTTTCCAGCAATTTTTCTGGGAGAGTGTCATGTTTTAACCCCAGCCAGCCACCAAGTACTGTGCAGCCGCTCGCTCACTCCCCTATCAGCATGACTGGGGGAGAACTGGAACAGTAAAAGGTAGAAAGCTTGTGGGCTGAGGTAAAGACAGTTTAATAGAGAAAAGAAAAAAGCACACACAAAAGCAAAGAAAAACAAGGAATTAATTCACTGCTTCCCACAGGTAGGTGGGTGTTCAGCCATCCCCAGGAGAGCAGAGCCCCATCACGTGTAAGGGGTAGACAAGTGCCCTCACTCCAATGTCCCCCCTTCCTCCTTTTTCACCCCACTTTATATACTGAACATAATTTCACATGGTCTGGAATATCCCTTTGGCCAGTGTGGGTCACCTCTCCTGGCTATGTCCCCTCCCAACCTCCCATGCACTGCTAACCTTCTTCCCAGTGTGGCAGTACAAAAAGCAGAAAAGGCCTTGGCTCTGTGTAAGCCCTGCTCAGCAATAACAAAAACATCTCTGTGTTATCAGCCCTGTGTTCAGCACAAATCCACAACACAGCCCCCCACCAGCCATTGTGAAAAAAGTTAGCTCTACACCAGCCAAAACCAGCACAGCTTGTTAGAGAAAACTTCTCTTTCCCTACCTCTGCATGACCATACTGACTTTTCAGCCAAGTAACAAGTCCTTGAGATATCTATTTACCCACCACAGTGGACTGGAAGAGGTAGGTGCCCCAAAAAGAGGATTCAGGCTACTGAAGTTAAGCAGCAGTCGTTCTCCATTGTTTGTCAGGGCAGTGTAGGAGATTTCCTTTAGTGGGTTTAGTTCCTAGTCTGTCATGGTCTGTGACACCTCACTGTCAGAATCTATTCCACATTCCAGAAATTCCTTCAGCTTCTTAGAATTATTTGGAAAGTTCTCTGTCTTGTCTGAAAAGATTTTATTTTTCTTTTTAGAAAAATCCCTTTGATTTTAAATAGCCCACCCCTTTTCTCCATTTAATTCCTGATCTTTTTAAACCAGTCATATTTTTCTGTTATATTGCTCCACTAGATGAAGGTACCTACCCCCTGAAGGGATTATGGCCCAAGGAAAGGTCTATGCTGGAGAAAGTACATCTCAAAGCATCTGTTGCTCTAGGTAAGTCCATGCCACAGCAGGTACACCCTGAAGTATCTATCAGTGGCCATGGATTAATTCACTGCACAGCAGGTACACCCCTGAAGATACTGTGGACCTTGGATAAGGTCACGCTGGAGCGCGTATACCCCTGAGAGATGGTGGTCTGCAGATGAGGTCACGCTGGAGCGGGAGCGAGGGGAAGAGTTCATTGCAATGTTTAAGCCTGTGGCCTGACCCAAAGGGATCAGGGTTGAGGACTGTAGTGGATACACCTTTAAATTGTTGCAAGCCATGGTTAAAGATGCATTTTATGGGAAGAACCACCTGAACCAGTGGAGGATGAGCATCACAGGATGCTCACAAGTGCAGTAGTGACCCAGCCTGAGCTCAAAGGGTGGTGAGGGCTTAATGAGGATGTACTGGATATTGCCTTACCTATTAAACTGCCTTTATTTCAACTCACACATTTTTGGACTTTTACCCTTCTGATTCTCTCCACCAACCCACTGGCGGGAAGTGAGTGATTCTCTGTGTGGAACTGAACTGCCTACCAGGATTAAGCTACAAGAACAGTAAAGAACTGAACTCTGCTCTATATAAGCTGCACTGTGAGGAGTCCGCAGTGGTGCAGTCAAGACTTATCCAAGAGAAGGTAGTTATATCATTTATACAGCTAATCAACACCCAGTTTCTGTGATACACAATATTCTGATGTGGGACATACCTTGCCAACAAATTCCTGAGCAACTGCATTGGCAGCTCAACAAACATTTACAGTTTTGCTGAATTCCCAGTTTGTAATTCTAACTAGTAAAAGAAGAAACATACAGCCAGAGATTAATTTTTTTCCTATGCGATTGTGTTATACTACTGCTTTTTGCATCGTGCTTTACAGAATTTTTAGCAGTTCGTGTTCCACAGTACTAATGAATACAGTATGAAATGACGATGAAAAGAAAGACGAATTTTATATAAACAATTTATATATTGCCAGCCTTTTAAATGTACTATCAGTACACTTTTTAGTCACATTAATCCCTTCTAAACGAGCCCTGAGACAATTTCTGCTCATTTTTGAAGACATATACTT
This sequence comes from Dicrurus megarhynchus, assembly GCA_013399195.1. Classification (NCBI taxonomy): domain Eukaryota; kingdom Metazoa; phylum Chordata; class Aves; order Passeriformes; family Dicruridae; genus Dicrurus; species Dicrurus megarhynchus. The sequence goes on from VXAD01003528.1 coordinate 325,657, forward strand.
ACTTAATCAACTGTTGTGACTTCTTTTGAAGTAATGGTAGTGTTTCATTAGCAGCTAATTTCTTTAGACCTAGAATTACTCAAGAGATGATTATATAAAAGTGAGACTCCCTCACAGTTGAAAGACAGTGCATTGGCAATTAAATCTCTACTCTCAGGCCTACTCTTTTATCTTGAAATGAAAACAGTGAGACTATCCCCTACACCACTGAATACTGCACTCAGTGTAGAGATATTTCTGGTGCCTCCATGAGCCATAACAGAAGTGGTAGCAGTGTAAAACAGAAATTAGTTTTACCTCATTCCACTAAATATATACATTGTAAATAACTGTTTCTGGATATCCTTCACTCTTTTTATAGTAGTTAATGGAGAGAAACAGGCACCTACAGAACATTTTTTTCTTACAGCTGAATTAAAGAAGTTCAAGGAGGAAGACTGAGTACTAATCAACTAAAATTTTAACTTGTTTTCTGTTTTTGCCTCGAACCTCTATCTCTCCTGCACAACTCTGCTATGTAAAGAGTAAACCCTAAGAAGTATTGATGTGGATTGCTTGATGTCTCTTAGGATTAGTACACAGACTTTTATTCATCAGTAAAAGCATAGACAGAGACTGGAGTTAATCTCATCCTACAGTAGATGTTTAAACTTCAGGTAAGTGGGTTCAGCCTAAATGTATCCCTGCCCCTTTTCTCTCCCGTTCAGCCATACAGGACATAGGGTGACATGTCACATTTCCAGATGTGATAAAGTCTGTTAAGAACTTACAATCATGCACTTAGGAACATATCCAGTTTTCCTAGGTTTCTTGAGATAAATGCTATTTTATTTCTTCTTTTAGTGTCAAACTTCATTTCCTGAATAGGTGAATGTTAGCTCTTTATCCTGTTTGCATTGAAGGATCTTTATTTTGATAAGGCATTTCATGGGAGAAATCTAAATAAGATATCTTTTCCTGGTTTGGTTTTTTTGCCTTTTTTTTTTTTCTTTTTTCTTTTTTTGTTTTGTTTTGTTTTGTTTTGTTTAAATTCTGTGAAATTTTTCTGTCAGACTGGCAACTTTTTTTGGGAAGTGTCCAATTGTCTTCTGCTGTTGTAACTTTATTCATGCTCTTATTTGCAAAAAGTTAAGTATAATTTATAAAATCATAGAATCACAGAATCCTGTTGGTTGAAGGGACCTTATAGACCATCTTTTTCCAAGGCCCCTGCCATGGGCAGGGACACTTTCCATGAGACCATGCTGTTCAAAGCACCATCCAGCCTGGTTTTGAACACTTCCAGGGATGGGGCATCCACAGCTTCTCTGGGCATCCTGGGCCAGTTTTTCACTACCCTCACAGTAAAAAATCTCATCCTAATATCTGATCTAAACCTATGCTCTCAGATTAAAGCCATTCTCCCTTGTTCTATCACTACATGCATTTGTAAAAATTCCCTTTCCATCTCTCTTATAGCAACGTCCTTCAGGCACTGGAAGGTGCTATAAGGTCTCCCTGGAGCCTTCTCTTCCCCAGGCTGAATAGCTCCAACTCTCTCAGTCTGTCCTTGTAAGCAGAGGTACTCCAGCTCTCTAGAGAATTGTCTTCATGGCCCTTCTCTGGGCTCTCTTCAACAGAACTGTGTTCCTCTTAGTTTGGGAGCCGCAGCGCTGAACAGAATACTCAGGTGGGGTCTCAGCAGAGCAGAGAGGCCCTTTTGGCCAAATGCTTTTGATGCAGCCCAAGACATGGTTGGATTTCTGGGCTTCAAGTGCACAGTGCCAGGTCATGTTGACAAAATGTTGAAACTAATACAAGAAGGAACTGATTGAGTTATACAGGCATGTATGTGTAAAAGTGTGAGTGTGAGTGTGAGTGTGAGTAGGGAAATTAACAATAAAGTTCTCAAGACCTATGGCCCATTCATAAACTCAGAAAGTATATCCCATTTAAAGAGAAAAGTGAATTGCACTACTTCAGGGATACAACAGAAATATTTGCTGGGAATTCTCATCAGAAGTAACCTTGATATGTTTTGCACTGTAGATGTCTAATATTAGCTGCAATAAATCCCTCTCTTTCTCTTCAGTACCAAAGGAAGCACTATTTTAAATAAGCCCTCATTTAATATTGGTCTTCAATTCATTCAGAAGTGTGCAGTTCAGCTTGCTTAGTTTTGTCTGCAAAAGATAATTACAAGGATGTGAATCACTACATTTTCAGCTGAGTCAACCACCCAAACTAATAAGCCTTTTAAGACATTCTCATGAGCAGGTTTTAATATCTGAATACAGCAAATAGATATGTAGCCTTTCAGTCAGATGAGCAAAACCATAGCAGCTTTGCACAGGCATTGCTTTGTGATTTGTTCCCACCACCCCGAATATTAAGAAGACAACCTTGATCATCTGTTCCAGTTATCTTGAGTTTGAGAGCAGCATGGAAAGAACAGTATGGACTAATGAGACTTTGAAATCCTTTCATGCTTTTCTGAGCTTGTAAATACCCCAGTCAGCTATGACCTATCATGAATTAAATTAACCTTAAGTCTGTCAGATAAATCCTGTCCTGTTGTTTGTCCCTGGAAGAGCACTCTGTGCTAGACACTGAAAGCTGTGAAATGGAAGCTTATGAACAGAGCCAAATTTTCTCTAATTTTGGGCTGCTTTGTCACAATGAACTAGCAAGAAGCAGAGCCCCAGATGAGAACTATTAGAGCCTCACAATACAGATATTCACATCTGATAATTTGTTTCAGTTCAAATACTACTGTTAATGTCAAGACTATTTTAGACAGGTTCCAGGAAGTTAACTTCCTTTTGTACCCTGCAAAAGTTGTTTTCTTGCTTGAGCTGTAAATACAGGCATGTACTATTCATGATATACTTATTGTGTGGATTCTTGAAGGGTTTTAGGGCTATTAATAAGTCTGTACTCAGACAGTCAACAGATCTCTACAAAAACCAAACAAAAACAACTTCTGAGCTGCTCATCTTCAGGAGCATCCTCACTATTGAAGTTAGGGAAAGCCTACTTTAATTTGTTTATATATCTTGAAGGCTAATATGAGATAAACCTCACTGATGGCAAATAATTGTCCACTAGGGAAGTGTCACAAACATGTCATGGCTACCACAATAAGTCCTGCCCTGATAGCAAACCTATGAATTTGTGGGAGAAGAAAAAGCAACAACCTAGGATTTACTCCATATCCCTACAGAAATGGTACGTCTGAAAAATGTCTGTTAAAAAATGATGTACCAGTGTGCATTAACTGGATGTGGCCAGCTGGGCCAGGTGGTAAGGCGCTTGCCATGGACAGATACAATCAGATTTCAGGTTCTTACTCTGACTAATCTAGAGAAGGAATCTGAAACCTTTGGGCATACACTATTCAGAATAGAAATCTGCTCATTTCTTCCAGAAAAACTCCTCCGCATTGTTTATATAACTAAATAACCATTGAACCAGGAAGAAATAGAAAGAAGAGGGTTTTTAAAACTTGGTGGTTAGCATGTGCAATCAGACTGTGAGGGGAATAGACTTTCTCTGAGTTCAAATGAGTCTCCAGGGAACAAAAATTGAACTGGAATTTTCTGGGTTTCAGCTCATGTCTGTACTATCAGAAAGTTCCTGCTTTTTCTTTTCAACATGTTTCATCAAAGGGAAACTTTCTGATGAGGTATTTCTTAAATAAATTCCCTACTTGTTTGACACTAAGTGACCTCAAGCACTCAAATGTACTAAAGGATGCTTTAACCCAGTACTTGGGATTCTTCCAAAGATCATTGAATTATAGAATGCTTTGGTTCGGAATGAACCGTAAAGATCATATTTTTCCAACCCCCTTGCCCCAGGCAGAGACACCTTCCATTAGACCAGGTTGCTCAGAGCCCCATCCAGCCTGGCCTTGAACACTTCCAGGGATGAGGCATCCACCACTTCTCTGGGCAACCTATTCCTGTTCCCCTCTGCCCTCAGAGTAAAGAATTTTTTTCTAATATATCATCTAAACCCACTTTCATTTTAAAGCCTTTCTTCCTCGGCCTATCACTGCATGCCCTTGTAAAAGGGTGTATTCCTCCATGGCTACGTGTCACTCCTTCCCTTTTGTGTTTGAGTTTGTCCAGGAGCTCTGTGTTGATTCATATACCCCTCTTGGTGTTTTTGCCTGACTTCCTCTTCATTGGAATTCATCACTGCTGAGCTTGGAGGTGGTAATCCCTGAATATTAACCAGCTTTCTTGTGCAGCTCTTCCCTCCAGGGCTTTATCCCCTGGTACTCTAATAAGCAGGTCCCTGAAGATGCCAAGGTCTGCTCTCACAAAGGCCAGGGTAGTGACCTTGCTGTGCATATTTCTGTAACTCCTCTTTTTTATTTCCCACACTACGTGTGTCTGCATAGAAACATTTATGCTGGGCTCCTGATGAAGCCAACTCACTGGCTGGAGTGTTTGGAATTCCTTTGAGCAGCTCTCCAGGTGTTCTCCTGCTGACCCCTCTCCAGGCTCTGGGCATCTCTTGCTGTCCTTGGCATCAAACTGGTATGAGTGGGATGGCCTGAGGTTCCCCTGCCCAGTGTGTACTAAACGTGTACTGGATGTGCACAGTTTTTATTTACTGCTGTACAATGCGTGCTTTATGATTTTGTGCCAAATATATTGTATCAGGAGCACTTCCCCAGACATTGGGAAAAATTTCTGGGCATATTTGAGAATAAATATTCACTGCCAAATGAAAATAGGATAGAGACAGAGCTTGAGTACTAGACCCTGATCCCCAACTGCCTTGGATCCTTCCAAGTGGCTCTTTCCTACGAAGATCATGTATAGGTGGAGCAAGCACCAAGCTGTCCCAAGTCATTCAGTCACACTTGCATCAATTTCTGGCTCTCCTTTAATTAGTACAACAAAGGTAACCCTCAAGCAATGATGGTTATAAAACCTGAAATCTTCTTTGAAGACAAGTATTGGTTAAGTTGGTGGAGATTTGTGAAACTCACGTAATAAAGAAAGAATAGTTATTAAAGATTGGAACTAAGGTGCCTGAACCCTAGAGAAAAAGCCAGAAGATTAATCTTTTAATGTTCAATCATCTCTGTTAGCATATATTTTCATTACTTCTCAATGCAAGCTGTGTTTAGAGACTTACTAAGTTCTTTTCAAAGGTCTCTTATGTGCTTTAATTCAATAGCTCATTTTTCAGTCAGTCTTGCTATTTTTCTTTTGGGGTGTTTCTCTAATTATAGAATCAGTCTTTGAAGTTTTGTGTTCTTTGTGTGTATGATGAGAACATTTCTCCAATCAATTTTAGACTTTTCTTGATCATATTAAAAGACTTCATTAGAATCACTGGTCATTGTAAGATAGATTTAGCTCTAAATCTTCAATGATGTCTATTCAGAAGCACTTGCATACCATTGCTTGTCATCTGTCAGCTAGGTCCCTATTTGTCTGAACAAGAATAAAATATTTTCTTAAATTAAAACAAAACCCATTTGTAGCTATCAAGCCATATTGTTGTACAACCCCAAACACACTTTACCGAGATCAGGTTTCTTTTCTCTGAAGTACCTATGCTAGAACAGAAGTAAACACTTTCACACTGGAGAGTTCTTAGAGTTGGGTAATTTACTGTTCACATACTACATTCCCATCACTGGGAGATTAGAGAGTTCAGAGTATTAGTACTTGTTCTCAATGAAAGATTTAACAGAAGACAGATATTAAAAGTAGAAGGCTTATTTTTCCTTGGTTCAAAAGCAAAGTGTAATCAATTTTGCTTGATCTTTCTCTAAAATACTTGTAAATGTTTTAATTTGAGTCTGATTATGAGACAGAGAAAATCACAGTCCTTATTTCATTCTTGTCTTTGGGCAAAATGCCAAGCTATTTGAAATTAATAAACACATATGCTTCAAATATACCCAAAAGATTTCCCTGAAGAATACACATCCAGGAGGTGTCATGTTCTTCTATGACTTTGCACTACTGCAGTAGTCCCTTACCTACTTTTTGGTGAATTCCCCCTTTGTGAAAATGTAAAATCAAAATGGTTTTTCCTATGCAGCACCTAGCTTCCTCCTGTCAGGAATTTTATATGAGATACCAGAGGTACACATGGAGGTGTACTGCTATAATCTGACAAATTCCATAAAAAGGGAAGAATTGGAAGGTACATGACTTAATTGGTAATATTGATTAAAATAACCCTAAAGCAGCTCTATTTTGCATCAGAAGTCAAACCAAACCCAAAGATAATCAGAATGCAAGGGTGATTTAAAATTCCACCTCTGCAGAGCTGCATTAGCAGTGTTATGATGCACTTCTGGAGCTTTCTCAACTGTTTTTATTGAAGTTTTCTCTTGGTATTTTTCTAAGATACAGCTGTTTTCTGCAAATTACAAAAACTTTTTGAAACTTGTTAAGCAGAGGTTATTTGAGCACTTCTTGTGTGTAATCTATTCAGTGGCCTGTGGAACATTCAAATATTAAATACCAGAAAGCAAACTGCTTTTCCTTACACTTTCCCAGACTGGAATCTGGGAAAGTATGCATTTGCATTCACCTCAAAAATATGAACTATCTTCAAGACTGAGCTCTGATTTTTCATCAGTTTTTGTTCACAACCCCAGAAAACAATTTGAGACAGAAGAGCATTGAGATGACCTGTGTACTCTAATTTCATGTGGTTTATTTTTCATACAGGATAGCATTGTCATAGAAATAAAATAATAGAACAGAATACAGTAAGGGAATATTTCAAATCAGTGCATATCCACTTCCTAGTGCACCAAGGCAGGTGCACTTATTCTGTATCCACACATTTTCAGCCTTAGCAGAAGTGTAGCATAATTTCAGGAGAACAGAGCATTCTGACATAGGAGAGGTTTTTGGTGTTTTGGGGCTCTGGGGTTTTTTGTGGCTAGAACAGTGTTCTTGGAAGACAATGTTGTAGAGGCAAATCTCCTTAGGTTCAATTACAGCTAAAATTCAGAGCAAATGCCCTACTTAGAGCATTATTCTGTAGGAGATGGCTATCCTAGTTATGCTGTAAGCTGGTAGAGACACCTGCATGTATCTATTCAGTTGAGTCCTTTGTGGTGTCTAGGCATAAGGATACCCTTTTTTTCCTGGATCTCAAGAGGGTGTTGATAAGGTGGATGTGTCTCAACACTCAGCTCGGATAAACTGACAGTTCTTCCAAAAATGTGCATTATCAGTACTTCATATCCTTAAGGGAACTTTTTCCAACAGCTTCGTGAAACTCAAGCACAGGAGCAGAATTACTTTCTGGCACAGTGCTATACTTACACTTCCAAGCTGAGTTTAAGATGCATGCTAAGCACTTGCCTTCTCTCCCCTGTAATATGGATATTTTTGCATTGTTAAATAAAATAAGGGTCAGAAGGGAATTCAAGGACTAAATGCAATAAAGTTCAGGGAAGGGCTGCAACCCCATCTCTCGCATGCTGTCCTTGGAGATTGGTTAAGTACATTTTGGAGTGGAGCCATAAATAGGGATTTCTCCTTTTAGTTTTGTCAATTCAATACCTGAATCCTGAAATAACATTGTAATGGCAACTGCATTATTGCCCTAACATTCTGTTGGCTTGAAATCTATCTAATATGCTATAAGTTTGTGTTGACAATTGATCACATACTCCCATACATTATTAGCCTTTTCAACTTCTTATATCACAAATAATATTACTTTAAATGTATGCCCAGGAAAAATATTATATTATAATAACCTTGTATGCTTCAAGTTATTTTTCACAGAAAGCCAAAATTTTGTTCAGCAATTAGACTTTGCATGGTTTGCATGAGTTTCTTTAAGCAGTACTTTAGAAGAAAAAATTGTTTTCTTATTCAGTGATTTTATAACTTAGGTAAAAGTTAATCTATAAACTATAAAATTAATGTGTTTACTCTAAATGTAATATATGTATTTACAGGCATTCTTGCAAAGATAATGACCACGACATTCATCATTTTATGTCTTTTATTTGATTATTTATGCTATAGCTGAAAGAAAAACAGTTTAGTGGCACTATAACATCCTTAGAACTCAAACAATAACAAATGTCTTATTTCTGAATGCAATGTTTACCAAATATTCATGGTAACATTCAAGCATGTTCCAAAATGATTGACTTGAGGTTGTTCGCTGTGAAAAACTGACAAGGTATCTGAGGAGCTGGAATCTGTGCACTGTTCCATCAACACTTGCAAATTAATTGAGAAAGAATGGCTACCATTTTTTCTTTAGCATGTGGAATTTAAGTATGTCAGAAACCCACAATAAAATCAGTTCATGCAAACCTTTATTTATTAATAAACACTTTATGGTTTTCCATAAGCTATGTTTGAATGGATCAACAATACAGTTTTGGTTGTATGGCTCACAGACTTATGGTGGAAAGGTTTACATAAGATCCACAGAACTACACGTTAGGAATATTTTGTAATTTATGATGAGGGATTGTTGACACATGGGAGCCCATCCTGGGTTTCATATCTCTAGAACCCGGTATTTCTCTTACATGTCTTTAATTAAAGAGCGTAATTTGGCTTTGAGATGACGGGCCTTGCAGATGTGGCTACTATGAGATACCTCCCACGGCAGGATCATAATATATGTTTATAAGAATTAAAATAAGTGCTCGGATTGATCTTAGCTCTCCCCAAAAGTTAAATATCAGGATTTGAATGAATAACAAACACACTGTCAAGGAAATGCCAGAGCAAAGACACATGTTTTACATCTGTCTTGAAAAGTTACAACTCCCATATTCTTTTATAACTCCAAATGGAACATTTCAGAATTAAGGGTAAAACATGAAAATTATCTGCCAATATATGTCAGATTTTGTTCTATGACAGTAGTTGAAATCTGTCCCTTGACTCAACTGTTCCAAAAGGCACATAATTTAAAAATCACATAAAGCACATAATTAATAAATTAGTGTAATTTCCTCATGAATTTCTTATCTTTAAAGAAAGTAAAAGTTAAACAGTGCATAATAATTATAGTTGACTACAACTCTATAAGCAAATAAGCAGCTTTTAGAGTAAGTAAACTCTAAATGGTGTAGATCAGTTTTCACCTGAAATTGCACTCAGTACTCCTCATGGTATTAAGAACATTGTGATTGATTCAGATTTTTATTTATCCCATAGAAATGCTGATAGCTAGACTCTGCCGGAGAATTAAGATGCCCTTCAATATTACAATAGATTTCTAACTAAAAGGCAGTCTGACTTTATTAAGAATGCTTGTTACAATACACAAAATCTTGATAAATTCTGTTTAATTTAAATCTGTGAAGTTACTTCAAGAAGTGATGACTGTGGTGTGTGAACAACCTTCAATCACAAAGAAATTCACTCAATGTATTAATTACAGGAATAAAGAGCATTTAAAACATTCATGAAAGAAGAGAGAGCAGTAGACAAAGACAACCTCTATTGCTGAAAATGTTAGCTCAGAGTTTCATGCATATAACAAAAATGTTAACTTAGAATTCATGTATATAGAGAACTAGCTGCGAAATACAAATGAACACTGTGCTGAAGGGTAATGCTTTCAGATAGATACAATAGTACGGAAGAAGAGTCATTAATCACCCCGAGTATATTTAGCATTTAAAGCCTTTATGGGTCATCTGGAAAGACACTAAATGTCATGCCATCAAAATAATGGATGATGAAAATTTGCAAACTTTGTTCAAAATAGCGAAGGAGTACTGAGGGACGTAAACGGGAAATACAAACAGTGAATAAAAGAAATCTGAGTTTGTTCTTCAGATATTCAGTGGCTCTGAAGCCTTTGGCTGGACTTGAGTTTTGGATGGCACCTTTCTCAGCTATGCTTTTATGCAAATTAGAAGAAATTATGACATGCTCAGTAAAGTGTGAAACCATAGGAGGATGTAATGGACATTATCTAAATTGTCTTTTAAATACTGCATTTTTTCTCTAATGCTCAGTTAAACTCTGGGATAAGCATCTTGTTAGTTATTTTGCTTTAAACATTGTCAAATAGGACTGATTATATTAGTACAGGCTCTCTGAAGGTGGGCAAATACAAACAAAAGAAGGGAAAATTAGTAGGAAGCAGTAAAATGAAAATTTGTAAAAGCTGGCTTTTATCAGCAGATAGGTAAATTTACTTTTGAGACTACAGAAATCTGTAAGTTAACTAAGAATAATAATTATAAAGCAGTGCAAATTCTTCATGATTTGCTGATATTTAAAGAATACTAATAATTTCAATTTAAACAGTGTGTAATAATTATAATTAACTACAACAAGATAAGCAATTTTTAGTGTAAATAAACCAGTTATATCTTAAATGCTTGTGATTGTTTTTCTAATATTCTTACCATGGAATTTTTTACAGTTTTACCTTAATACCTCACACAGTGCATTGCATGTTTGATCATTTGTTTGAGCCTCCTCCAAATCAACAGAGTTCCTTAAAAGATGTCAAGACCTATCTACAGAGAACTGATTAGAAGGGTAGGCCTTAGCTTACAGGTAATTATACATGCCAGTTTTTTCATTTTATTTTACTTCCATTTAAGTCAACAAGACAAGTAGAAGATTTTTTGTTACATTTTCAAGGTGTTTCTTTTATGCATTTTGTCCTCTAAAATAAATCTGGATGTTAAAATAATTTCACTGCAGACTCTATCAAAACAAATACTCAATCAATAATTTGGTCTAATAAGGAAATATAATCATAATAGACCCAAATGCACATGGCTAATAACTGGAATCTGGTGATATTTAAAGAACGTTTGATTTATGGGTTGTGAGAGAATTGCACCTGAGATTTCCACCAGTTACCTTCGTCAGATGTTCATCAAAAGAACTTATGGAATAAGTGCCACTGAAAACCTCTAGCCTGCCCAAACTGGATTAATTTAGACTTATTAAGGATCAGCACTTTGAAATAGGTTTGTTAAGGGTAGATTTTTTTGACATACAGAAGCTGTTAGGTTTTATATTTACTGGTGAATTTACCATGCAGTTACCGTTAGTCCACAATCTAAAGTTTCCTGTTAAATTTTTGTGGGAAAAAAAAGGAAGCTGTATTTACATAGAAAACATATCTGTAAACAGTAAAGCTTATGTCTCATTAATTTCCTCCCCTGCTTTTCTTAGAAGTGCCCAAAGTCATCTATTATTGCACAGGCTTGAAAAATTCAGCTAAAGGAAGAAGGCTTTGCTTAGGTACCCATTAAATGTGCAAATATGCATATGGAAATCATACATTTCACAGCAGATAGACTCTAATTGGTGTAATGGTTTTCTTTTATTCTCAGTGATAAACTGCTGTTTGTTTTTTTCTCTTCATGTATATAGCCCAGAAGTGGGAAAAATATTTCTGTTGTGTTTTTCCCCCAAATATGTTCTTGTACTGAATTTACAATACAAGCCTTGAGTAAGTTTTTAAATGTCACAAACCCATGAAAACCTGATTTATAACGAATGGTGATACATTTTAAACTGTAGCAACATGCCCTCTTGGATCCTTTTAAACCTCTTAAGGTTAAACATCTTTTAAATTATTTTATTGCATTTTATTGCATTAAAAAAAGTTTCAAAAGTGTCTAATTATTTGGTTATTGCCTAAATAAAGCAGATTCAAGATGTTGATTCTCCACTGCCTACACCTTTTTTTATCGTCTGTTATCATATGAAGCACATCAGGAAGATAATCTCTCTGATTATTAGTTTACAAAGTGTGGTAACACCAAAGTCTCAGAATCTGTTCAGCGAGAACGGATCTTTCATTTGCAGGATATAATGCCACCTTGCACCTCAGTCTTCCGCCTGGGGGGTTGCTTGTACTGCTCCTAGGTCTGTCTTGACTCAGCCAGCAATTCAAATGTTTGGTGATGGTATAAGCTGTTGTCTTTCAGCTAAGGCATGTTTGATTCAGAGAATATTACCCCTTTCTGGTTTGCTGCAAAGGCAGAGGTTGGCTTGGCTCACCTGAGACTTAACAAGGCAGTTTACCTTTCCAGAGGAATGGAAGAGAAGCACTCATGGGCAATGACGGACTTTGCTGAGGAGTAGTAATTAGAGATGTATTTCCACTGATACAGTGACAAATCAAAAAAAAGAACTTGGACCACTCAAGTCCTGTTATGAAAGTATCTTGTAATTCTTTCGTTATCAGCGCATCCTGTGATGTTGATATTTTAGTATTTTAGAGATGCTTTTGGAATAAATAAGCTGGTAGAAATAAAAGTAGCATAACAGTCATGGTTTTAATGGTAGGGTGTGAAACACTTCAGCTTTTTGGAAGGACTAAATTGTACAAAAGGAGTATATTCTCATGTCCTCTCTGAAATAGCTTGAAGGGAATAAGCTAAACAATTGCAAATGACATAAATCTAGTCCTTTACATCAATATTTTCTGTCTTCACTTCCTTTGCCTATAAGCCTTTTCCTTTGCAAAATACTAATTCAGAATAATTCTCTGCAATGCAACACTGCTGTAGCTTTTTTAGATTGCCAGTAGTTGTTCCAGATTTGTTCCGTGGTAAAGCTCTCTGCAATTTTCCTCTTTTCTTTGTTTTTTCTGTTGCATACCACATTAGTTCCTCTGCTGCTCAGAACAGGGATAAATCTCTGTCTCACAACAGAGTGTCACAATTACTTCCATTATGGTCCCTTTCAAGAACTGAACCTAAAGATTTTTACAGTGTATGAACATGCACAGACATAGTAAAGATGTAAGTGGCACATGCTTACACTCTGGTAGCAGTGCCCAACATAAAAAAAAGATTATCTGAAGCAAAAAAGATAATGCTGCAAAAGGATTTTCTCATATTTTTGTTTTGATAATTGAGATCTGTGTTGTGGCTTTACAGAGCCCTTACATATCGGCATTACAGTCTGAGGAGCCAAAGAAGGTCCTCAAAGGCACGAAGCTTGTATACCTCTCAAAGCCACAGCAGAGGCTTGACTGCCAGAGAACATTCTTTTCACAAACCCAGGATATCTTGAGAAGAGGAAAGCTAGCACTTCCTCTTAATTACACCTTAACATTAGAGGCATGAAAGGAATTTTGGTCAGCCACTGAAAATTAAATCAATACAGCCAAAAGTTTCTGGGCCTTCTTGTCTCTGTACTTCCTTGCAAGTGAGACACCTCTGGTGATCAGCTGAAAACCTCTCTAACATCTTAGAATATGTTGATAAGTTTAGTTTACTAAACAAAAGCTCCCATTGCCATTTCACACACTCTGGCACCCAGGCTGTGCACATGGCATGGTCCACAGCACACAGGGTGCTTGTGAGACCTCTGCCCTGCTGAGTACCTTCTGAAGGCTCAGTGAGAAGAGAGAATGATTAAGGAAAGTGTGCAATACAGAGGAGTTAGCATATTTGCAATCTTATCCTTGTCATTTTCTGACCTTGTGACCTGGAGGGCACTTCTAAGTGAAAGAAAAGAAAAAAAAAGAAGAGGAAAGAAGTCAAACAAAAAAGCATCTACAATTTGACATTCATTGACTGAAGGAGGTGAAAAAAAGAGATCGGAGCTCTCCAGTCTATCTCCTATTAATATCATCCTGTGCCCAGGAATATCATTTAGCTTAAGGAGAACAATGTGTGTAACAAGAGGCATGAAGAAGGGGAATCTGTTGCAGACACAGCAATACATTGTGTGGAAATGCAAGGAAGAAATGAGAGGTGGCTGGAAGAGAGATGGGCAGTCAGAGGTAACTGGGTCTTCATGAATAATGCTTATTGACAACATGACCACTGATCTGAACATAAATGCTTTTATTTACTTTAAAAACTTGCTCTTGGATTAAAAGACCTTCTCCCCCGAGTTGCAATAGTAGAGGCGCTTTTAATACATCAGCTTTTCCCCCTTCCCTGTCTGTGTAATTACCTTGATAAGTCCTCCATCATGAATGGTTAGATTCATTGCCTTCTTTTAGACTCCCATTTGCCAGTAGGGATTTTTAGAGACAGGTGTATTCATAACTGTCTGACAGAGAGAATGCATTATAGTATTAGAGCAAAGAAGCATAAAGAGTAGCTTTCCATCTAAAGTTATGTAAAGGAGTCTTCACTGTTTATTTTTTATTGATTTACTAAATTAATAGGATTATTTAAATTGTTTATTAGACAAAAAAACATTAAATCTTTGAGCCTTCAGGCAATTTTTCCATGAGCTTGTAAATGTTACACAGAAACATTTCAGTTTATTACAGAGGGAGCTTTTTCTTGATGTCAAGTCAGCACTGAAAGCAAAGAATTAGACAGTCGTTGATATATCTGGTTGTATTCCTGTGTTGGGAGCTATTCCAGGGCTGGTTGTGTAAAAATGTGTTAGAATGAAGCTCCATTTTCCTTTTAATCAATATTACAGAGCCTTTCTATATAAAGAAGTTAAAATACATTCATTACATTTAACAGGACTTTGGAAATACTAACCTGTGAAGTACTGTTACACCATACACATAGCACACAGAGCAGCCCCCAAATCACTGTTTTTCTCAAGCTGCAGAACAGTGAAGTGGCAGCATTGGGATATAAACAAAAGAGGTAACTGTGCATTTCTGTTATCTGTTTGTAAGATCAAAAGGGAGAAGTTTGAGGGAAGTATATGGTGCTTATCCTACTGGCACAAGATTTTATATGAGGTATTTCTCTTTTGAAAACTTTTAGGATGCCCTGCTACCCATGTTTTCCAGAGCAAACACTTAGATCGAAGGCTTAGTTAAATAGGCAGTACATTTGGTAGAGTCTCAAGAAACAGAAATAAACACATATATAAAATTTTGGGTTTTTCCTTGTAAGAAGGGTAGCTGATATATATATTTGTGTTTATTTCTGTTCTTACATCTTTGACTCTTAAGATAATTTGAGTGTCATTTTATCCATAGCAGTAGAAAGAAGCATTAGCACAAGGAAGAAGACAGTAGTCTCTTGTGCGTGGCAAAGTACGTGCTGTTCCTTTGCTGTACAAGAAGCGAAGCATGATTGTGAGTCATGAATGCAGACCCAAGCCATGTGCTGCATAATGCTCGCTTCTTGTTTTCTGCAGATCTCTGGTCAGGAAGCAACTAAGATTGGTCCTGATCTCTGGTTCAACAAATATTTGTTTTAGATACATAACAGAAAACATACCCTTAGATTGCAAATGTTGATGTGAAGCAGCTACTTAATTAATTGCGTAATTGTCAATAAGTGATTGGTAACTGTCTCTGCTGTTAATGGTGCTTTTAGTATTCATCTTGCACATAAAGCAGTAGTGGATTGGGTAAAACAGAATGTTTTAAATGGTTTTGTTATCTGCAGCGAACAGCATTTTCTGCTTAGAAATTCGGAGTCTTCAAAAGGCAGAATGTAAACTAGTTAGGACATTATTATCTCTCAGAGTACTGTAAAAGGAACAAAAGGGGAAAAATAATCAAGGTAATAAAAAGTGAGTCAGAAAATTATTCAGGAACTGAGAATCAAGCAAAATTTGGGCAAACGTCAGCTTAAGTAAAATGTTAAGTGGTTTCTAATTTTCTGAAAATAAATTAAACTGTTTCTAGTATCATTCTTAATTCATAGAAATAGAAATAATCTCATGAAGTAAAAAACATTATCATGTCCTTCACATATTGCACACATGACTGCCAAGACAATTTAATGTAAGAAGGAAAAATTGTATATAAAATAGCTGAGATGTATTGTTTCTATGGGTTAAGTCTTTCTGTCCATAGTGAGGGTTATACTTTTCTCACTACTATGTAATCATCAGTCTTGTGAAATGGAAGGAAGGAGATGGTTTCATTCTCCAGTCATTGTTATCTCTCCCTGTGCGACTCAGAACCACCACAACCTATAACACAGAAAACAGTGGTTTATCTCATGGTCCCTAGAGAGAACTTAAACGATATGACAAATCATATAAAGCTGTATGACTGAAAATATTGAAAGGAATCCACGGTCAATGCTGAGGTTGAAATACATATTCACAGTGAAAGTAGATAAGAAGTGTTGAGAAAAGGGGGTCTCTTTCCTGAAATAATAGCTAGGAAACTCATAAACAATGCAGAAAGTCCTATACAGTTTTTTTGGTGCTCATATCCCTGCCTGTCATTATAGTACTGTTTTTCATTTCAAGTCAACTATGCAAGCTACTACATTAATTGCCTTTACATCCTTTATAAACAGTTCAGAGATCCCTTCATAACATGCACAGTGAAGAACAGCTGAATTCTTTTATGATTTTTTTTCAATAGAGGGTATTTAAAGGACCAGATAAAACCAGGTGAATATTATTTTGTTAATGAAATTAGTTGGAGTTTCACCTTAAGAGCCTATTCAGCCTTAACAGATGTCCTTATAAGCTACATGGGAAAACTCAGGATAAACTGATAGACATTACAAGTACCACTAAGATTAATAGAGAATATTACATCTGCTGATGATTTCTTCTATAAACAGATTAAAAATTCTCTGTTTGATCCCTTATAATTTGGTTTTAGTCTCTCAGATAATTCTGTGCATTCTTTTCACTCTTTTCTGTTGTTTCATACAAAAATACAGTCCATAGTACTTTACCATCCTCAAAGCCGAGCTGTCTTTTTTTGTCTGAAATAAAGATTAAATCCATAATAAAACATGCATATGAAGATAAAACTCACCAATACATATAGAAAATAGCTAGTGATATGCCTTGTCCATATTTTAGCCTTTTCATGTTCTTTTTTTTTCTTGATCCCAATAATTCTTATTATTCTTTCGTCAAAATCTAGAAAAGACTCATTTTTTTCTAAGTAGTCATGGAATAAGAGTACTTAGATATCTGCAGAATGACATACATGCAGTTTCTCCATTGGCATATGGATCACATGTCCTAGTCTGGCTTGTTAACTTTGTCCATCCTGTCTCGGTGCATTGATGCTGCATTAATTCTTCAATATTCTCAAAGATCTGTAGGCACCACTGTTTTTTTCAATCCTTCACTTTTTATTGAATAGCAGTTTGGCTGTTTGCATTTCTTTGGGTTGGCTTGTAGGTTTGGTTTTTTCCCCCTCAGATGAATTAGCTGGTTTTATTGCAAATTGAATTCTCTTGTCCTCTACAGATTGATGAGGTCTCTACTGAGTTTATTGAAATAAATTTTTTATTTATTGTCATTGTAATTTCTAAAGTAAAGGCTGCACAGGATATTAATAATTATTACTATGAGACAGAGCTGTGTTATTACATATCCTATGAATTAAGTGTAACAGATATTTGGGTGTTTATCTGCTTCTTAAAGCTGTGGAAACTTGATGCCAAAATGTCTTTGCAGATTTTGACCTGCACTCTGTTGCATTATTTCTCTGTGGTCTGAATACTTTCAAAGCTGAATAATCTAACTGCTTCTGTTGTTGTATTGGAGTTTCTCTTTTACACCTGCAATCTGTAATCCCAGTCATTAGCTGTGATACTATAGAAAACCATATGTGATTTCACTGCTGAATACCTTCTTTAAACTGGGTCTTGGTCTAATATTTTATCATTTTAATAGCTTTTGAAAGTTTGCAGGCAGTTTCAGGTAATTCTTTCTCAATTTTTCTTTCTTACAAGAAAAAAAAATATATACTCATATATTGACTGGTTAGTGTCCTAAAGCAAAGAACAACAGCAAATGCAAAAAGGCTTTTCTGAAGAACAGATAAACTTTCCAAGGAAGTACCTGATGACCTGCAGTCATTAGAATATTCATTAACTCTACCTACTTTGCCACTCTAAATTGAGACATTTTAAGTAAGTTGTCATATATTCCCCATATAATCGATGAAGGAATGGATAAACAGTGAGAGGATGTCAGAGAAGAACAGTCAGAGATCTATGAGAGAGCTCTCATAGAGAGTTCATTTGTGACTTTATCAAAGAGCTAATAAATTCAATGGCAACTAGTGAAGAAGCTGAACAGACAATTATAGCTGGGATGCTACCCAGAGGCTCTCTAATCAGTCTGTCCTTTGTCTCTATTTTCTTTAATATTCCAGTTGTTAAATATTCTTTCTCTGAAATAGGGCTGTATGCATGAAAATATGCAAAATTTCTTGTTTATTGGAACTGCCTGTATCTACCAATTTCATAATGAAGGACATGTCTGGACAACGTTGATTTTTTAAATATAATTTCTTTTTTTTTTTTGCTGACATAGTCTATGTTTACAAACATAGACAAATTCTTTGTCCTATCAAAGGATGAGATTCAAGGCGACTTTCAAAAAGAGATAGAAAATATGAGACACATTTAAAACCACATATTTTCCTGTATAGGCTTTATAATAGAATGTTCTTCCCAATCTAGTGTCATATCACTGTCATAAGGCATAGGGATTATTTGGTGTGGAATCCATTGAAACAGTGTTTTAAGTTGGGTGGTTTTTATTTTATGTTACACAGGAGAACAGCATTCTATAAACAATGGAAATTCAAAAGATGTTTGGATTTCAAGGCTTAAGAGGAAAAGCAGTATTATCAGCTAAACCAATCTTTTTAATCATGGGTAGATATTTCAAACTAGTAATTTACGTACTATAAAAAAAACGTTCCTGAAACTTTCCATTCCTTTAAAAAGAAAGACAAAAACTAACAAACAGAGAAAACAAGTCTGTACATACATGCCCATCAGTTCAACAGATGCTGGAACATTTTAAATATAGCAATGTATTTAGTGCTAAATTATTTCCATGTGGAAATTAAAATCTTAGATTTTCTTCCTTTCCCCACTCTCAACTCCTGTTTGCTTCTTTCCCTGCTGACTTAAGAGAAGGATAAATGGTAATGCATAAGGTGTGTTCTACACCCAATCCTCTGCCTCTCGTGAGCTTTACAGAATGAGAAGTGGGCAAGGGCCCCCACACCCCACCACTAGCCATGAGATAATGTATTCCTGAAAGTATAGGTCCCTGGGGGTTCCTGTACTTGTTCATGTAAAGAGAGGGGATGACAGAGGAAAGGCAAGCAAAGGGTGGATTGTTGTGTGGTTAGGTGTTAGCATCTAGTTATGTCACTCATTTTTCCCAGTGCAAGCGGGCTGCGACAACATCACGACTTATTATCACTATGTATCCTCATAAGGAATGTTTTATTGACCTTTGTGGAAGCCCTGATTTCCTCTACAGTGAGAACTAGGGTTTGCTGAAGCTTTTTGCACTAAAAATACCCAGGGGGAAAATGGGACATAAAAATTTTCCTGCAATTATAAGTTTGAATGCTATTTTGATCTCCAAAGTGTCAAAGCAAACAAACACAGTTTGAGTTTTGAAATCAAGAGTTCTGAATTCTGAGAAATTTGCAATGGAAACAGTAATTTCAGTATGTCCAAGCTCTCTTTGATCACAACTGCCAAAATTTTATTTCAACATTCCGAGATACAAATTTGTGGAATACTCCAGTACCTAAAACAATTGATATAAAGACTTGCTGTGCTTAGAAGTAAAAATTATTTCAAATCTTCAGGTAATAGACGATCCAACTTTTTCAAATAATTTTGAAAAGCTATGTTTGCTTTCCAGCAACTTGATTTCTGTAGCTGCTTAAGTAATGTGTGTAGGCTTCCAAAAACTGTTACTACATCCAAAAAAAGAGGAGACTGAGGGGAGACCTCATTTCAGTCTACAACTTCCTCATGAGGGAAAGAGGAGGGGCAGACCTCTTCACTGTGGTTATCAGTGACAGGACCTGAGGGAATGGCCTCAAGCTGTGTCAGGGGAGATTTAAGTTGGATATGAGGAAAAGATTCTTCAACCAGAGGGTGGTTGGGCACTGGAACAGGCTCCCCATAAATTGGTCACAGCACCAAGACTGGCAGAATTCAAGAAGTGTTTGGACAATGCTCTCAGGCACATGGTGTGACTCTTGGGGGTGTTGCTGTGCAGGGCCAGGAGGGGGACTTCGAGGATCCTTGTGGGTCCTCAAGGATGCCCTTCCAACTCAGCATATTCTGTGATTCTGTGATTCTGGAAAAAATGTGGCTTACAATATCTTCATCTACCTTATTCATAAAGGAAAACTTTGTGGATACAGATGGGAAAAAGAGTTGCACGGTTTCAGTGTCATGGAGGCTGCAGCTATGACCCAAGGGGTCAGAGAGGTGCTGCTGTTAAAGTGGGACAAACACATCTAGTAGTGCTGGAGACTTCCCAATAGAAAGTTTAGAGAGAAATAACCTTGGGCTTGAGACAAACAGAACAATCCATTGAAAAGTACCAGTTATAACAGAAACTGGTTTGTCAAAAATTCTTTTGTAAACAGACAACCAGCATTGTGGTTATATGAGCAACCTATGATATTTTAAAAATAGGAAAGTAAGATCCCTAGGTGGCATCTGTCTTCCAAATCTTCCACCTCCGCCTCTGAGTAAATGAAAAATGCAAGTGATATGTTGGAAACGGAACATTTCTTGCTATCAGCAAATCCATACATTTATCATGCTACTTGAACTTATTCTGACCATAGAGAACAGAACAAGCACTGTGACTCAAATAATACATTTTAGCTGTTCATTATGTATATTTTGAGAACAGCCATACTAAATATATGGTGAAAAGACATTCCGAAACACTGGGATAAACATTCAAAGTAAAAAGGAAAAAGGAAATTCACGGGGATAAGCAAATCTTGGAGTGAGTTTTGTTCTGTTTCATTTTGTATATACTTATAATTGCAAAGAAGAGGCCCATTTAACTTCTGTACACAGGCAGACATAGTAACACACATATGCATGAGGGATGGTATAATTGCATTGTGTTAATTAAAATATGTCTTATAATAATGGATTTTGTAGTCTTTTCAAAGAAGAAACCTATTTGGGTCAGCTTTATCCTGATTTTTGTTGGTCGGAAAGAAATATGTAATGCCATTTCACATTCTAAAAAAAGAAACAACAGCTGAGTTGTGGCTCAGTCACCAAATTTTTTCAACCACTGAGAACTCAAAAAACCACAGCAATGAAAATTATAGGAAAATGTCTGAGGATTCAGACACCAAAGAAAGTCTAAGATCAAGTGCTATAAAATCTGGAGGTGGCTGCCCAGCTAAAGTAGGCATGACAGGCTACCTTACACTGAAGAGTGAGGGGGAGAGGTATTACTTCATTAAGCTTAGAGCCAGGAATGGCTTCTTGGAGCAGATACATTCAAGAGTGTAGAGGCAGACCATGTCTTCAATCATGTTTTTTTCCCTGGAACAAAGAGGTTTTTCTTTTCTGGGAATGAGCACACTGTTCTCTTTGGCATATAAGATGTTCCAATATCAAACAACAGCTCCTGATGGAAGTTCCTGGAAGAAATTGTAATATCCTGAGGAAAGCAGATCCTATTCCCTTTGTACAATAAGACAGGTCTTTATTTCAGTATTAATTATTTCTAAAAGTTGAGACTTCTTCTGTTGGTTTGTATCTCTTGTGAATATATTTTGTCTCATTTTCACAGTTTTTAAAAATGACAAATATTACATTCAACCGTAACGTACAATATGTAAAAATTTGCTGTAGTCATACAATATTATGACGAACACTTGGAAAGTATCAGTGATTATTTTTTTAGAACCATATTTTGACTAATTGAAAAAAAATACTGTCAATTTTGCAGGTATTTTTCTTCTAATTCTTCGTCTTTTTTAAAAAAACTCATGAACATGATGAGATACTCCAGGGAATGAATTATGATTATGAACTAATAATGAAATGTCTGTGAGGTTGCTGGCATTCTGTCCTCTTCTTGCTATCTAATAATCACCAGAATATGTCACTAGAATATCATAGTGCAAACCCTGTTGTGGCATTCTGTTTGAATATTAAGAGACACAAAAATATACAACAAAAGGGAAAGACCTCCCCCTCCCAAAACCAAAACACAAAAAACTGTCACACCAGCCCCTCCAAACCTCAGGAAATGCAGTTTTCCAAAATATTTAAAACACCCAACAAAATAATTATTCCTAGTATTTAGAATAATGGCCTCCCTTGTGATTCAAAAAATGAGAGAAACTGGCAAATATTCCTTCTGTCAGTTGCAAGGTCTCTAGTGACGTGCCTCAGAGAAATGTTAGCAGAGTGTAGGACTGTAGAAAATGACTTTATTTAGTTGATATCCTGCGGAGTGGGGAAGGAAAAACCCCTTGATTCTTTAAGAAAGTTTGTGGCACAGCAAAATCACAAATCTCTACCTTCTCTCCTTTTCCACCCCAGTAATATCTTTCCCACTTATCCAATAATCCAATATCTAAGAAGAATCCAATTATCCAATGATCTTTCTGACCACTCAGTTCTGTAGCACTGCATGGGGTTGGTTGCTGTGACCCAAGTGCAGGACCCAGCACCTGATCTTGTCCAAATGGCCTCGCCTCATCGATGCAGCCCATCCAGGTCCCTCTGCAGAGCCTTTCTCCCTTCCAGCAGATCAACACTCCGGCCCAACTTCGTGTTTTCAGTGGAGTTACTGAGGCTGCTCGCAATCCTCTCACCCAGATCATTGATAAAGATATCAAACAGAGGTGGCCCCAATACTGAGGCCTGGGGAGCTGCATTTGTGAGTGGCTGCCAACTGGATTTGGTTCCATTCAGGACCACTCTTTGGGCCCAGCCATCAGTGAACAATGAGCAACCAGTTACTCCAGGAATGCTGTGGGAAAGTGTCAAAGGCTTTACTAGAATGCCCATGTACAACATCCACAGCCTTTCCTGCATCCACTAACTGGGTAACATGTACCTATTATGAGATAGTGTGAGTAGTACTTTAAAGGTGTTTATTCCTCTTTGCTGACTAGGAAGGGAGTTAGAAACATATAAGTGAACCTTTTTTCAGAATAATTATAAAGTCATATCTCTGCCCATATGTCTGAAGATGAAAGTGAGTTTAATATTTTGCACTAAATAATTATGTTTTATTAACACATAGAAGTAAACTACTGTTTTTATTGGCTTTATAGCACTAGGAAAAGCAATGGCATATGTGACAGAATAATAGATAATGTATGCTTCCTATAAATAATTCTATATGTGTGTTGACAGTATTAACAATTTGTGATAGTCAAAAATTATCTGCTTCCTTTTCACTACTAGTGAACTGGAAGTTTTTGGTTCAAAACTATTCCATGAACTGTGAGCAAACATATTAAAAAACTGCATATACCCATATACACACCTGTACATGTGCACACACCTGGTTTTCTTAATGAACCACGAGTTGGAAAGACTAATTCTTAGCCTGTTGTACTCATAGAGCACTGAAAGTAAATTCTTCCAGGTAGAAAAACTTACTTCTAGATGA
This sequence comes from Dicrurus megarhynchus, assembly GCA_013399195.1. Taxonomy (NCBI): domain Eukaryota; kingdom Metazoa; phylum Chordata; class Aves; order Passeriformes; family Dicruridae; genus Dicrurus; species Dicrurus megarhynchus. Next base: position 348,942 of record VXAD01003528.1, read on the forward strand.
TTATGAAGGGCATTTTCTAATGAATTCTGGAAGGAAGACAATATGAAGTACAAATATAACAAGGAAACTGTTCTTGCATATATATCATGTAGAAATATTGGATAATATCACAAAGCAGTAATATTTTGACTTTTAAAAGCCCAGAGGATACGCTGGATGTATGGTGCTTTCAAGGAATTTTATAATTGGAATTGTGCAGAAAATTTCAAAGAGCAGCAGGCCCTGGCTTTTCTGATAGCTAACAAGATTAGTGGAAGTACCTATCAAGAAACAAAATCTCTTTCAGTTGTTTGAAAGACAGGCTTCACTGAGAAAAAAAACATCAAAGAAGGAAAGAAAAAATAAGTTTCTTAACTGGAATGTGTTGATTCATAATAATCTACAGTAGAAAAAATTAAATCTGGTTTCAGTTTTAATGTCAGTTCATAATGCAGTTTGGGGTCTAATGCTATTTTGACATAATAAAGTAAAAAGTTGAAATGGATGTATGGAAATAAGGACACCATTTGTAGTGGAATTGACACCCAAATGGGGATTTGCATATCTTAATCTCTGAAGAGAGTATGAGTAGAAAATTTAGAAGCGGTTTTTTAACAGTTAACTATCACTATAGAAGACAGCAAATGACTAGTAGGGCATTAGTATGTCATTACTTTTAATGCAAAGAAAATATATAAGAAATCAAGATTATACAAATAGATTTATATATATGTGTGTGTATGTATGCAAATTTGACATTACATAAACTATAAACCAATTACAAATGTTTTGCTTATAGATTCAGAAAACAATTAAAAAGCCTCATTGTCCACTAAGATGAATATATAAAATTTAATGTTTAAAAGTAAAAACCAGAAGAATTCTATCCTCTTCATGACAAGCCAAATGTGACCAGACTTGCAGGTGATACTGACCTCCAGGAGAACCATCCCTTCCACATTAATAACAGAATTAAGTCTCTTCCATTTCCCCATTCTCTCCCCAGGCCCCAGAAATTAACTGTGAAAATATAAATTTTCTTCCACCTTTATAATTATCTATAGTGGCTATATAATTACTGTAAAACTAATTGGTATCTATTACTTTCTTGGAAGCAGTATTGAACCTCTCTAAGTTAGTGTTTCTAGGTATGCTATTAAACTGGGATACCAGGATGAACAGATGCTCTCTCCTTTAGAGTCACAATGAGTTTATTCTATAATTTTAAAAGGATATTTCTAAGTTACCTGTTAGCTACAAATCTCAACCTGGACCTATTGATATGTGAAAAATAGTTACTTATTAGTAGTTAGTAGCTTGTTCAAGTCATCTTGAACAGGGAATTCTGCGATTTTGTTGAAATGAAGCTGAAAAACAGTAACAGAGTTTTCTGTGCATTTTTCTTACGACAGGTATTGTAAGGCAGATGAATGAAATCTGTCTGTGGGATGTGTGTCCCATACAAGACATATGAAGATTTGAGACTTTCTATGTATTCAAAGGTTTGTTACTAAAATCATTAACCTTGGAGAAGTGTGACTAAAGAAACAAAAGTTACTAGAGGACTGTAGTAGGTTTAGGAGTTTTTCTGTCACTCAGTTGGGGGACTAGGTGACTGTCCTTGACTGTCTTTGTTGGGTCTAATATGACCTGGGCTTGCTGATGAGACAGTTTTTTTGTGTTCACTTGCCTTTTCTGATTATGCTTCTATCTGAAAAGATTTTTTTAAAATTTAAGGAACACATTTATTTGTTGGGATACTCAGTGCTCATTTGGTAGCGAGCATTCTACGCTTACACATAGTAATAGGTGAATGTCATTTAGGGTATGAGAGACTAAATAAATGAAGACTTTGTATGCTGTAGAATATTACCTTCTAGTACAGAAGCTCTGATTTTCACATCCAATTTAGTTTAAGTGAACATTAAGTGGCATTCTGAATTTTAATTCATCTAGCAGCAAAGTTTTAATTTGAAACTACAATTTCGTCTTTTATATAAGAATATTTTTCAAATAATAAGAGGTTTTTGTTGGCTTTAAACCAGAACTTTTTATATATGTATTAAAATGCTGATGAAAAATTATAAACCTCTTCCTAAAATGTTTGACTGCTTTATTTTTACTCTCAGTAATTCAGAGAACTTTTTTTCCTGATAAATATTGAACAAAACACTTTAAAATAAATGAGTAAGAATGAAAATAGTGCCATCTGCTTGCTCATCTTGAAACACATTACTACTTAGCCTACCCAGTAGTGTTCTTATGATTTTACAGTGGCTAATTTATTTTGTATTTGCAATAAATTTGAAGGAAAAGTTTCCATAGTATCTCCTAAATGAGCTAAAATTACTGAAGGTAAATGCAGAAAGAAAGATGGAAATAGATTTTGGATGGAGAATGGATTTACTGAAGCAAAAAATGCAGAATTCTGGCTACGCTTTGTGCCAAACTCCAAATAGTTCCTCACTGGTACTTTTATTTCACATATATAGAATGTCTTATATTGGTATGATTGTTAATTAAAGATTATTCCTTACAACCTATTTTATGTTTACAAGTGTGAAGGAACAACTAACAAAGGCCACCATAACGATTTTGGTTTTTTTCTTTCTTTTTGATGCTAAGCTTGTGCTTCAAGATAATGCATTGCTGGATTCCATCTGTTCAGGTTGGACATCTGCAGGCTGTAATCTCTGGTTAGGATGGGCATTGTTCTTCAAGTTGTCATAGAGCCCTGAAGACATTATTTTGCCTTCTTTTGAATAAGAGACCAGCTGTAAAATTCTTCTGTCATTGCACCTCACCATTACACTGCAATGGAAGATCAAATCAAGATGAAAAGCCTCATTGTGGTAGATAGAAAACAGACATGCAATAAAAAGTGTACCCAGAAGTACTCATAGTCTGGCCTTTGACAAGCAGATGAGCCACGTGGAGAGAAATGAAGGCAGGGAGAGACAAAAGCTGAAGTGAAACAGAAAAGTCATTTTATGCTAAGTAGCTTTCTAACAATTTCTAGTGCAGTAGATATAGTCAACAGGGATGCTTTATAGAGAGAGAGTATGAGAGTATGTAAGAGGAATTGGTGGGTGGTCAAATCATTTTCAGTGTGAAAAGCTGAGGAGAACTAAGTAACCATTTTACAGAAATCATACTCCTAAAAAAAAGAGTGGTCTGGAGATTAAAAAGAAGGCAATGTGCTTCTGAAATTACAGTTTATAAGTAACAAAACAGGCAAACAAAAAAACCCAAAAAGCAACCAAAAAACTCACCCTGAATGTCTTAATATTTCAGCATGTTTAGGGTAGGTTTACTACTAAAAGGGTAAAGAAATGGTCTAAGGAATTTTTTATATTTAAGACTGCTGACTGTAAAGGAAGCTGAAGGGTGTCTCCAGGGCATGCATCTATGAAAGGTAACCTGAATGCGACCCTACTATCCCAGTTTTGTAAAGACATCAGTTACAGGCCCCTCCACTGTGGCCAGTGCACTGAGGTGGATCTGATTCTGTATTTTCCTCCAAGACTGCATCCGCTGGAAAAAAGGAACTCCTGAACTGAAATGTTCAGTTTTGTTAGGACACAGTTTAGGACAGTGATCTTATAACTGAGGAGTTTTGCTGCGCAGACAGGGTAAAACCAAAGGACACTGAACACGAAGCAGGCTGTGTGTTCTCTGTGCCCTTTTCTTCAGTCTTGCTCATATCAGCAGGCTTCAGAGCTTCCTGGCTGCCACAAACTCTTTGTTTGACAGCTGTTCTGTGACATTAATTCTTATACTGTAATGCTGTTCATGTCTGTGGAGCACATCAAGGACTCATTTTTATTTGTGTTTCACGGTCATCTTACAAAAGATCATGTCTGTTTAGGGTTTTTTCTTTTTTTTTCCCTTTCAAGGATTCTTTGAACAAGTTGAAATATCCATTATGACTGTATGATGAGATATGCTTTTTGCAAATGGATGAATAGGGCAAGATGCCTCTCATCACATATTGACATTCTGATAATGAAGGAAATTATTAAATTACCACTAGTTTTTTTAAAATTCCTGTTGCTCAAAGAGAGATTCTTGTTCTCAGAAGCTCAAAAACTCTATAGTTCAGAAATCTTTTTTTGATATTTGGTGCTGCTTCTAGATAAATCTAACTTACTCAGATAATTAAGAAGGATTTATGGTGGTTTATTACCAAAATTCAAAACCAGCTGAGTGATTTCACTCCCACAATGATGAGGTAGAATTATTAAAATTCGTTCCTGACTCTCAGATACATTTGCTGGAAGAAGTTTGGGAATAACAGAGAAGGTGAAATTTTTAAAAGTGAAGTGGGTTGAAGTCCTGAATAGTTTCTATCTTGATTGGCTAAACTCAAAGCCATTATTCCTTAATATTTGTTCCTTTCCTTTTTTCCTAAATCCCCCCACCCCAATCTGTGAAATCTTATACAAAGTGCTTCTACATTTGTTTACAGCTCCTCATTATAGCTCCTCATCAACTGGATGGCTTTAACTGTTGTCTAGAGAGGATGGAAGATATTTTCTCAGTTGAAATGGGCACTTTTCTGAAATTTAATTTTCTAGGACTACTTACTGTTTTTTCAACTGAAAAGTTCACAGAAAAAGTCTATGATTATTTTTAGGAATTACACCACTATTACTTGCAAGTCAGAGCTGAAAAATCTGTCAGAAAACACCCAAGGTTTTTAACATTCAGATGGAAGCCATGTTAAAGTTGTTTTGAAAATTAGATTACTGCATTCCTTCTGTGTATTAATTTCTGTATACATACCAGAACAACAATTTCTTAAATTTATGTTCATTTGTGTTGTAACAGAAATAAAATTTCTGCTTTTGTGTTATCATGACCGTTTCCCAACTGTATTCAGAACAAATTTGTTCCATGTAATGAATTAGCTGGTCGTATTCCAATGTTTTTACCCATGTAATTGATAGACATTTTAGGATGAGGTCATGCCATGTTTCAGGGTTTTGATGTCACATCATTTCACCTGAGAGTTGGGTCTTAAAAAAGATGTAGTCTGTTATAACTAATACTGTTTTTAAAGGACTTGGTTAGCCTACTGAGATGAAAACAAGACTTATTGTAGTGTTTAATACTCTTTAAGTTTTGCGACTTTAAGGGAACATACTACTCTTATGATAAGAGTTGCATTAAAATGAAGATTATTCCATTGCTTTTCTGCCCTCCAGAAACAAGCAGTTTGAATTTTACTGTAACACAACACACATTAACTTTCTGCTCAACAATCAAATAGCGAACATTTGTGTTTTGCAAGCACTGCCATATTTTCATGCTTTTCCTATAACATTCCTGTAAAATACTCATTATAAACTCCAACCTATGAAAATTATTACTTTTCTTCATAGTCTTCCAATGTTTTTTTCAGATTATTTTATTTTCCTATATTACTTGTACAGTGAAAGAAAAAAAAATCTTATAAATATGCTTAGAAAAAGTATGTCAAAAATTAATTCCACTTTGTATGCACATGAAAAAATGCAAGGATTTGCTCTCAGGGATTATACATACAATTTGCATACATACCTGCAGTTATGCTCAAATATATCTCATTAGGATAATTTTTTTTTTTCAGAATATCAAAGCTTTAAATTTAAATTATGTCAAACTTGTCTGAAAACAACTGCAGAGGAAAAACTGTGTAGAAGTTAGCAGTTGGTCTTTAATGACTCAGTAGGCTACATATGCTAGCAATGGTACATCTGCAAAGCAGTGCTTTCCTTGCTCTTATACACAATTCACACCACACTTAGTGGTTGCACCCATATTAATGGCAATAGCTCATAGTCACAGGGCCCTGAACACCCTGAGCTAAGTTTGCTTTCAGTAGAGGGTAGGACAAAAATCTCTCCAGGGGTAATTTCCTACACAAACATTTTTGTGATTCTGCGCTGTCCTTTAGTGACATTTAAGCAACAGAAATGCAGCAATACAGTACATTTCTGGGCTACAAGATACTTTTAAATGGGTAGGAGAGTCTTCATTAAGGACACAGTCCACGGCTGACAAAGAAGCCCTTTCTTCATATACAGTCATTTCTTTAAAATCAAACCTACACAAATTTTGGCTCAAAAATATTTGGGAATTTTTCTTTCTCTTTTTTTTTTTTTTAAACTCCTTTGACTATCTCTCACTATCTAGAATTTTCATTGCCAGGAACTTCTTGAGCAGTGAAGTACATTCACCAATTAAAAGATTCCATCTCCATAGGAAGTACATATTTCTTTAAGATACTCGGCGTTTACCACTTTGCTGCATTTATTCTAATAATATATTTTAATTCTGTCAAAGAGGACCCAACTTTTTTTTTATTATCCAAACTGAACTGAAAGTCTTCTTTACCTTTTTTACCTACCACTAGTCCAATATCAGGAAATTTTCTAAAATGCTTAAAGAAATCAAATTTCACTAGCCAGTAATAGTGAATGAAAATTGGCTTCTGAAGGTTTAAAACCCTTCAGTTTATCATTAATTCAAGCAGTATAAATCCATGTCATTTGTATGAAAGCTATCTCAGGATCCAGTAAAGCACATAGGGCTAGAGTCAGTAAGAATCAGGCATCCAAATTCAGACAAAACTAAGACAGCAAAGCTTACAAACAAACAAACAAAAAAAAAAATGGTTTGACATTAATAACCTCCAGGAGCACAGTGTTCTTGAGCAAGTGCAGGGCAGTACTCCAGGCAAATATTTTTCAACCTCTCTCCTTGCTGTGTCTGACCTGCACTGAGGAAATGGCAGCTCTTCTGTCTAAGTTCCCATTCCTTACTGGAAGATGCAACCTAAGTGAACTGGTAGCCTTAGGTATGTAGTTCAAGTGCTGGTCTGAGAAGAGACAAGCTAGACTGAATTTTCCATCAAGTGTTCAAGACCAACACAGGCGTACAGACTGGGGAATGAGAGGCTGGAGTGCAGTGCTGCAGAAAAGGACCTGGGGGTCCTGGTCAGTGGCAAGTTGAACATGAGTCAGCAGTGCCCTGGCAGCCAGGAGGGACAACCCTGTCCTGGGGGGCATCAGGCACAGCATCGCCAGCCGGGCAAGGGAGGGATTGTCCCGCTCTGCTCTGCACTGGGGCAGCCTCACCTCGAGTGCTGGGGGCAGGTCTGGGTGCCACAATGTAAGAAAGACTTTAAGATGTTAGAGAGTGTCCAAAGGAGGGCAATGAAGATGGTGAAGGTCCGTGATGGGAAGCCTTATGAGGAGCAGCTGAGGTCACTTGGTTTGTTCAGCCTGGAGAAGAGGAGACTGAGGGGAGACCTCATCACAGTTACAACTTCCTCGTGAGGGGAAAAGGAGGGGCAGGCACTGATCTCTGTGGTATACAGTGACACGTGACCTGAGGAAATAGCCTGTAGCTGTGTTGTGGAGGTTTAGGTTGGATAGAAAGAAAAAGTTTTTCACCCAGAGGGTGGTTAAACACTGGAACAGGCTCCCCAGGGAAGTGCAGCACCAAGCGTGACAGAGTGCAAGAAACGTTTGGACAATGCTGTCTGACATATACTGCAATTCTTGGGGTATCCTGTGCAGGGCCAGAAGCTGGACTCAGTGATCCTTGTTGGTCTCTTCCAACTCAGCACATTCTATCATTCTGTGATTTTTATTAATTCTTTTAATAGCACAGTCTTTCTGTTAGGTACCCTGTGTGTCTCTGTTTCTTCTCATATAGCTGTGCTACATTTCCAGACTCTGGTCCCAGGACTGCTTCTGTATTTGCCCACTGAAACTTAAAGTTTTACAAGTACTTGTAAAGAAATTTACAAGTACTTTTTGGAGCAGTGCTTGGAAGCCAGATTTCTTCCAGCTAGTGCCCTAATCACTAGAAAGTATAAACTCAGCCTATTCCTCAAATTATTTTCCTCTGTTCTCTCCCAAAGTGGGAACTTCCAGGAATAAGTTGATATAACTGTTTCTGGTTATGGAAGCTCTCCGTCACTAGCTATTTCCCTTATTACATTCTGTAGAATTGAATGGTAATGGTTTATACATATTTGCATATGGAAAAGGCACTGTGCCCATTTCGGTCCTATTAGATCAAGAAATTCTAGTCATGCAGTTTATAGTCAAGCTGTCAGAGAATGATTTCCTTCCATAAATGTAAGAACATGATATGACTTTGTCCTATTACAGAAAATTCTATTTCTATTTCTAGTTCTTGTCTCTTCAAGTTTATAAGACAGAAAATTAAAATTAAATTCTGCTTGGTATGTACAAAGATTTTGAAATGCATCTGTCAGTCTGCATTCAATCTCTGGCTGAGGCGAAGATGTAGATTGGTTTCAGGGAAAAGAAAGAAAAAGGCTTCAGAGGCTAGTGGCTTGAATTCATACAAGAAGCATTGTGAGCCTTGAGTATATATGCATATTGACACCCTTCCAGGCCCCTCGTTTTAGGAAAGCAACAGCATTAGCTCCTGGTGGGTTGATCCTTGCTGCCAGCTAGAGAAAGTATTCTGGGTGTTCTCTGATAGATGTTACAGGATATGGAGAATATTTCAGGTAGCAGTGATTTACTTGAGAATTTTACCAAATTTTAGCCTAGTTGCATTTGATGAGACTGTAAGATCTTATTTCCTGGCTGTCCCATGTCCTTTACTGGTTACATGATTTCTGACATACTGGTATTTTCCAGAGTGACTGTGTACAGACAGCTGGGGGGAAGATCCATTACAGATGTCATTTCCCACAAAATGTCCTCACACAGCCTCTAATGTAATTGTTGTCCACTATTCTACACAGTGGTGTCATATATAAAAGAAATTATTTGTATAGATACTTGGTTATTTGTTTTAGGTAATTTATTTATATAAATTCTTAGAAAATATATGGACTAAAAAGAGTAGCATTTAAAACCTAATCACATACATTAATTTCAACTGACTGACCTGAGATGCAGTCATCACAACATCAGCTCCATTTACTTTGGAGTTCTAGTAGCATTTTGGTGGATTTCTTACTTCAGATGGCCATATTTTATGACCAAAGCTCTTAGACTTATTTGATAAAGATACATATATTGCCAGTATATCTTTAGAGTACAGATAAATAGTAAAATACTTCTGTAAGTGCATAACTGTAGTTTTGGGCCCCATAGGAAACATTTTTGAGAGCAAACTACACAGCTTTGGAATGAACCAGAACAGTTTCTCTTCAGATGTAAGAAATTCTCTTTTCAGATTAAATTATATAGTTCACACACTGCACAGTTTAATCGCAGATAAATGTAAGTTTCTATATATAGTTAGATTATTTTATGCCAGCTTTTTTTCTTTTCAAGATTTCACAGCAAACTACAAATCAAAATATAAATGCAAGGAATTAATTATTACTTCTGATTCCCACAGTGCCAATTAATGTCAAGTCACTCACTACTGACTAAAATCAGAGATTTTGAGAGAAGTCCTTGGCATTAACAAGAGCTCAGCAGCCATCATTTGCTTCATATACTCCAGAGTTATCTTGATTAGTGCTTAGGAAGCAATGTGCTATTACTCTAAACTTAATGTTGATGTAATTTTAAAAAGAAAATTAACATCTCTCTGTTACCTGATATGAAGATATTTGAAGGGTGTATTTTGTGCCCCTGATATTAATTAAAAGAAGTGCACTTTTTAATGAAATTAACTTGATATTGGCACTTTGCTTGTGAGAGAACATAACAATAGAAAAAAGTATGCCATATATGATTTCCATAATTTATTGCAGGGTGGGACATAACATAACCAGGAAAGAGGCAAATTTAAGAACCAGAACATGAGCTGATGAAAACTAGGGACATAGATTTGAAAACAGCCGTGAAGTTGTACAATTAGTTAAGGAACAGCTTGAAAACAGTGAGGAAGAAATGCAGAAGGAAAAGACCCAGGAAATGAAGTTGTGTTGTATTAGAACTGTAAATAGTAAACTAAGACCGCTTTTTTAAAAAAATACGTAATATACAGAATTTGTCCTTCTGTTTAAAATTGATTTTCTTATCACATTTATTGCAGCAAATTGAGTTATTAAACTTTCAATCACTGATAGCAGAGCACCTGATATGAACCAGCATCTTTAGAGTTAAAAGCATTTCTTACATGTGCGTGATGCCTTACTGGCATGGGGGAGATGGGAAGAGAGGAAAGATTAATCACTCTCTTTAGTTGTGCTGCTTTTAGACCTTGTGAGTCTTTTGAAGAAACTCCTGCTTCCCTCTTGTAAATGTATTTCTTTCACTGAGTTTGAGTGGTTCCCAGAGAGATTCCTTCCTGCTGAAAGAAACAAGTTGTCCTGATTCTGGCCAGGATGGTTAATTTTTGCAGTAGCCAGAAGCCAGGAAGGCCAGGGCCTGGAGGTTATGCAATACCACGTCACATCATTTTCCAAGGATGAGGGAAGGGCTGGCTCCTGGGTCAGGATAGTGTGGTGGAGGGAGTGTTCAGGTCAGATATTGTCTATTTTTGGGGGGGATTCCATCTGGACCATTCATTTTTTGTACCCTCTGTCATCAGTATTGTTGCTGTTACTGTTAATTTTCTTATCTCATTGCTGCTTCCAATAAACTTTTCTTATCTCAACCTGTGATCTTTATGTTTTGTGATTCCAATTCTCCTCTCCAGCTGCAGGGGAGGGTGAAGAGGAGAGGGGGAGCAAGCAAACAGAACTGGTTGGAAGGTTCTTGGTGGCAGCACTGAATTCAGGAGTGCCGGTCCTAAACCATGACAAAATTTTAAGATGGGACAGAGCTGCTAAGCGCTTTGGGTCTCTTGGAAGCAGTCTGTGCTTTTAGGTTTTGAGTGCAGTTATAGCCTTGATGAGATTCACAGCCCTTGATAAACAGGCAGGAGTTATTGAGGGCTCTGGAACAGACTTTCTATTCCCAGGAACACAACTAGTGGGACTTCCTGAAGCATGCCAGATACCAAAATGTACACTTTATGGTCAATAAATAATGGTCCTCTCATGCTCCTTGCTTGTGAAGTTGCTTCCAAGGTCAGCTCGTCACTAGACCTTTCACCCCAGCTTCCTATTACCAGGCATGTGAGAATTCTGACCAGCCTATTAGACAGTCAGAAATCATCAAGACTGCGACCAGTGGGTTTCTGCTCAGTGAAGCAATCCGAAGGAGATCAGGTCTTACCCGCATTTCTTGACATGAATATTTCAGTTGTTCACCACAATTTCCCTGATCTGTGTTCTGTGGTTTTATTTTTATTTCTACAACTTAGGAACTATACTGTCTCTTCACTGACCTACTTAATTGCTCTGAAAAACGTGCTACCTACTTTTGGTTACAGCTGGGGAGTCCTACGTCTAACTCTGAATCTTGATATTGAAGTGGATCTGAATCGGTCTTGTCAATTTCAGTCTGCGGTCATTTTGTTCTGCCCTTGGTGAAGCTTAGTGCTAATGTTTAAAGCTAGGTATCTTACATTGTGGGTAATTCCCTTCTTCTGAGTTAGCAAAACCATCATGCAATAATTTTAGTATTTATAACAAAATTGCTTAATATTCATCTACTTGTTAGTCACTGTTTGTAAAGCAGAACATAAAGTCTTATTTTCTCCTCATTTCCCTGTGTATTGCCAAAGCAATTTTGCTTGCCAAATTACATTCATTCTTTCCCAGAAAGCTCATAAAAAGATATGGAAGACTATTATTCATCTCTACTCTTTACTTTCACTCTAGTTTGTATTGTAGTCAGAATAATTTAATCTACTATCTTGTGGCAAAGTAATTCTAAAGAATATAGTACTATTACTAAATTATCTTATTTAATTTGTTTTCATATCTCATTGTATGCAGGTAATATCACCACTGTGTTTTGATATCTAGCAGAAAAGTCATTATTTTAAGCAATGAAATAATAATGTGAATAACGTAAAGAAAAGTAAAATACAAGATACAATACAAGATAAAATACTGCTCTTCTTCTGTCATGCAGATATCTTTTTTTAATAGGAATCCATTTTCCATTAACATCTGTATTTGCTGCAAAAGGAGAAGAAAATAAAAATTAGTACTTACAGTGGGATAAGTATAGTACAACTGAAATTTTTAATTCCAAAAACTGTTCTCATTATTATCATTACTTTAAACAGAAAATTCACACACAAAAAGACAGGTATTAAAAGTTTATTTAATTTGGGATTTTTTCCAAACCAGCTTGCTAGATGTATTCTAGCTCAGTAACATACAGTAGTTGAAGTTAGGGAATGAAAGACAATTTTTAAATTGTAAATCTGTAGCTGTATGGTCTGAATTTCTAGGAATTTTGTAAGGTCCCAGTAGTTATTATACTATTTACTGCAAGAATTTAGCAATCCAAAAATGGCACAGATGAAAACAAAGAGTTCCACTAGGAGAAAGAGGAATCTCCCTTGTGCACGCTTGATGAATGCCTCAGCAGGGTCTGGCAGTTTTGTCTTGAGCTAATGCAAAGAGAAAGCTAGAGTGTGTTCCAGAGCCCTGTGCATGGAGGGATTTTCCACAAGTGAATATCTCCTTTCTTTGGTAGAAGATATACAACTATCTTCAAGAGCTGGGCGTTTTGCTTTTCCCAGAGCAGAATTTTGATGTTAGGAATGCTTTGTCTTACTAAGATTTTCCAGACTAAAGTTTTCACTTTTGTTGAAATGCATATGTTGGAAATATACTTGATTTTTAATGTCCATTTTATTTTCTGTTACATCTTCAATGTTTTAATCTAAGAATATTTCAACTCTTCATTTAATGTTTTACTTTAATTTGGGGTTTTATGTTATTTTTATCTTAAAAATCTTAAAATTATTTTATTACATGGACTTTTACAGCTGGTTTTCTCTAGAAGTATGGAAAATTTTAAATTTTGTTTTATTATTTAAATTTCTGTTTTATTTTGTAAGTTCAATTACAACAAGCTGTTGCAATTTTTCTAAGCAGTAACTTTCCTTAGTGATTTAAAAAATAAAATCATAACATTATGTTATGGTTTTGCATATTAATAGCATTTACTCACTTTTCTTTATTTAATAATGTGCTGTTCATGAGCCAGTGGGTAAATACAGGTAATATACAATAAAGTTCTTACACTCCCAAAATATAGAAATAAAGGTATTTGTACTAAACTTGCAGAGGAAAATTAGTGGCCTAAATTTGGGGAAGTCAATATTCCATTACAAGTGTCACTTTGTCTTACTTTGTAGTATATTTTTTTGCTTGCATGTAGAAATAAGGGGTTAAGGTTACCTTTCTTCAAATGTTAATGTGATTTCTATACCATCTTAGGGCACTTCTACTCTCTCAAAGGTTTGCCGTAAATGCTTGCAACAGGTGAAATCTGTTGATCCCTGAAGGCATATAGTCATATCCAGGTGTTTCCATGGATTTCAGTTTGTATTTTTCAGGAGCAGATTTGATGTCTAAAGAAACTGTCTCTCTTAAATTGAAATTTCTGGTAAAAGAGTACTTGTTTACACATCAGAACATCAGCTTTAATCCATGTACTCACTAACACAAAAATTTTCCACTGCTGCTGATATGTTTAGCAAATTATTGTGATTGCATATTAATTGTAATAGAGAGCACAGGTCTCTATAAGCTAGAAAATCAGTTTGTTCCTATTAGCTAATTCATATTTTTCATTAAATTACAGTTATATCTGGATTTAACCTTCAAGACATAAAAAAATTTTCTTTTGGAGAAAATGGAGTTCCAAGTAAGTAATTTAAAATGGGAACACAGCATATGTATACATATAACAAGAAAACAAGAGAGAAAGCAAACAGGAAATACCTTCTCCAAAAGAAAAGAGAAGATAATTTGTAAATTTATTACATGGACTGTAGGAGTAAGACACACATGCACATTTGTTTATCGTGTCTTATGTAGAGCAGCCTTGACCTATTTAAGCAAAGCTCACACAAGACCAGTAAAAGTAAAAATATATATTAATGTTTAATAATAATGATGAAATAGTGAGTTTCTAGCATTTACTGCTTGGAAGTTCTTGAAATATGTTTTTCAGAAATGTTCAACAGAACTTGAGGACAGGACATCACTATCCTTGGTCCTCCTTGAGTTTTGTGAGAAACAGCTTACACCACGGGCAGGAGGGCTCAGTGCTCCCCAACTCAGAAGGCATTTGAGAGCTTTTGTGCTGCTCTAGCCTCCTTCTGGTGCAGCAGGAGCTGCTGCATGTCCACGGTTCTTCATAAGTCATGGACCAAATGTGGCTTTCTCCTTTCTTCACTGTCATGAAGAAAGGTAGTAGGGACTAGGTAGTGGAATGAGGTAAGAGTCTGTTCAGCAGGGCAGTGGCAGCTCTTTGTCTCCTTGCTGCTGCAGAGATGCAAAAAAGCAGAAGAGGGGAGGGCTGGTTAGGGAAAACCATGAGATTTGGTTCAGAGACAAATCTGGCCAGAAAATCCCCTTCTAAACACTTTTCCACTGAACAAAAGTGATTTACCAGATTTGCAGCACATCTCAGTGCAGTTCAGTTCTATTTTAACAACACTGCCCAAACACTACACTATGGCTTGCAAGTGTGTTCACCCATCTCCTCACTGCTCTGCTTGCAAATCTGATCTGCTCCGTACCTCTGATTCTGAGTGCCTTGCTTTCTCCTGCCTGTGCTGATGTGGGTCTGGATATACCCAAAACCCATGGTTAACTAGTGCCAGGAGAACACCACCAGAGGGACCGGTGATAATCTATCTGGGCAACCATCACTTGTATGGTGTCTGTTCAAGTTAAATAAACAATACCAGAGGGTTCAAACACTGTCTCAAGCACAACTCTCCATGAGTTCCTTGATGCAGATTTGGCTTGTGAAAGAAATATTCTCCCAGACATTGCCTGAGCCTGGTCCAGGGATGACACAGGGATAACAAGTTAGCTATTTTGGAAGGGAAGAGAGTTTGCCAACAAGACACATCATGGCTTTGTTGAGGGACATTTCATTGTGCCTGATTTACAAGTTATTCCAATATTTTTTCTCTATTAAATAAACTGTTCCCTAATGAACTGTACTTGACCATTCTCATTAATCTCCTCTCAAAGGAGATTTTAATATGCAAGCATATTAAAGTTGTCTTTATCTTGCCAGATGAAGAATTGAAAAAATGTATATATCTCAGGACCTCATACATGCACACTTCCTTGAATCAGGACAGCTTTGTTGCTATCAGGACTCTAGATAGCTTGGTTACTAATCACTTTTCTGATTGCAAAAGTGACACACTTTTGGAATACAAAACAGTAAAATTGAGGTAAAATTATTAAATATAATTATTTTCAAATTTCACTTGAAAAGTGCTCAGTGTCTAAAGAGATACCATAGAGCATAATTTAAATTTATAGCCTAACAGCCTCAGTACAGAGCAGTAAGTTCATGAGTTCTACCATTGGCTCTGATAGAAATTCCTTCTGGTCTTGCTTAATTCACTCAACCTAGCTGATTTATCATGGAAATGCTACAAGATATTGAAAAGAGGGTTTGTTGTAATAACATCACAGGTATTTATGATAAACAATTTACTGAAGATTTTACATTGCCAAGTCATTTGCAAGCACATTTGATACAATTGTTAAAAATAGCGTTAGCTTGTGTCCTCTAATATTTACACTTTCTCTTCTCCACATATTTTCTCTAAAGCACAAAACTTTTGGGGAAATCAGTGAAAAATGAAGCATATACATTTAAGAAATCACTTGAAAATGCATGCTATTGCATGTCAATTATGTTACGGACATGAGAGTCTTTAAAACATCAGAGGCAAAAGCAACTTTTATTTTTGGAGAACCATCCTCAGTTAAATTGCATCAGTCATAGACATACTGCTGCAGGTACCATAAATAATTACTTCAGATTATACGTATTTCCAATTTCTTTTCTAATTTTTAATCATAGTGTCTGATCTGGTATTTTTCTCTGTTTTCATCCTAGAAATACCACATTCTGGTTTTGGCTTCACAGTTTTAGAGTGATTAAAAAGTCTTTCCGTGGCCTGAAACAGTATACCTGGAGGCTAAAATTTTGAGTCAGTTTTACCCTCAGTCCATCTGTCTCATGGAGTGAGTTAGCTATGAAAGCAAATGTCATCTGAAGCACACAGTGAGTATCAAGGCTGAAGGGACAAACTCTGACATGAATAGGCAAGGTCAGCTTCATGTTTATCTTGTAGACATTAAATTGCATAGACTTGTTTTGTGACTGGGCTTTTATCTCTGCAGCTACTCATCTCTGAGGGATTAGTAACATTAGTCAGTAACAGAAGGCAGAAGATGGGCACATGAGTTTCCTTGCAACGTCTGGATACTGCTTGTGAATGCTTTGGCTGGGAATCAGTCACATTTCCTGCTCCTTCTCCCTAACCTCCAACACCAAACACACATCTCCGTGATTCACCTGAATGGACATCATCGTTTGCCTGTCTTACTCAAGCTGGCTCTTTTTATTTCTTTAGAAACAGAGACTTTTGGCTTGATTTGTACAGTTGCTGTTACTCGACTTCTCTGTTCCTAAGTCAAAATTAGACAAAATTTAACAGATGTGAATATGTAAAGAAAAGCATGGACAACATCTACTGGCACATATTAACAATTTTGAGGGGCTAGAAGGAGCAAAAACTCTGAGGTGAGGGAAAACATCTTTTAAAAACTGTAATTTTGCACTATATTTCCCATTTGAAGATAATTTTTGCAAGTTACCTCATTATTGTTTTCTATAAATCAATAAATTAGTCCCCAGGCTTTCAATACAAGTCTCTAAAGCTATGCACATTAATCTGAGAAAGACAAGACCATGAAAGTACTTAAAATGAATAAATTTCCTATGTGCCATTTAAGAAGATGAATATACTTCTTTTAACCTGTAATATTTTTATGAAGGTGTATTTAGGACAGTGCATGGTTTAAGTACGACCACAACCTTAGCAGCTGTGTGATCAAAGGTGAATAGAATAGAATAGAGCACAATAATTTCAGTCGGAAGGAACCTCCAATGATCATCTAGACCAGCTGCCTGACCACTTCAGGGCTGACCAAATGTTTGAGAATGTTAAGTATGTTGTCCAAATTCCTCCTAAACATTTGACTGGCTTGGGGCATCGACCACCTCTCTAGGAAACCTGTTTCAGTGTTTGACCAAGCTCTTGGAAAAGAAATGCTTCCAGCCTAAAAGTCCAGTCTAAACATCCCCTGATGTGCTTTGAACCACATCCATGCATCCTGTCACTGGATCCCAGGTAGCTCAGCACCTCCCGCTCCACTTGCCCTCCTCAGGAAGCTGTAAAGTGCAATGAGGTCATGTCTCAGCCTCCTTTTCTCCAAAGTAGACAAGTCCGAAGTCCTCAGCCACTCCTCATAGGGCATTCCTTCAAGCTCTTTCACTAGGTCTGTTGCTTCATCTGGATGCATGGACCCTCATATTCTTCTTGAATTGTGGGGCCCATGCAGTACTCCAGGTGAGACCACACCAATGCCGAATATAGCATGGTAATCAACTCTTTTGCCCAGCTGGTTATGCTGTGTTTGATGCACCCAAGAATGTGATCTGTCCTCTTGGCTGCCAGGGTACACTGCTGGCTCATATTGAGCCTGCTGTCCACCAGCACCCCCAAATCACTTTCTGTATGTCTGTTGTCCAGCCACTCCTCTCCCATTTTACAGTTCCTGGTGTTTCTCCAGGTGTAGAATCCAGCATTCGGTCATTGTCATATGTCAGTGAGTTGCCCAGTGTTCCAATGTACCAGAACATGCTGAAGAGCCTCCTATTCCCTGAGAAAATCAACATCACCCACAGTTTATTATCATCAATGGTACTGTTATAATTATTACATAACAATTTTGAGTAAAAGAAATAACACTACATACAATTATTACATAATACTTGTAAAACTATTTCCTTCTCATCCTCTTCCTCCTGCAATAACATAACATCCTCATATATGCTGATCAGACTAATTCTACCACCAAGAATTACTAAAGAATTTTATAAAGAATATCAGAACAAGGTAAGCGTTCTGCAATGGTTTTGTGTTGTACTTTTCTGGACTCTACTGATTGGTCTGTCTGAGACTGATATGAGTAGCTGAAATGTGTTTATTAACTCCTGGTAGCTCTTCCATGAATTTTTATAGTTGCTCTTGATCTTATATACAATTTTTTATGCACAATGTCTTATTGAAGTAAGTTCCATCATTTAGCTGTGTTTTATTTGGAAGAGGGTTTTTCAGATTGATGTCTGACAATTTCATCTGCTGCCTCCTGTTTTTTGCATTCTGAGAAATCAAACAAAAAGCCCAAAAACAACCAACCAACCAAAAAAACCCAAACAAAAAAACCCCGACAAACCTGTTTCAACTTTTTTGGACATTTGTGGTTTGATAAATCTTTATTTTGTTAAAAATTATTTAAGTATTTCTTAGGATGACAAAAATGGCATGATTTTAATCACTAGTTATTGCTCTTCTGCTTTTGGTCATCATGTTACCTTTCCCTCTACATTTTCCAAGTTTTTGTTTTGTTGGGTTTTTTTGAAAAGGCGATTTGGCTTATTTTAACTAAATATTCCTGTTCTGGGAACATTGTGTATTCTACAGTGCCACAACATTGTTTTCTGATTAGTTCTCTATTCCTTACCTAATAAATTGTAATACTCAATTTGCTTGTTTGACTTCTTCTGAACATTAAGATGATTACTCTATTTTCATAGAATAATGTATTATAACTCCGAAATATCTTTCCTCTGTAGTACAAGCTAGTTCAGAGTCCTTCACTGTGCATACAAAGTTAGAATTGATTTTTCCCTTATTTTTCCCCATGAGTATCACTAACAATAATAATTTTTAGCCTGTGAATCTAATCACCATAAAACATCATTAAGGCTAATTGAACATTTATATAGATAATAACAAAGCTTACCCTGTTATATTAGAAAGGGAAATAGATAAACCCTCATACTTTTGGACAGAGTTGTTTGCAATAAAGAAATTAAATTTTATAGAACTTTCTCGCCACCCCCCTTCCAGTTAGTTAGGAGTAAAATCCAAGAATTTCTCAGTCTTCTGTAACAAAGCTAGGAAATGCTGAAATTTCGGTCTCTGCAACACTTCAGCATGTTGTCGCACATCTACTCATTTTCATTGTCAAGCATTCATTTGAATGAGTGGATGGAAAACCAGTCAGAATTTGAAGCCAGCCTCTAAGGAAAGGTTCCAGTATAATGCTACATAATGTTCAGAGGGATAAATGTTTAGATTTTGACTGATTGATATATTTTTCTGCTTAATTTTATTGGCAGAATCTAAGAAGTGTTTGCTGTAACTTAATTATTCAGGCTATGAATCATTTGCATTTTTCTGTAGCATGCCTGGCGTGACACATATCACAGGACACCAAACAAGAAAGTCTTACGTACATATTGGTGTAAACATTCCTATGTTACAATTATACACTGTGGCAAAGTCCATTGAGTTTAATAAAAATGAGAATGGTGTGGAAAATGAATTTTGCAGCATGTTTTGAAGATAAGACACCCTTTGCCTTAATGTTTTCTCTGCTCTAACCTGTTTCACAGCAGAATACCCTTGAGTGAAAACATGTAATTCATTGCTGTCATGAAATGCAGAAAAAGTTTCTATTATGTTACAATGTTAAGCCTGATTATTAAGAACCTATATGAGAAACTACTCAAATTAATGGAACAAACTGAAATCTTAATTGCTATCTGTGATCTAGGCATACAGCATATGAAGTACTGGAACAAATGCCCTCATTAATTTATCTGGAGCTTTGAAAGAAATGTCTTTCATGAGGAAATGCAGAAAGAGATGCTTATTACCTTCAATGTCACAAGCAGGGTGTTCTAATCTTGGAGAATAGGATTTGAAACAGAGATAAGAATGAAATATAAGCTATTTTATGGTAGGAAAGCGGAATGTAGAAAGAGAATTTTTCTCCTTTTGGTATATTTGTAAGTGTATTGGATGACTTCAAAGGATTTGCAGTTAAATACATGGGTTAAAATTGAGGTCAAATTACACTAAACATAATAGGTGGGTCACACATAACCATGCCTGTAAAAAAATATTATAAGGTAGAGCATAATAATCAGATATTCTTTTGAATATGAAAATTAAATGTCTTTTCATTATTTCAGAGATAGATTTAAATACAAAAATGAAATCTATGGGGAAAAAAAATTTCCTTGATCTGCCACTCTCTTTCCTATAAACTTCTAATGACAAGGCTGTGACAGATGGCCTTTAGGCCTCTTTTGGCCATCCTACTTTATGATCTCTAATTAAGTCCAGATCATATCTTCCATCTGGAAAACACTTTCTGGCAGCAGGAATTCTGGCTACAGAAGGCAAATAAGAGGATGTAATGCAGGTTAAGATACTGAGCATCTAAAGTCTCCTCCAGCTGCCCTTAATAACATGTAAGCTTTAGCCCTAGTTTTAATATGAATCATATTTGAATACATATATTCCTAAGTAAAATAAATTAAAATACAAAATGGACTCATGCAAAATTGACTATTCCAGTACAACTTGATATTTTTATCTAATAAGTTGGGTGATTTTCTAGGTTAATTAAATGAAGGAAACCTCATTGATTTGTATATCGGAAATGTAATCAGTGAAACATCACATAGAGGGCGGCAGCTGTTTTGAAGGTCAAATAATCCATTCCGGGTGTACTTGTGTAGGGGTGGAACTCAAATGCCTCATTATCTTCCAGATGCCATAGGGCATCCAGGATATTCATGTGGAACTGATTGCAATAGCACGGAACCCATGGGAGATCCACGCTTCCTTGGAGTGACAGCTGAAGATGTGGTGGATATGGTAAAGCCTCAAAGTATTGTTAGGCATCTAATAACCAAATCTCATCCTTCCTGTCTGCCTTAAAGTGTATAGACTCTACCCTTAAGCTCCACTAGCTGTATTAACTAGGCCTTCATTTTTCTTTTAGGGGAATGTTGATCTGATTTATGTAAAACCAGGAAAGGAAAGAGAAATCGATGGGTTTACTTTACAAAAAATAGGCATCTGGAACAAAATTTTACTGGAGAATTTAAAAGCGATGGCTTTTAAGTATTTGCTAACGGAAATTGGTAATAAAAAAAAATTAGGAGGACATCATAAGAATTCTATGTGGTCTTTCAGAGGACCTTAAGAAGGACTGAAATATTGGGAAGAGAGTGAAGTTAAATAGTGTAAAATAGCTGGTCACAGAATTCAGAAAGAGTATCAAAGGCATCAAAGGATAAAAAGGACTTATTTTCTGAAGACAGGGTGATTTTGAATCACTAACAGGGTATGACAATGGAAAAGCAAATATTCTTGAATGCATGAGAATACATATTTCCAGTCAAAACAAGAAATTATTCATGTCATGCTAGCCACTGAGCACGTGTATTTAGATCCTATCTGTTTAAGAAAAATTAATTCAGACTTCAAGCCTGCAATAAACCATTTTTCAGATATGGAAGAAGATCAGAAGAAAAAAAATCAGTAATTATAGAAAAATGTGTATTCTTTACACGTATATTTAAAAAAAAGATCAGGGATTAAGAAAAGTAAATAGTAGAAAAATAAAATGTTTGTGGAAAGGATTGTAGACTGGTAGATAGAAACATGTTTCTAGCCAATAGAGGAATAAAGCTTTAGAAATTTCTGATTGCATTAGTGGACACTTCAATCCTAACACAGATTTTTCTTTACACTTTTCAGTTTTGAAATCTGGATCCCTACAGACTCAATATCCTGTGGTTTTAGCTTCTGCATATGTTTTCCTATTCAAAAAGCAGAAAGAAAAACATTTATACAAATATACTGCCTACTACAGGAATTTTTTGGATTTTTTTTCTTGGGATAATAAGAAAAAAGAAGGCATTCTAAGTCGATATTTGTTCGTTGTCGTGAACATTCTCATCCTTCCCATCATTTGTCCTTGTTGGGCAGGATGAGAATATTAAAAGTACACAATGCTTTCAATCTGAAATTACTGTGTACAAATTTCACAAAGAAAGAAAACACGTTGCTCTTTTTAGTATCTTTTTCTTTCCTTTGGTTTAGCCCAGATATAGCAAGTTAAGAATTTAAATAACTCCACTTCCTTTCAGTAGATGAAAGCATCAGAAGTCATGACTCTACCTAGCTATAAGGTCAGTAATGTGATATCTTCAACACTTTCACTCCCCTTGAGTCAAGTGCCCACAGCACTCTGCTTAACAAGTCCCTCTAACTCAGGGTGGAAGATAATTTAGTCCCATAGCTCAGTGGAAACTGTAAATTCCTAGCAGTGGTAGCAAACTGTTTCCTCAGGTTCTGCATCCATCCTGTTCATGGACTCACAACCAGAAACCCTACAGAAATTTCAGGACTCAGAAATTGTCACAGGTGAAGGCAAGCTGAGATTGCTAACCTAATATAAACACAAATTACAAACCCAAATGGTTAGCTAAGGCACCAGTGCCTTTCTCTATTTTTCTGCTCCTCGCTTGTCCAGAAAAAGAAATTGAGTTTTTTGTTTTTTGGAACCCTCACTAGCTCACTCACATTTCCATTTTCACTTAAATCCTGTACTCACTCATTTTCTTGTCTTGTTTGGTACATACCTTTGTGACAGGTAAGTAAGAAGCTTACATGTATATTCTTAAATGCCCATGGGAAGATCATACAACCAACAGCTGAATTTAGCCCATATGTATCACTCTGTATGTATCAAAAAAGAAAAAATTCAGACAAAAACTCTTATTAACAAATTTTCATTTGAACAGCTGATTTCAGTTTTAATTAGTGAACGGATCTTTGGAGTGCTCTTTCTTTTGTGTTGAAAAAATGGAGCACTCAGGCCACTGGATTATTTTCAAATGGAATTTATGTCTCTAAATGTAGCTCTTTTGTTAGGAAATATATATATCCCCAAACTATCTCTCCTACTTAGTAAACTATTCAAACATCACAGACTTTTCTTATTACTTATATGAAGACTAAAATTAAGGGGGAACTGGAAAAATTAAAACAATTTAAATCAGCTCTTAAATCAGAAGTAGGAAAAAAATAATTTGAAAAAAAAATTAAAATGTTACTGCATGTTCAAGTGTGACATTATCTTACAAAGATGAGACAAAAAGCAGTAGTAAACCCAGTCTTCATCTTGTATATGCATTATAAAACTTGCAGCAGATAGAGCTAGAGGAGATAACTGACCTTTTATGTAGCTTTAATAGTCACTATGCATAGAAATGGGAACAAGGATTTCTGAATATGCCTGGCTACTCCTGTGTAGCAATCTTCTACCCGTTTTGTTTTTTTCCTGAATAAAATAAGCTGTCTATATAGAAATTTTTGCCAACCAACCAACAAACCAACCCACCAAAACCAGGATTTTCTCCAGACCATATATCCCTATGTCACTGGTATACACTATGATTGTAAGACTTGTGGCATTGGGGGTAGTTTCTTACTATATGTTTTTGAAGTGTCAGCCATAAACTTTTGTTAGGGCTCTTGTGAGACTTAGGCTATAATAAAAAGAAATATTTTAAAATATGTATTGAATAAATATATCTATTTAAAAACTGAACCAACCTTACAGGAAATAGGCTAAATATAACAGATTTGATTTAAAAGCCGTAGCTTACCTGTGGTGTAAAATGAAACCACAAAAAGTGTAATATAGGAATATCCAACCTCTCTGATGACAGTATATGAGACACAAGTCACAAGCTCTTAGCAGATGAGGAACCCTCTTCTCCATCAGTCCATCCCACCACATTTCCACAGAGGCCATCAGAATATACTTGAGTTATTCCAGTTAATCCACTTTCATTCAGCTTCTCTCAATGGACTTGGTTCCCGTTTTACTGGTCATATCCAACCTCGCTGCCTCAAAGCCATTTTGCCAAACTTACACTTTGCTAAGTCTCTGTGATGTAATATGCTTAGGCTTATATCTCCCTCCAGCATGATCCAGTCAAACAGCTCCGAAAAGGTGGAACACAGTTATGTTGCCACTTTCAAATCCTGTTCCTTCAGTACTCTGAGAACTACTATTTTGCTGTGTTTCTGGAAGGCACAAGATATAGAAAGACATCTAAATACTCTCTGGGATTCCTTCTATCTAAGGAAGTCAAAGTATAGTGCTCTATAAGCTGCACTGCTTCCCAAATTCCCTCATTAATTAGGCAAGACTTACAGGGAGAGGACAGACAAAAAGATGCAGGAGGATGATCTTGAAAAGGACAAGAATACAAATGTGTTTGGGAGATGCACTGCCTTTACAAGCCAAATGCTGCAAATAGCTGTTCTTGGCTTGAAATAAAAACTGATGGACTTTCCATATACTTCTCAAGCCATGGTAACACAAAACATTTTGGATGTTTAGACAGTTTACATCCTGAGGGTTAATTTTCTAGAATATTTGTTCTCCTGAAAGAAACAAGTGAACAGATTCAGCAACTTTTCCTGCTAGTGGATGTCAAAACCAAGAAAATTAAAGTCTTGAAAGAAGTAGCAAGGGAAAAGATATTTTGGTAATGAAAACATAATTGCAGTGTTCCTGATAAAGCAAGACCACAAGAAACTAATTTACATAATAATTTTCTGAAATACCTGAAGATTATATTTCTTTCTGTGAAAACCATTTATTTTCCATTCAAACTCCACTTGTGAGATTAAACTTCTTCTAAAATTTTATTTCTGTGTAGGAACAGAAGCACATACTAGGATCCTGTGACCTAACCATATCTAGGAATATAACCTGCAGTTTTTAGAAAACATAATTTAGACTTCCTTATAGAAAATTCAATTTTACCTGTCACATCTTTTTTTCTTTTTTTTTCCATGTATAACCCTAAAAAATACTCTCTAAATAGACTTACATTAGTATAAATAGCTATAGAAACCAGAGTATTGTTCCTGAAAAAAGGCTGGGAATAAAGTGTTGGTTAATTTTGCAGGACTTTGCTGTTGAAATTCTTGTATGCCCATCTATCCTTTTGGACCTGTAAACTGGAAAGGATTTTAAAGCTGAGTTTAAGGCATCCCAGCTGTGGCTGATCTTGTATATACTTCTCGTACACCAATCAGCAGAATCCCTTAGGCTCCATAGCTGGAAAAGAATGCTTGCAACATAGTTTGCCTAATTCATTTGTATATTCTTAAATCACTGACACAGGGGAGTTTGTTTTTTACTATTAAAATACTGAAGGGCTATACCTGTGTTATTTATTCTTCAAGTTTGATAAAGAAGACCTGATCTTACAAATGATTAATAGGTTTTTTTCTCTCAGGGCAAATTTGGTTCCTGAGAGTCAGAAAATTATTTTCATCTTCTTGTCAGTCTCATTAGTAATTTGAAATAGAAATTATCCAATTATTTTGATTGTTTCTGTACAAAACAACAGTGAAAGATTCTGTACTTAAATCAATTAACTATATGAAATTCTAATTTTAAAAAATGCAGGTCTTCAGTTGCTACAGATCAGGAACAATTAAGAATATAAAGGGAATTTTAACATTATTTTTTCTCTAAATAGAAATATTATTAAATGGCAAAATGCACTTCAACCTTACATCTACAGGACAACTCAGAAGGACCAGAAATTGAGTTATTAATAAATATCTGTCTCTTGTTGGTTATTGAATTAGATGCATGTAATTATATCATCATGATTAGTCAAGTGGATAAAATAAAAAATATTCTCTGATGTTTAATATCAGAATGAATCATTGCTAATACTTTAATCTTTATAAGTCACTGGGAAAGTATATCAAACCCTACCTGTCTTCAGGATGATCAGAAACATTAAAACCATGTCCATAGCAAAATGAAATTTCTAGAAGTGGGAGAACTTAGGATATTTAAGACTCCTTGTGGAAACTGTCATGTTCTTTGTTAGTTTAAGGAGTTTCAACTAGGAATATTTTATAAGATAATATTTCCTATTATTTAGGTAAAGTTACAATCTTTCAGTTGTGGGTACTCAAATGGACTTTAGTAGTTACTGTAAATACCTCCTTATCAGTCACTTTACCCATTAGTTATCATGTGTCATATCAAGCCAAGTTGGTGACCAACCTGCACCCCTTACACGAAAGTACATACGTACAAATCGTAAAAGGGATGGTGCCATTTTGTAATGATTTCAGTAATGATTTGGTTTGCCCTGCCCTTCTACCTTACTTGTGCCAAGCCAATTCTTCATAATATCAAAAGCTGAAAGCAAAAAGTAAGTTCTTTTTTATAGTGTCATGACATGCATATTTATTTCATTTGAATAGGGAACATGCTTCCTCTGAGTTATTTTACCTACTCTGAAGAAAAAAGCAGCATGATCCTTTGCTAAACATACTAAAAGTACACATGAAAGTCATGTACTAAGCTGTCCTGGTTTCAGCTAGGGCAGAGTTAATTTCTTCTCGGTGGCTGTTACAGTGCTGTGCTTTTGTGAACAATTGCATTGTGCATCACTTGTTTTTTTTCTTTTTGTTATCACTATTATTATCCTTTACCATTATTATTGTATTTTACTTTATTTTCAATTATTAAACTCTTCTTATCTAACATACAAGTTTTTCTTCAATTCTCAGTCCACTTGGGTGGCGGAAAAGAGAAGGGCTTGAGTGAGCAGTTGTGAGGTGTTTCATCTCCAGCTGGGCTTAAAATTACAAAATAAGCTTATAAAACGGGGCCATCAGTTTCAGCATTACACATTTATATGAGTTATTAAATTCTTGTAAAAGGTATTTATGTATTGCTTGTCACTTTCTAATACAAATGATCCTAATCCCCTGTAATCTGAAGGAACACATTTTGATATCTTTTGCCCTTCATAAAACCTTCCCAGAAATACCATAATACCAGTATTAGTAACAATGCGTCCAATGTCAAAGTCCATATGGATTTTTTACACAGAAACACAGAAAATAATGCTTTTGTCTGAATGAACACTTTTGTCTGAATGTGCAACACTTAACAGAATTGCAGCATTTGGCACAGATTTGATAAGTCTATTTGCTGTGCAAAGGAACATTTTGCAGTGGCAGGGCAGGAGACAATTTCATACTTGGTGGAGTTCTAGTACACTCAAAAGATTTGCCCCATGAGTGATTTTAATCCATACTCTGTCTTCATTAGAGATGCTTCTGAAGTGCTCTGAAAGTATTTAGCACCTCTGCATATTCACCTTTCTATTGGTATGTATTTCTTACCCACATGGCTCCGTATCTCCTGACTTCCAAGTCAGAACTGAAGTGATAAAAGTATCATGACAACTGCCTTTAGCATACAAAGCTTTCTTTAACTAAATCTTTTCTCCTCTGTTATCCTCAGGCATTTAGGCTGATGACAGAAGCATATCTAAAACAGGAGATGGGAAAGATTCAAATGCCTCAACCCAGGAGAAAGATATTTATTCAGGGATATTTCTCTGTTACTTAGACCAGTCTCTTAACTAGAACAGACTACAAATGCAATGAGACTAATATAATTCGAGATAGGAAACTAAGTATAAGGACTGGCACTGCATATTACATGTTGATAAGATACATATCAGCCAAAGCTAATTAGGTATACAAATGGCAAAGTAATTTAAACTTAAAGAAAAATTTAAACTTAAAGAAAATGAGAGAACTGGCCCTTACTGAAGCTTTCAGCCCTTCAGGAGGATGACTATTATTGCCATAAATACCTAGGCATATGAATAACACAATTATCCTTCTGTGAAATTGTTTTGAAGATTATGTTCCTCCTTCCTTATTTTTCCCCAAACAACTTGGCATCGAATTGCAAACTAACTTGTAAATGCAGTGGTAAAACTGTGTCAAAAAGTAAAATAACTTCTAGAGGTGACAGGTAAAGTTACCACTTAGTCATCCAGCTGAATTTTACACTGAGATCTCAGATTTTTATTTTTAGGGACATGTTGGAATGGAATGTTTATCAGAAATACATTTTCTGTATCAGCCTTAGACTGCAATTTTCAAGAACTAACTTAAAACAGAAGAGTACTCATAAGTGAGGAGATACACATCCTCTGCTGTTTTGTGTCACAGATGTGCAGGTTACTCAATACCCTAAGAACAGTTAGTACTCAATGAAACATATACTTCAGTAGCTGACAATTTCTATAATATAACTAGGCTCCAGAAAATGAAAACTAGTATAGGCACGCATGCAAAAATAATCTTTTTATGGTATTCTAGAAAAATATGAAATAGTTCTTTTGAAAATGCCAGCATAACAGCAAGTGAATATTTCAAGTACTGCGTGTAGGTAAATATAGCTTTTTCTGCTGAGAAAAAAATAGATAATCATGCTGCCACACTGATCTCTGGTTCTCTGGATCTCTTTTTCCTAAAAAATAAAGCCTGATTCAATAGGTATCTGTACTAGGAAATGAGCTAAGGATTCTTTGATAAAATCTTTTTCTGCATTAAAAAATCTTAGCTCTGTTGCATATGAATTAAGCTCTCTCAAGTAATTCACAAAATGACAGAAGTTAATTGCTGTGAAAAAAGGCAGATTATTTTTGTTATGAAAATTTATGCAGACTTGCAAGAGAAGAAAACTGTATTAACAAAAGCTGTCTGCCTATCTCTTCACTTTGCTGTTTTCGAAAAGGCATTTTCACACTATAGGTCAAACAGAAATGCATATTATGACACAAAATGAGTGAACATCCCCTAATTCTGACTGCAGAGTAACAAATTGCTAGTAAAATTGATTTGAGGTATAATTTATGCTATCTACTCTAAAAATTCATCAGCTTATGGTATCTAGGCTTATTTTCATTGCTTCAATTTAAATGAAAAATAAAAGGTACTATGGCCTACTGCATTCAGTATTAAAACCAATGATAAGAAATGTTCTATGGAGTTTACATAAGCCCATATATGTAGAGGTGGCCACAGAAGAAAATGCTATGTAGTGAAATTTAATTAAAAATTAGCATATTAGTATAAACACTCAAATTAATTCTTTCCATTTGAAATCAACAGAGACAGCTATAAAAGCATGAATAGCATGAAAAAGAATCCCAAAGGATTTTTACAAAAATTATAGCCATTGCTATTGTTGAAAATCATCCACCTACAGAGAGGCAGTGGGAGACATAGAGAGGACTACGAAAATTCTTGCATTCTAAGGTGCAGGCTGTAGTAGCACTCTCAGGCTCTGGAGTGGTACTTCATGAGTGCAGTATACTGGTGCTCATTCTGAATACCAAAGAGGTATTTTACTCCAAGTGGGGTGTATGGTGGCACAGATCCCACTGATTTCAGTATAATTTTGCCACTGATCTCAGCAGAAGAATTTAGACTTGAAATAATTGTACACATGGCAATATGAGTTATCTATAGTTTTAGGGTGATGTCCATACCTAAAATATCAATTTTTTTGTAGCTGTCCATACCTAAAATATCAATTTTTTGTAGCTGAAGTATGTCTTTTAGCATACCATCATCTAAATTCACTCTGGTGCAGTCGAGTTGTCTTTATGTTACACTTAGTCACAAGGTCTGTTTTAACACGACAAAAGCTCAGAATTAGGACTTCCCAGGTTTTTGTCTGGACTGACTGTGCCATTGTGTGCAGTGTGAACTGTCCATGAACCTGCAATAGAAATGCAGCATAGAGGAATATGGGCATGGGAGGGTGGCACAGGGAGGGAGAGCAGAAGCCGAGGGCTATAAATGTTACAGCAGTGGTCAGTGGCCATCTCTGGAGTGCAAGCTGTACAGCTGCTTTTACAGATGAAAACATGAAACAAAGAATAAGAATCCAACATATGGAAAATGTACCACATAGAGTAGATCTGACAGAAAGTGGAATCAAAGACCAAATAAGGAGATGCTGTTAGAAAACTCATGAAAATATCCCAAAAAAACCCATGAATAAGGAGGAAGGCACCACCCCACAGCTCCCCAAAACCACATTATATTCCTCCTGGAAAATGATTTGGACTAATGCTTTGCCCAAATACCTCTTGTTTTTTATTAATGAGAATTAGCTGCAATAGTAATTTAGTTTATTAATGTTAGCAATTACTGGAATACTGAGAATTATATCTATTAGAATACTACAGTTATTAGAATGTTATAGTTATTAGAAAATTGGTAATTTCTTGATTATAATGCTAACAGACTGCTGTAGATATCATTTACTGATATAAATTCTTCATTGTGCTTATATTGTGAGTTTTTTCGGCACACACAAAACACACAAAGGATGCTATGACATTATACGTGTTTGATGAGAGTCAGTCTCTCCTGTGGACAAAGTTCAGGCACTAATAGAATCACGTTTATGAGGCTATTTATGACACAAAACAGTTGTATTCACCTTTTACTGGTTTAATTTCCTATACAGTAATATATTCAAATATTTATATGGTTCCTTTTACATGAAATATAACTTACCCTCAAAACTCTTTATGCTGCTCATCACTAAAACAACCTTTTGAATTTGCAAGTTTTGCTGTTACCATTTCACATGTGGCAGATATCTGGAGTAGTACTACATTCTAGTTCATTAAAATGTCAACTCTGTCTCCAAGCAAACGTGTGATTGGAGTCACACAGGATGTTGTGAAAATAGCGACTGCACCCATCCTAGTGAATGCCGTGCTCATATGGCTGTAATCTTCTCAGGTATGGATCTAGCTGCCTTACTGCAAAATCTATATACACCCTGAAAATCTTGCACTCAGGGTCTTAAAGGTACTTAATCATATAAAAAATTCAGATAAATGACCGAGGAGGGTTTTTAAAATCAACCCTCACGCATTTCTCTGAGGAGCTGAAGATCACAAAAAGAATTGATTTTGATAAAGAAGATATATAAGCCTCTTATCCTCAGTTACTCAGAGCCTTAATCACTGAACTTATTATTATTAAATTATTATTAAATTCCTTATTTACATAAAATAATGATCAGTAGTGTACATTTTCACATCAAATTAATCCCTCACACTCACTTGACATGTATTTCTTTAAAAAGCATCTTCAGTAACAGTTCTGCAACTATGCACTCTTTGGAGCAATGTTGCACACTTTAGTCATTGTGCATAAGAAAGAAAATAAACAAAACAAAGGAAATTCATGTTCTGCTTTTCCTTCTTTAACTCTGTGTTTAGTTAAAAATACAAGATACCTCTTTAAACACACAGGGAACAGAAAAGGTGATCAAAAAGAGCCAATTTGCATGCAAGCAACTATCAAGTTAAAATTCAGATATTCAGATTTTATATAAGAACTCACTTCCATAACAAGTTTGAATAAATTCTCAGATTTTCATGCAAGGATTTTGTTTCTGCTGTTTTCCTTTTTTTTTTTTTTGTTTCTTGATAGATGTTATCAGGAAACCAAGCTTTGTGTATGGCTTGAACCCACTTCTATCAGAATAAAAGAGAGTTTAGCACAGAGAGACTTTTGCAGTAATGTTAACTCCATTTGAACTTGAAAACAGAGTCTGGTATGGCAGGCAGAGCAGGGTCAAATCCTGCAGCTGTAACAATTTGATTGCTGGTTTTGTGAGACTGAATATCACCTTGGTTCTTCATAACTAGTTTTTGAGATCATTTTGTCTACAGATACAATCCACAGATGGTAGAATTAGGATTAAGAAGAAAGCTTTTAATTTATTCATAAAATCAGTTAATTTTAATGAGATCTTTATGGCAAAGATTAGGAAGGGAGCCAGTGCAAGCTGACTCACAGGAAACTGTTTCGGAGTTGAGTCTGTTTTAGCATAATAATAAAAGGGATTGTCATTCTTTGACAAAAAAACATATCCCATGCTTGTACAAATGGTGATAATAGCTGAATGGAGAACAACGATATTTTCAAAGAGAAGCTTTTGATCTTAAGGACTCCAGAACGTTTTTGGCAAGTAGAAGAGGAGTGAGAAAGGTCATGCCTGTATCTGTACTTTACTCTTTTTTTGTGGGTCTAGCAATCAGTATATTTTAGATTATAGAAAAAAAAAATCAAATTTTCTCTTCTCAAAGAAATTGTATTAGAAGAGAATCAGATAGGATAAATAATTTGTAAAATTGATGTTTATCATCTCAGTGATGTGTCTTCTGTGGAACATTATGGAAATTTTGTAGGATGCAAGCAATTTGCTGAACAGAAGATATGAAAAGCCTTTAATTCACTTACGTGTGGTTATGCACGTGCTACTGCTAAGGTAACCTAAAGACAAGCAAAAAGAGTATCATGACATCCATGAAGTTGACATGCTATGAACAGCCTTTCAGGGAAAACTAAACAGTCAAACAAGGTGCTAATTTGTTGAAACAACAACAATCTGTGCTCTAAGGCCTCTTGCATCCCTGCATTTTGTTTCATACGTGGTAATTTGAAAAATTTCACAGGTGCTGTTCTAATGTGACTGGGTTAACGAAGGATAACCCTGTGGCTGTTTCTGGTCTGAAACAAAAAGGTGTCACTTGCAAAATTCAGTTCTGCTCCCATTCTGTCATCTGAACTTTGACAGCACAATAAGAGGTTTGATCTAAGAATGCCTGAAGGTGGCAGTTAGTGATGATCTGTACCTCAGGATGTGAAGGGAAAAATTAAAAAAAAAAAGGGATTGCAAACACAGAGGACTTTGATTCAGGCAGCTGAATAGGCGTTAGAAGAATATCAGCAGTAGAAAATGTAATAAGTAAAGTTCTACTCTACATGTTGCTTTTAGCATCACTCAAATTTATCTTTCTTCTACCTTGTACCACAGTTTTCCTTGAAATGCCTTACTAAGTTACATACTGCAAAAAAGAAAAAAAGCTTAAGAGAGAATTCAATTTCTATTTAGTGTAAAAGTAGTACAAAACTTTTTTCATCTGGATAGTATGGGCAATTTAATCTCAGTTTTGTACAGATGTTCAATGATAGAAAGGTAAAATATAAGCTTGTTGGGATTCTCTCAGGTCTGCTGGCATTCTGCTGGTGACAATTGTGGACATGGATGAAAAGTTTCCAGAAAAATAAATGTTATCTTATGTATTTACATGCACAACATTTAGGTGCATGCATAATAAATGCTGATTAAAGATAAGAAGAGATCTGCAAAGAAACAGACAGTAGCTGACAGGTTCTGCAACTAATATAGCAGTGATGTGATTGACAAAGTTTAGGTAATTGATTCTCAATAAAGTTGAAAAATGACAGAAAAAAAATGCACATATATAGAATTATCATAGAATTTTTAACAAAACAGCAGCTCAGCTTCTCCAGAACAGAAATAAACATCTTCAGTTACTGTTAGATTACTGAAACCATGCCTGCAAGCTAATTAATTACTGGTATTTATCAGTAATTAACACTGTCTTCTCCATCTCACTTTAGCGGTAATTAGATTGTTTTTCATAGCTTAAAACATTATATGCGTGATTGGGCTTGAGCTTGGGTTTAAGCATGAGCTGCTAGAGAGGGGAAGATTACTTTCTGGAGGATGATACAAAGACAGATGCATCGAAAGCATACTGCATTTACAAAAAGTTGAGAAACAATTTTACAAATCTCAGCAGTTCTCTGAACTCTGTTAAGTGGGTGATTAGCAACCACGTAAGCTGAGCATTTTCTGAAACCAGTAATGAGCCATTATCTTTTCCAGTTTATAATACCTGGTTAATGTGGTCTGGCAAGAGAATCCTGCAGGGGCTCAACACAAAATTTGTGTCTAGGAGAACTGGACTCCAAGCTAATTAAATCTGTTCTCTGCTCTCTTTTTTTCCTGGTAGAACAGCACACACCCCCTTCCCTGGACTTTTGACAGGGAAACTACCCTTAATAGAGAAATTGGTGTAATTTATATAGTTTCTACTATTACGCCCAGTAAATTTCTTCTTCATGAGAAAAATAAAGAACATTAAAATTGTTAGATATCTGCTTCCTCACTGATACTTTAGAAATTATAATACAGAGATTTTTGAAGGAAGAACACCTATTAAACTCTTATATGAGTTTTTCTTCGGTGAAAATTGCAAATTTGGGTTCTTCTCTAAATAATAATTATTTTTCTTTGATTTTATGACTCCATGGTAACTTTGTTTTTGAGAATATCTGTTTTCTTGGAAAAGCCCAGATGTGATCACACTGTGCAAACAACAAAAATGATTAATTTAATACATTTTTTGCGGTCTTTATTAAGAGGTAGAAACCTTTCACTCTTTCACTTAACTGTGTACTTGAGCCTGAAGGAGATGTAACACACATTATCTCTTCAAGTCTCTAGTCACTCACGTCTTCTGGGCTAATTTCTGTTTTTCCATACAATAATTAAAACAATAGCTCTTCATGCTTAATTTATCGATGTAATAAAAACCAGTTTAATCTAATTTCCTGTATTTGAGAAGTTTTGTTTCTTTGTTTCTTTCATCTTTTTTTTCCTCCCTTTCTGCTTCAACTATTTTAGTCACAATGGAAATACGGGTATGGGAATGTTATTAAAATACTGTGGACCATAGATGTATAGTCAATATTATGTCTTCCTGTCTGTTCTATGCTGTCAATATTTTGTACAAGTAAACAGGACAAGTCTTGATACACAAGCTAAAGATTTTCATGAAGCTGTTTATTCAATTGCCTTAGATCTTATGGAGTTACAAAATGGGAAGGAAATCTCTTTAGATACCCGGTTTTCTAAATAATTTCCGTTCATATTATCATTTTTAAAGATGTATGGGTTTAATAGAAGATTTTGTACTTAGTAAGAGCAACACTACTTTCCTACATTCAATGAACTACCCAAAATCTAGAACACTCCCCATCTTCTTTTGTAGATCTCCAGTATTAATTTGAAAAATTCATATCAAATTCACCATTTGCTATAGCTCTACATGGAATTAGTCCTACAGGCAGTAAAACTGCTTTAAAGACTAGATATAAAATTATGTAAAACCTTATTATTTGTCTTGTTATTATTTGTTTCTTCACTTTCTAGCAACTCACAGTGGTGTCTCCATGCTATCTCTAAATAGCAGCAAATTTTAAAATATCTTGATTTTATTTCTTGTAAAATATTTCTTTTGATGAATCACTTTCTTAACCCTGTTTTTTTGACAAGCATGCAGCATTCAATAAGTTTTCCTTCAATATATTCAATATGCTGTATGGTGGAGTTCTTGATTAGTGTTCTGCTTTAAAGATTAAGATTCCAGTTCTGAAGCTCAGCTCCTAAGAACATTCCTGAAACAGTCAAGAACAATCCACAGTTTCAACAAACTTCTTTTAAGTAAACTTATTTATTAAAATGCTTGTGAGACATGAACTCAGATGTAAGTATAGTCAAGCAAGTTGATTTATAAAGTAAATGAATATTCATGGTCAGCATTTTTTACGCTTTCAAATCAACCTCCTGCTGCCAAGAAAAGCCAGCGGAACAAGTGCATCTTGCAATGTGCCCAGAGACTGCCACTTTGCTCTCTTGCTTAATCAAGAGGGAGTGCAATCATTTAGTGAATTCTGAATGCTCAGTATCTAAAGAAACTTTTATTTACCTGCAAACATCTTTTCCCAACATTTTTTTTTCCTCCTCTTGACAGAGACTTCATTTCAGTCATTTTTTCAGAAGACTATACCATAAGTTCACAATGAAATTAGGTACGGGAAAAAAGACTTTATGTTTTTATAATTGTTACCTCTGTGAAGGTCAAGCAAAGCTTTCCCCCCATAAGCAGGACTGGCAAACTAGTAGCAGCATATGAGAAGCCTGAGGTACTCAGTCCTGTCACAACAGTGACAGTCTTCCAGTACTTGAAGAGGGCGTATAAGAAAGATGGGGAAAACTTTTTAGCAGGTCCTGTTTTGAAAATACAAGAGGTGATGGTTTCACACTGAAGGAGGGTAAGTTTAGATTAGAAATAAGGAAGAAGGTTTTTACAGTGATGCTGATGGAATACTAGAACAGGTTGCCCAGAGAGATGATGGATGCTCCATTCCTGGAAACATTCAAGGTCAGGTTGAACTGGCTTCTGAGCAACCTGATCTGGTGGAATATGTTCATGCTCATCGCAGGGGGGTTGTGCTAGACCATTACCTCTTGTTCTATCCTAGGAACCAAGTGCCCCCTCAGTCAGCTGGCAGATGACTACCTTGGGTGGAAATGTGTATCTGCCTGGGAGTAGGACAGGCTGGATCTATGGGCCAAGGCCAATTGGATGAGGTTCAAAAAGCCCAGGTGCTGTGCTTGCCTCACAAGAATCCCATGAAAAGATACAGGATGGGGAAAGAGTGGCTGGAAAGCAGCCCAGCCAAAAAGGACCTGGGGATGCTCTTTGACAGCTGGCTGAACACGAGTCAGCATGTGCCCAGGTGGCCAAGCCAGTGGCATCATGGCCTGTATCAGCAATAGTGTGGCCAGCAGGACCAGGGCAGTGATTTTCCCTCTGTACGCAGCACTGGTGAGGCTGCACCTTGAATTCTCTGTTCATTTTTAGGCCCCCCACTACAAGAAAGACATTGAGGTGCTGGAGCATGTCCAGAGAAGGGCAACAGAGCTGGTGAAGGACTTAGAGTGTAAGTCTGATGAGAAGTGGCTGAGGGAGCTGGTTGTTTAGCCTGGAAAAAAGAAAGGTCAGGGGGACCTTTTAGCTCTCTACAGCAACCTGAGAGGAGGTTGTAGTGAGGTGGGGGTGTCTTTTTCCAGGTAATAAGTGGCAGACAAGAGGAAATAGCCTCAAGTCACACCAGGGGATATTTAGATTGGATATGAAGAAAAAATTATTCACCAAAAGGCTTATCAAGCATTAGAACAGACAGCTCAGAGAAGTGGCTGAATCACTATCCCTGGAGATATACAAAAGATGAGTAGATGTGGTGCTTATTGTCACTTTAGTGGTGGACTGGCAGTGCTAGGGTACTGGTTGGGCTCAATGATTATAAAAGACTTTTCCAACCTTTGTGATTCTGTTTCTATTCTCTGAATATAGGTCCTAGTAAAATGTCTCTCACTGTATTTCTTTTAAGCCTTCTTTAAGTATTGAACAGGCACAATGAGGTCTCCAAGCAGAGATATCTCTACTTCTCACTATGATAAGCAGTCCTGAAGTAAGACTGTCTCACTGCTTTTCATCCTATCTACTTAAGTTTGCTTACAGTCTTCATTAAAATAAAACTTCTCCTCTAGGATCATGATAACAAGCAAATTATCATATAATGACCTTTTTTCTGCAGTAAATACTTAATCAAATATAAAATCTTATAATGATGAAATTTAAAGCATGTCATCGCCACAAGTAACTCAAAGCACTATGGTTAAAAGAGCCCAGTGACTGAGGAGTCGTGTTAAGCAGGAAAAACATAAAGAGGAATGTTCCCCATGTCAAAAAGAGCAGGAAGTTGGGTCTGCATACATTGTCTTCAGGTAATATTCCAGGCCATGCTTTCTTTTGTGTTTTTAGTTTTTCAAAAGACAAGCCTATGTTTTGAAAAAAGAGTTCAAATCACACACCACAGTTAAAGTAGTCAGGGCAACACCTACATGAGAATATCTTGGTGAATGGTGTTAGTCACTCTGCCAATTGGCATGTTATGTTGGAAATAATACAGGTTTTAATAAAGTAGCACAGATTTAGGGAACCTTACGAGAAGAAAAGGACCATCTTAGAAAACGTAGATGTTTCCAGTCTCAAGTGGCATGAATGGGGGGTTTCTGAAAGTCATTTTTCAGGAAATCACCTATTTGGGGAAATTATCTCTAGCCTCAAGGCCAAACTGTGCAGAAAGTTCTGCTATGTTTTGGGATTTATTCTTTTACAACAGCACACAGACTTTGGCTCCAAGTTTCTGCTGGCACCATGATGTGCCCCATGGCTCCAAGATACAATTTTTTTTCTGGGTTTTTGTTGGTTTTTTGTGTCTTTTTTTTTTAAATCAAATGTCTGAAATGGCGTAAGTGCTGTGCCAAAACTCAGATGGCTTTTGTTTAATAGCTTGAAAATGTAGAGATGTGTTGTGTGACCAGGTGGCAGGAAGAAGTAGTTAGGGACACTGAGACTGCTGAAGTTTGTGGTACAGTCTTACAAGACTGTTTCAAGTCTACTGAGATCATATTCTTCCTGTCTCGTGGGAGGAGCCTCACAAGAGGAGATTGCATTATTGGATACATTGCGCTAAGATTTTTTCTTTAAGAAAGAAAGTGGGAGTAATCCAAAATATTCAAGAAGCATAATAGCAGTTCTTTAGTGTGATGGTTTATTCACTCAGGTTTATTCACTGACCATCTTTTATTCAACATTGCTGATACTCCCTTTTTGATATGGAATAGTTGAAAATGGATCAGGGAGCATTTGAAAGGAAATTTTGCTCTTGTTGAAATTATCAGTGCATTTGACTCCTCTTGCTTCAGTTTCACAAACACGAGATCTAACTATATTCAACTTTATCTCCAGATAGCATTGCCTCCCTGTAGCTTCCCTCATATGACTGTAGTTTCCTCAAAGCCTAGACAGCATATTTAATTTTAAAAATAACACCTCTGGTGGCATTTATTTTGAGATCAAGATGCTAAAATGTAGCTGATTCTATGCAAGTATCTTTATATAAAATAGTGCATCATCCTCCATTTAAAGGCTTCATTCATTTTCCCTAAATGTAAATGTCTAGTGCCGTTTGAGATACCCTCTAGTATCACAGAGATATAGAAAGTAAGGAAACTCATGTCCTTCCAAGAAGTTCATGTGAGACTCCATCTCAAATACCATATGCAAAGGCACTTCAAACATGAGTCAGTGCTAGATTCTCAGAGCAGCTTAGATGACTGTGCAGAAAAG
This sequence comes from Dicrurus megarhynchus, assembly GCA_013399195.1. Taxonomy (NCBI): domain Eukaryota; kingdom Metazoa; phylum Chordata; class Aves; order Passeriformes; family Dicruridae; genus Dicrurus; species Dicrurus megarhynchus. The sequence goes on from VXAD01003528.1 coordinate 387,701, forward strand.
GTTTGAGACATTTATCTTAACATGGGTATCTAGACATGAGATGACACATGGATATCCATTGGATCTCTAGGTTCCATGGCAAGAAAATAATTTTCCTTTCATTTTTACGTAATACCTGTCAGCCCTAGATGTTGGGTGCATCCCAGTCAGCATTAGATATCTAGCTTAGACAATTGAATCAAGCCCCAATACCTTCCTCTCTCTCATAATTGTGCGGAAAACATTTAGTTAACCAAGGGAGTGACTTGGTTTTAGCATTCCAAGGGGAGATTTTTGAGCTAGTTCATAGGCAGACACCGTACATGTAGATGCCTAAATTGCAGCACCTCAATCTTGTACCAAATTCCACTTTTTATGCATGTTTTAAGCAGTTTTCTTTATTTTGAGAAATTTAAAAGTTGCTAAAATGTTGAAAATAAAAAACCATAAAGCCTATTATATAAAATATTAAAATGATTTGAGCAGATATGCAAACATGCAAATCCACTAATTGAATACAGCATTAATTTATAAAATAGTGTTTCTGTTTATAAAACATCACTCACTTTACTCGACACTTTTTTTTGTTCTGCTTGGTGCTATTTGTGAATTTAAGGCTCTGTGTTCATCACATTTCTAGAACTGGATCAGTAGGCTGGGAAATTGTGTTGCAATGCAATGGTATTAGGATACTAAAAACTGATTTGGTCTATGAATTCTTAGAGGAAAGTACATTCAAAAATTACTTAATGGGACTAAAAAATTATCCTCAATAAAAATACTTATTTTTTCACTTTTATGGAAAGTATATGTAAACCGTCTGAAATTAAAAACAAGCAATTGGAAAGGTGGAGGAAAGGGGTGCTTTAAAAGTTTTGGACTTTGTTCTGAAGAAAATAATCAGGTCTTCAGCTACTCAAAGATTGAGGGACAATCACAGTTTATAATTTATTTGGCAAGGCCAAGTATTAATAAAAAATCTATAAAGTTAAAATGAACTGATAAAGTCACAAATTTATTCTCCTTAAATGAAATGTGTTTCAATATTTATGCATATTCAGATCATATGAAATTCATTTTATATTATTATTTAGAACGAGATGTGTTATTTATGTGGTGTTTCATAAGATGCCAGTTTAATTTATGCTTTGGGTTTGTTTTCTTTCCTTTGGCTCTGTGGCATTTGCCTCCATATGAAATTGGATTCAATTTTAGAAATAGATATATTTTTTCAATCGACAATTTTTCCATCTCTGGGACAAGATCCTGAAATGATGTAAATTAGCTGTACCCATGAAGTCAACCATATCACACAAATGGAGCAGAACAGAGATTCACAGCAACAGGGTTTCTCTCTCCCTCTCACACAGAAAAAACATAGTGCATTAAAATTAGCTTTCATGGAGATTTAAAGCTGGAAAGGACATAAAATAGATGCTTTTCCCATCTTTCTGCTTCAAAGAAATAATTATGCCTACATCTTTGTTGGTCAATTCCTGCACACTTCCACAATAGTACATCCAAACCTTTCCAGACACACTAAAACGAAGACTTTTATTATCGTGCCATTATTTTTTACCAATGACAATGAGGATTCAAGACTACTTATGATTTACTGTATCCCCACCTCTACTTCCGCAGAACTTCTAGCTAGCAGGTTGTTTGCTGTTGATAGCAGTTATTTCTGCCTAAACTTAGTGTATTTCATGTAATCTATAGAGTCAGGTAAAATTTCACCCTCTTATTCATCCTTTCAATATCTAAAAATCCCTCTGAATGCTATTTCTGTCCTCCAATATACTTGAAGTTTATCCTACTTTGATATCAACATGGAAAACTCATAGTCATATTCATGATGTAAAGTTGTTAAGTCAAATACTGAAAAACAGCTGTCCTGGGACAGCACCATAGGAATTTAATTAGATGGATTCTTCCACTTGGACAGTGAACCATTAATATTCTCTGACTGCATATTTCCAATTAGTTTTTCAATCCACTTATCATAAATGCATTTAAACAATTTTCTTTTGCATGCATATGATGTTGACACCAAAAAAACCCCGGTAAAAAACATTACTGAAGCCAAATATAAAACTCTAATATATTGCTTCCTTTTTGTCTGTAAGGCCTGTTACATTATCCTGGGAAGAATTAGACTGGTTTGACATGATTTGCTCTTGACTAATCCATGTTGGCTGTTACTTACTGAAGGTCTAAAGTGCAAGGACTAAAAGGCTGTGACTTGTGAAATCAGAGGAGAGCTCATCATAAGATGACACTGTCCAATACATCTTGCTATTTCTGTAATAAGGCTTAGCAAATGTTATCTGTTCCAGGAATTTTGTGACAAAAAATGTCACCTGGCATTATTCTTTGACAAGTTGATTTCCTCTACTGAACTGATGTAGATGAACACAGAATAGTTTTAAATTACTTGGAAAGCCGAAAGATGCCATTTTTAGTCTCAGTAGAAATTTGAAACAAAGAGAGTATTGCTTGACTAAGGTGGCAGGGACTGGTATTCAATAAACATCATTTTCTTAAGTTACTAATATATGAGGATGACAATGACCTAGGTAAAGAAAAAAGAAAAAAAATCAAACTCTGTTGCTCACAAAAATACTTAAGTTATCTAAAAGTATGTTTATTCTTTCCCTTTTTTAGCTCACAAATTTAATAGTGTGAGATATTTTCATGGTTTCCACAAGTCAGTGAGGGAACTAATAACTAAGAGACTATTCTATGTGGAAGAATGTATTAATTTATTAATTTTTGGTTTCTCATAAACATTCTCTATGCACTGTATATCAACTGTGAAGGAACTACTAGCAGAACTAAAGCAGAGTAACCTGTGGGATGAAACTAAAGGACAGATATACAATACATATACACAAAAACTTAGGTAAGTTTAGCCAAGCACAATGACAAAAATAAGATTCTTTATGCACTTTTACCTGTGTGAGGACAGGGAATAAAGGTCTAAAGCCTTGGCAGGGGTTTATGGAAAGGTAATATCCATATGTAAGAGCCTGAGGCCATCAAACTTAATTGTTATCACTCCTTTTATAAGTTAAAAATCAAAATAGAGGCTTTGATGCTGATGTCAGCTGTACTAGAATAGCTGGCTACTAAGAATAATGCATTTGGGAGATGAGATCCAAGGTAAATTCTTGTTCTTCCCAATCCTAAACTGTATCTTCTGAAAAAATGCTACAAATATGTTTGAAGAGAGAAAATTTAAAAGAATAATTTCAAACTTTATTTAGGACCTAGAAAATGCTTGCCAGTAATATATCTATTTTGGTCACCAGTACACAAACTAAACTGAATGTAACCTTGATATCCTCAAGAGTTTAGACTCCTGATACAGGCAAGAAGTTACATTACTCCTTAGGAGGAAGTGCTCTGGTCTGCCAGACCAGCAGATCTGGGTGCCCAGTTTTCCACATTTCATAGACTACCCTGGTGCAAAGAGCAGTACCCTACAAAATGTAAATCCTCTTAGGAAGTGGAGTAAACTGAATGTTAGCTTCTCAGTCTTTGTGGGATGAAGCAGGAAAAGTGAGCAGTACTACCATCACACCTTGATTTATAGAAGAGAACTGTGAGACCTAATCAGCTACTGGAAAAAGAAGTCATCAATACTTTTTTCTGGATAAACATCAACATGACAGATTCTGAATGTAAGGAGGTATTTCTCTGTGTGCCTTAGGTAAAGCATTTGAGGGTTCAATGCATACTAAAGTATTTCTTTAGCCAGGTATCTGAATATTGATTTTATATTTCCACAGTTTTTTCAGGTATATTAGACATCTGTTTGCTTTCACTGCATCACTGCAGACTGGCTTTGTCTGTACCATGCAAGTCTCAGGGCTCTTTGGTCATGTGCTTCCTGCATACATATGCACAGTCCTGCTTTGGTGCAAGAGTTCTCTCTGCGTTCCTGTGGGACACCCCTGACACAACCTTATTCCTGATTTGTCTGAGAGGATATGAATTCCATCAGGATTTCACGAGGACTGTGGAGAAAATCCATTATAAATTGTGTTCCAGGATGTGTGAATACCATCTTAAAAAAGCCCCTCAAAACCCCCCAAAACAACAAAAAACCAAATCCCCTTTCAGTGCTTCTCTGTGGTGCTGTGCCACTTGACTTCTCCAGTGAGAGATAAATGTCAGCAAGTGCCTTCTAAGAAGCACAGACTAAGTCTTCGGGGTGTTGGGGTGTCCCCCTACATAGTGCAGCTACACCCTCTGATAGACGGGAGTACCTCCATGGGCAATATTTTCTCCATGAACAGTGTGGAAATTTGGGGCATAGCACAAGCTTCTGAAAATCATTTTAGATGCCAGAAACTACATTTTAGGTAACACCACACTTATACATTAATTCTGAAAGATCATAACATTGGATTGCAAAGGTCATATTGTGGTTATACCCTTGAATTTTATTGACAAACAAAATTAATGAAATTAGCTCCATAAATGAAATTAGCCCATCCATGAATGGGCAGAAAAATATTAAGTAGAGAGAAGATTCTTATCACTGCCCTTTTTTTTTATTCTGTGTGTTTATTCTGTGGTCAACATGGAAGATTCAGAAGTGAGCCTTGTATTTGTCTTACAGGAAATGTTCTGTAAACATGGGCAACAACTACAAGTGCTCCATGTACGCTCTCTCCCTTCTTAGGGGTTTGATGGCCTGCAAATAATTTTTCCTATAGCTCTTGTAACTTTTACAATTTATGTGCGCTCTGATTTCTATGCTAAATAATAGACAAAAGGTAAGAATTGTGGATGGAGAGGTAGCTACAAGTCTCCAGAATGTACCCCTACATTTCACACGAAGTTTAACCAGTGTAAGTGCCTAGGGAGGAAGAAATGTTCACTTCTGGTGGCTGATGCTTTTTACTCCTGCATTACTGTTTGCCTTTTGGCTGTGCAGCCTACTCAGCTTAAATTGGGGTTATATCTGCCTCCTCCTTTCAGAGACAAGTATTGTATTACAGTCTCAGTGGTACAGCACAAAACCTCACTTCATGGGTCACTTTGTGTGTTTTCAGCGCAGTAACCAATGAACTGGACATGAATTACAAATATTGCTATCCTATAAAAATTCATTGATAATCTTTCCCAAAATGTTTTGCTTTTCTGCCTGTTTGATATAGTTAATCTCAGCTACTCAAACATTCATGGAAAATAAACATGAAAAGGTAAAGAATGTGGATGAGCTGAAACTTGGTCTAGAATCTCAAGAAGCAGTTCCATTTATGTTCTCTTTACTATTCAGCTAGTTGTAGAAGGAAAGTAATGTTCATGTAGCTTTTAGCTGCCAGCATTTCTGCTAAAACAGTAGCTTTTAGAAACCCCAGGGAATGTTATAGATGGGGAGAAAACACGCAAGAGTTTTAAATTGTCCTTTGCTTACCATACATCAACCTCTCTTATTTTTATCTTTCCTCTGGAAAAGTAACTGAGAAATAAAACCTCAAAACTGTATGTAGAAAGCAGGTTTTAGAAAGTACAAAATTCTTCCACAGCAGGCCAAACTTTTGATACTTTGGCCACTACCCCGATTTAGACTTATTTTCATTTGCTGATTTCCTTATGCAGTTCTCAATGAGGAAAATGTGGTGTGGGATTATTTTTCACTGAATGCTGCTGCCTCTCCTCTTTAGGATCAGTTTATTGAGTCATCATTTCTACAGTGCAAAGAAACTCTGCATGAGATATAGTCTCAACTTGAAAAGTAAGAAGCAATTATTTACCAGTTCAGTATGCACAGAACACAGCAAAGATTTGATGATTTAATGATCCATTAGGCTAAGCATTAGTTTCCTCACCAGTACCGTTAACGCATGCAGAGAGTTTCTGTTGGCCTCACAGTCATCAGTCAGAAGGTTCAAAGCAGCCTCTATCACTCCTTGAACAGGTTCTCAGTGAGGTGGCTCTGAGTCACCAGGTTCACCTGCTCTGTCATCACTGGTGACACTGGTAATCTCAATTTGAAACCCCAGTGATTCCTAACTACTCAGCTAGTTGTACAAGATCTTTTTTTAGTGTTTTATATTTTTTCATGCTGGTGCTTTTCTCCTTGACTGCTTGAGCCACTAATTATCTTGTCTCAATAGAACCACCTCTGGCTGTAATTTTATCTTTCTTATTTTTCTGTCCTCTTTTCTCACATCTCTCTAAATTAACAAGTTTTTCAGAAGTCAAATACAAAGTTCTGCTGCTGGGCCAGATGACAGCTGGGTCTTGAACTCCTGGCTGCTGAACACAATGGAAAAGGGCTTTATAGCAGTATTTACAAAGAAAGATGTTTATAAGCTTTATATGTAATTTTTGCCTATGTGAAAAAAATCAACAGGCAAGTAAAAGGCAATCAATTTATAAGCAGTTTAATCGTGCATTTTATAAAGTGAAAGCAAATCTTTCTTCTGCAGAAATTTGTGAATCCAGAAGAACTTACTGAAATAAAGATGCTTGAAATTTGAGGATTTTCCATTTTTAGTGTTTCCAGTTTCAAATCATAAATTCTGACTAATAGCTTTGATATGTCACAAGAAATAACATATTTGCAGCTAATGTGAACAAATTTCTGCTAGATTATTATGTGAGATCATTATGAGCAGGAAAGCTGTTGACTGTGTGCAGGAAAAGTATTTGAGTTTATCTGAAGTTTCCTTACTCATAAAAAAGCTTGCATTTGTACAGTAATAAAAGAAGAAAAAAAAACCCTCAAAAATTTTTTTTTCAGAGAAAATAAAATCACAGATGGATATAGGAAAAAACAAAAAAGAAAAGCTGTCACTTTACCTGAGCAGAACAGTTACAGCAAGTTCAAACTGTTCAAATTTGACAAAAATTAAAATATTTATATATAGAGATACAAAAAATACATAATATATATCTATGATACATATGATATATATATTATTTATAGTGCAATTCTGCTATGAATAACATGAAGCATTCAAAAATTGTCAAAGACTTTTCTTTAGCTGCTTCTCGTTTCAAGGGACAGCAATGAAAAATCAAATAGGAAGTAATTTCATCCATTTAATTTCCACCTTTTTTTTTTTTGTTAATTGCTTTCCAGTTCAGGATATCTATTTGTAAATAGGATAAAACAAGACTGTATTTCTCTTCATCCAGAATGAATTCTTGAACATTAAAGTAAGACCTTATCTTCTGCAAGTCAAATTTCCTTACTTTGCTAATAGTGCTTATAGATTGGCAAGAAATGCTCATGTTCCTCCCTGCAAACAATAAGAAATACTAATAAAAAAAATTCTCAAAATGATGGTGCAAGCTAACCATCAGTGATCATCACACATAAAGATTCTAGCCTTAAACTGGTAATATGTATACTGAGAAAATCCCCAGTGAGATGATCAGCACCCTTTCCCTAGTACACCTCCTGGGTGATAGATAACTCAGCATATGGCTCATTTGTTTGGCTCACTGATTTTATTATTCTCGCTTTTGCAAATGTTGCATGTTGCATCGATTGACTGTTAATCATCTTCCAGGTACCAGCAAACACCTTCCCATCTCACATTACAGACCTCATCTTGGCTGCCTCCTTTGGAAAGAAGAATGCTGTAACTCTGAACGATGGCTGTAATGAAAGAGCATAACTATTTTCTAGGGAGAATAATGTACAGTACCACCTGTGCTAGTAAAGCCATACTGAGCAAGATTTGTTATATTAAAAGCATGCAGCTGCTTCAGATTGCCCCGAAGCTCAGTGCTTTGACTATAATTCTTTATAATTTTTGTACTCTTTATTTACTGAGAGAAGTTAGATCTATTAAAATGTAGATACAGATATAAATATCTGAACCTTTTTTTTCTTTACTCAGAGTTTTCTTGTTCATTGTGGTCAAGTGTCTCTGAGCCATACCTGGAGCTTTGATAGCACTCAGCTCATGCAATTCTTTTTCTAACTGGGAACAGAAGTGAACTCTTGCTTTACCTTTTCTTCAGAGGTGAAAGGACTGCAAACTAAAATCTGTTGACTAATTAGCTGCGCAACTATCATCTGCATTGTTTGGAGTAGCTCTAATGAATTTTCATACACTTTATTTAGGAACCTGCATAAGACTTAAACTTTTTTTAAAGGGGACCTCCAGATAGGACCAAGGGATACCCATCCTGGCTGTCTCTTTCTGAGTTTAGATGTAAATAAGAAAATATTCACAAGCCATTCTTACCCCAACCAGGATAAATAATGGAGTATTTTCTGTGGCAGGGAGAACAGAAAAGGGCAGATGGAGCCTGAGACGAGTCAGATGGGGAGGTAGGGAAGGCTATGAATCAAAGTCTTCTGTTATAGTACAGAGTAAAAAAAGCTTATTAGAAAGGTGAATTTAATTCTGTTAATACTGATACTGTTGCATATATCTGGATCTTACTCTTTAGGCATATAGCAATAAGGACTTTACATTTGAAATAAATAAATCCCGTATTTAGAGGCTCTATGTTTATCCTATTCAGATCTTCAGTATTTCTTTACTTCACTTGTTATGAAGATATTAATTTCCTTCCCCCTCTTTACTGGGACTTCTTGTTTACTAAACATGAGAAAAAACATGAGTGTGATAGCTCCATTGTGCTCCTGCCCTTCCCATGGGTGCTTTAAGATGAGGTACTCTATAACTACACAGCCAAAACACTCAAGCAATTCTTTAACCCCCCACTCATTAAAAAGTTAAACCTAGACTTCAAAGGTATATGTGAGCAGGAACAATAAATCACAGGAGAAATCACAGAAAGTGATTTCAAGATCTTATAGAAGATGCTTTTTTTTTCTCACACATACAGCATCCCTCTTGTCAGACACGCTGCTGCAGATTACTTTGCACCCTAGCCTAGCTGGCACTTTTCCTACCTTCCTCATCCTTTATTTAACTGTTGATCTGTAGTTAACTTTTCTGCTATCACGTCCATGAGGTAGTCATGCTGCCTGGTCTTTTATTTCTCAGTACATCCATGCCTATTAGAGCCGATTACCTAGGAGAAATTGCTCCATCTCTCATGCCTATTAATATGCAGGTTTCTACTCTTTGGTTCCTGGTTTTGGAGGGTGTTTGTGTTGTTGATGATTTTTTAAAATAAATTTTCAATTTTTTCTTTTTTCATTAAAGAGAAAAAATCACCACAGATCAATGTTAACACACAAAGTAAAATCTTTGTCATCAACAGTAGGACAACCATTACATGATCACTGCATCATCTGAAAACAAACTAACCTCAAAATTCCTTCCGTCACCGTGGTAAACACTAACATGTCAATAGCACAGTGACAGTAAGTATTCTCTAAAACATTTTCATGATTTTGTTTATTTGTTGCTGTCTGCTTTGTGTGCTAGTCAGTAGCATAATGAAATTCACTTCAGGACGAACTGTTAACTACTGCTGAAAATGATCTAGTATGTTTTTCAAAACCCCAGAAATATAGAAATAAATAGTTTATAAACTTTTAGGTAAATCAGTGGAAAGTTATGCCTAAATATACTAATTTTAATAAACATAAAACCTTTCATAAGGGGAGACATTCCCACAGTGTGTCATTTGCCTATATTACCCTTCAATGTCAACTCCAAATCTTTTATTCCTTTTTAAATTTGCTTCTTCCTTCATCAAATCTGGCCTTTCCCGGATGAGCTTTTCTTACCTTTCCTCTGTTCCTTTACCTATGTCTTCCTAATGCATTTGGTATTCTTCTGCCTTCCTATCTTTTTCAGATAGTCATCTATCCCTAAAATAACTCAGTAGCTACCTTTCCTTTATAATGCTTTTCTAGTCTCATATGTTTGAGTACTGCAGTTCAGATGAACACAGGGAACAAGGAAGATGAAACATTGTGCAATAAGGAAATAGAAATACTTCTTGTCTGGAAAGGAATATTAAAAAGTTTCAGCTTCTTTTACTATTTACTTTGCAACAGAAATCATCAAAGCCCATCAAGGGCATTACATGGGCAGAAGGTTTGATTGCTTTGAGAACTTATCACAGTATGTGCATGCACATCTGTTATATTTTTGAATAGATTACAGATACTATTAATGTTCTTTAGGAAGTAGTTGCTTGATTTGATTAATTTGAATCAACTGTACTATGCTATATATAACCTTTGCTTTTATTAAGTGGTGTACATTTGCTAGGATTGCATTCTTTAACCTCTTTGCATATTGTGCTTTTGACTTTTTTCATGAGTCACAGTCGTTCTGAGCTCCTCCTCCTCTTTGCCAGCTTTCTCAAGACTAGAATTATTTGTCCATTTTCCACAGTTGTTTTTTTTTATTCTGGGGATATCCAACAATAAAGTATCAGTTGTTTAAAGCATGGTGCTAATAATGCCAAGGTCACAGGTTTGATGCCTGTAAAGGTCCTTCACTTTAAGAGTTGGACTTGATGATCCTTGTGGGTCCCTTCCAATTCAGAATATTCTGTGATTCTGAAATTAATACAAAACAAAGCCCCACAAATGATGCTTTTCACAAGTATATTATTATGCAGCATTCATGGAGTTTAGCAGAAAATAAGGTCTTGTAAATGAGATGGCTGCTGATAGCCAAAATTACCTCAGAAAATACAGGTCAATGGTCAAATTAGTTTTTCAATATAAACCTATGTGGTCATCAATTGGTACATTCCCAGTTGTCCAAAATCTCTTAAAATCAGATCACCATCAGTTTTACTACACCCAAGATACAGTTTCCCCAAATTCTAGAATTCAACCCTCTGTACCGGTTTGCCCAGGCAAGCAGCTAAGCCTGCCATCACACACTCTCTGCCCCAAGCTGACCAATCTTCAGCCAATATCTGAGCAACAGCCACTTTGGAAGACAAACACCACCCCTTCTCCTCCCCCATTTACCCACATTTTCTTCATCTACCCTTAATCTTAATTGCTGAGCATGACATTGTAGGGTACAGAATATCCCTTTTACCAGTTTGGTTCAGCTGTCCCAACTTCTTGCGTACCCTCAGACTGTTTGCTCAGGGGACAGAGTGGGAAAAAAATAAAGCCTTGATGCTGTGGAAGCATTGTTCAACAATATACTGCCAGTTGTTTTAGGCAAAAATCCAAAACACAACACTGTATGGGCTGCTATGAAATAACTTTGTCCCAGTCAGACACAGTATATCTGTGTTTCTCAAACTTATCTTTAAATTTTGGAATGTCAAATGATGTTTACCTAATATACATCTTACCACTTACTATACTGATAATACTATACCACACTATCTGTATTAATTTTTGTTCATTTCTGGCATCAATTTCAATACCCAAATTATAAGTTCAGTGAGTTGTGCTGTGTTGTGAGAATTCTTGCTATGACAAGGTGGAGAGTTTTTGTAAGCAAGAATTTGGAGAAAATTAAACAAAATTTGAGATTCTAATTTTACTTTTCCTCATTTCATAAAAATGAGGCTAAAGAAAAACCCAAAAGCTTCCTATAATTATGAAAAATATTTGAACTTATTTGAACACTTGAGACTATAATTCATTTGAATGAAGTATTGAGAACGTCCGTGCTGAACTCAAGGACATCTAATATCTATTTTTATGGTGGGAGGCAAAATCTGGCAAACAAAAGCTAAAAGGTCTTCATTTTGCCCTCACATTTTCTGTGGCTTCTGCAGAGAGATCAGTGGGATTATGCAGTGGCTACACTCTAAACTGTAATAACTCTGCTCCTCCTGGCTTTGACAGGGGGTCACATTGGCTCAAATCAGTTGTGCTTTCCAGCCGCTTTTGGTGCAGTTTGTGGTGATTCTCAACTTGCCTCTGCTTATTGTCACTAAGAGAGAGACAGTTGCTCAGATAGGGGTTACAGGAGGTCTTCCTGCCCTCTGCATCATCAATCCATTGCCATACAATAAAATCACTGAATTTTGCTCTAGACTTTGTGAGTGCCACCAGTTGCCATCATTTCAAAAGGCAATTTAATGCATTGGTATAAGCGCTTGTTGAAATCCCAGTGAGAAGGGCACTCAGGTAAGGTATTGCTTAAAACACCACATATTGGAGCTATCAGGAGAAATAAAAAGAGGATAGTTTAGATAGTCCTATGCATCTTCAGGTGTCAGAGAACCCCAGGTCCTGCAGCATCAGATGGACCTCCAGCGATGCAGATCATGCTGTGCAGAGACCAGCACGGGGAGGTTTGCTGACATACTGATAAGATTTTCTTAACAGAAAACAATTCCATGCATCAATTCTATTGCTGAGTAAAACTGAGCAATTGTGAACAGCTGCTGCTTCACCTTAGGGCAAAGGCAAGGCTATGTACGTGGCATAATTGCCAATGTCCATAGGGTGTTTCCTCAGAGCACTCTATTGTAATTTACTGTTTGAGGACATCAGGCAGTGGCCCCCTCCAGAGGCTCAGGGAAGAAATTACCACTCTACCTCTCCCTGAAAGGAGGTTGTAGCCAGGTGGGGATTGGTCTCTTCTCTCAGGCAACCAGCAATAGGTCAAGAGGACACAGTCTTAAGCTGAGCCAGGGGAGGTTTAGGCTGGACATTAGGAAGAATGTCTTTTGCAAAAGAGTGATTAGATATTTGAATGGGCTGCCCAGGGACATGGTGAAGTTACTGCCCCTGGAGGTGTTTAAGGAAAGACTGGATGTGGCACTTGATGCCATGGTCTAGGTGACATGGTGTTAGGCCATAAGTTGGACTCTGTGATCTCAAAAGTTTTTTCCAACCTAATTGATTCTGTGATTCTGTGATTCATCTTCCCCCAAGTGTCTATTGCCAGGCTCTTTTCAACCACTGGCTTTCCATTGTGCAAAAATTTAGAAAATTAAACAAGGAAGTGTTTGAGCCGTGGTTGCTTCTGTTTGCCCAGCTTGTCTTTATAAGCGTGAACACTTGAACCACACTCACATGCACACATGCAAAGAAGAAAACTTCCTCACTGATAAAAGGAGGGACACAAAATGCTTCAGTTTGTGACTCTCTATGGCCATTTGGAAGACTTCAAATTGGCCTTAGAATTTAAACACCATCGTAGGAATGAAGTAACTATTAACTTGAAGTGAAAAATTCATAAAACTTTCTGGTTTTTTCACCATTTCATGAAGTGAGCAAATTTCTAAAGGTTTATGATGCTTTTAAACATGACTTCAGGATTTTGCCTGGAGGCTTTCATTGCAACAACAGCTAATCTGATTGAGAGGAGACAAAGATGCAACCCTGCTTTTACTAATTATTTGTACTGAAAGAGGCAGTAAACTTGTACTTTTTAGACACCATATTTGCTTTAGACACTTTCAAAACAAAATGACTCTATCAAAGTTCCTGGAATATGTTCAGATAAATACTGAAATCACAGAGATTATAGTATGGCAAATAGTTTAAAACAGTTTAAAAGTCAAAGCAATTAAAAGAGGGCACTTTTGCTGCCAGCCTTCCCCAAAATTGTATATCCTGTTGCCTCCCTGGTGCCACGCATTATTGTCACATCTAGGCACATAGACCTTATGAAGGTAATGTACCCTTTTAAAGTTACATTAATGTTTTATTTTAGGATAAATAGGATATGATTAAGGTTCCATAAGGCAGAGAAGATAGAATGATTTCTGCTGCTTCAGATTGCAATGCAAATATTTTTTGCTTGCACTTTTTTCTTTTTTTCTATGTTTTAAAAGTGGTATGAAAACTATTAGCAGCAGCATTTCACGTAACGATAATGATGGTAGCAATAAATTCTATTTTACATCCTACCATCGATATGAAACACCTCATCTCTGTGAAGTTAAAACATCCAAAATAAATATTTAAAACTAATAGCTGGTTTACCTTTGAAATTAGTCTGTCCGTATCTCCTATAAATTGATAAAATGGAACTTAATTAACCTAGCTTTATCCAACTTGTTTTGTACTGATTTTGATGGAAGGAAATAAGCTCACACAAAGGGTGATTCACTCTGCCTCTCATGCATATTTATTTTTTGATGGGATTCCTCCCTTGAACATGCAGATTTTTATTCCGTGGCTCCCCCCACCCTGCCCATGGCCCAGGACCCCATTTCAGCTCCCTGGACCAATGACACTGCAGCAGGGCCAGTCCAGCTCCCCACAGCCCTGCCCTGTCTGGCCACAGTCCCTGCCAGTCCGACTCACCTGGGACCATGTCCCAGCCCAGCCTTGGCCTGTACCCATCCCCATGGTCATATCTGATGCCTGGGGCTGGGGTGGCCCCCGTTGCCTCCAGTTACTCTGCTCTTCCCAAGCTGTACTGGTGTTCCCTGAAGTAAGAAAGGATTCAGGAGAGAGATTTGGCAAAACTCCTATGTCTCCCTGTAGCTTTCCTGCAGCTCTGCAAAGAACTCTCCAAGAGGTAAAAACTGAATTAAAAAAGGGTAATTTCCCTCCACTGAATGAGCAATGGGTTCAGATCTGAAGAAAAGAGGATTTGCAGCAGCTCTAAATTTTTCCCTGCCCACTAGCTGTGGGGCCAATTCCAAATCCACACAACCCTTGCAAATTCACTATCCATAAAAATTCCATATTTTATTCTGGTTTCATTCCTTTCTATCTCCCTTACTAATTATATGAGCTCAAACTGTTTTTTTAGTACTGCATTTTCATCAGTTAAGATAAATAAGGAGCTTTACACTCTTGTTGATGAATACTTCCTCCCAGGTGCTTCAGTGGATTTCATTCTGTGGATGGGTATTGACTGGGTTCCAACAGATGGGTAGACAACAACATGGGAAAAGATCCTTGCATTCTGTAAAAAAGCTGTGCCTTATGAAGAGGCTTCTTGTGATGATGAAGAGCTTTTAGGTAGCATCCATTTTGTCAACTAATTCAAGCTAAGCTATGAATTATCCAAGAATAGCAATTAACCTGAATCTTGACCTAACTGTGAAATGATTGTTGAAGATCCCTTAGGTAGACAAAGCCAATATTAATCAAATGCAGTGGTGTCAGCCAAGCCAGGAATATTTTTTATAAGACAAATTCTTTAATTTTCTTTTTCTGATCTCTAAAAGACAAACAAAAACAATCCTGACACTACGCCTGGCCAAATCAGAACACAAAATATAGCTTTATTTACTCTCTGTCAGACCAAGTTTAAACTGTGCTGAGTTGATTTATAATTTTCTGGTGGGAGTAAATACTGTTCATGATAGAAAATAATCAATTTTTATCTCATATTATTAGAGAGAAATAGATTTTGTGTATTAACTCCAGAGAGATAATGAATGTGAGAAATAAAGTATGGTGATACTTTATAATGCAGCAGGAAAAGCCAAAGCAGTGAAAAATAGGAAGGAACTCAAACTCCCCTGACCTCAAAACAACAGATTAATAGCAGTAAGAATAATAACTATTATGATGGAAATGCAGGGTGGAGGGTTTTTTTTTGTCAAAATTAAAAGAGCAAGAAAGAGAAATGCACCACTATGTAAAAAGCCCACTACCAAGATGATATTTTAATAACTGATATCTTATTAAAATGAAAAATTAGAAAAAAGAAAATAATTTGAAATGTGACTATGAGATAAGGTATCCAGAATTGGACATATATTCCACATGTGGCCAGCATGGGCAACATTTAAATGAATTCTTTATACAAGACTGAGGAGGACAATTCTGGCAGTGGTGTTACTTTTGTATGAAGATAAAATTTTTTTATATATGTATCATATATATCTGTTGAACTGGAGTTTCATCTGAAAGGCACAAGATCCAAGAAGTTTTTTTACACAAGCTATGTTGCTGTAGGGTAAAATATTCTGAAATGCCAAGAAAAACAAAAAACATTATATGAGTTTGTTTTTTTTTATACTGTTTCTTTATAGGAGACAGAATATATTCCATCACCATAACTTACTTGTTGTTTCCACCTTTTTTATTAATCTAAAGGTGAAGTGTATGAAGATCCCTCTTTAATGCTACTTGGGATATGGACATCAGGTAGTGGAGAGATGGAGTCAAATACAATTGATTATCTTGGGCATCACATGGGACTGGCAGATATGACCCAAACTGTGATGTGACATCTTGAGACAGGCTTCTCTGATCCCTCCAGATGCCTGTATGTGGGCAGCTGAAACAAGCCCAAAGATGAGGATTAATTTTCATATTCCAGACACACAACTCAATTGTGTTTAAACAGAAGGGTCTATAAGGTAATTAGGTGAGCTACAGATTTGCAGTAGTAAGAAATGCAATATGAGACTTGGTTACTCCACATGTAGTTGTCAGTTCTTACTTGAAATACTCTGCCTCATCTGACTTCCAGCTGGAATTCCTGAGAACCTGGCTCTCCAGCAAGCCTGAGCTATATCTACCATTCTTTGGTGCATATGCCCCTCCAAAAGTAGCAGTTTTCTACACTGTCTTTGTCCTGGAACTCTATTCAACTCATGTGACCTATAAAAAGAAAAAGAAATCTGAGAGCCTGTGACTGAACAATTTTTTCTCAATTTATCTAACAGAATGGATTTTACAATAAGGAAGTTCTTGTTTCCTTTGCAGTTATTCCTCTCCCATAGGAACAGAAACCTCTTGTCTTTGAATCAATAGGAAATTTCTCTCTACAAATCTATTTTTCACATAAAAAATGAATAATATTACAAAATAAGACCAATCTTAAAACCTGCCTTTGAAAAATTGCACTAGTAACTTCCTTGTACAATTATGTTTTCTCTTTCAGCATTGTTCACTTCCTGACTTTAAAAGTCAGTTATTTTATACGCCTGTGCCCAGTTTGGATAATAGATTTTCACACGGAACCATATCAAATACTTCGTTAAGTACAGTTATATTAAGGCAAGTTCCTGTTGCCTAGAAAACCAATAGTCCTCCTTCTGAAAACTGTTATCAAATTAGTCTATCACAATCTAAATTTCACACCTATTTGTTAGCCCTATGTGTGTCTTTAGTTAATTCTTATTTTAAAGCTTTTGCTGGATATTTTCAAACCACTGGCATCAGATTACAAATTGTGTGATTACTCTGATCACTCTCCTATCCTGTTAAATAAACGTATTATGTTTGCTCTTCTCCATTCGTCTGATTCCACTGGTATTACTCCATTAACATCATCATTTACTGTTAACAAAGAGGACAAGGTAGGCAGGCAACTGCTATTTAGGCAGCAGCAAAGTAAACCTTAAGTTCCTCTTCTGCTACATGCATTGACTAGTATACATTCAGTTCTACTTCTTAAAGGTTATTACTGGAATAAATCCAGCAACTAACTTGAGTTTATGCCCATTTCAATAAGTAGGAGCTATAGGGTTCTCTTTCAAATTTTAATCATGAAACAATTACTTAAGAATTCAGCAATATAGTGAGTGCTACCTATACACATGCGTTCTTGCACATACATTAGTTCAAAATACAAGTAGACATAGTATACTGGTCTTCATAATTTTTAGGGTTTGTTTTGGTTTTTTTTCCTTCAGAATTTTAGCAATAATTTATAGCAAGTCCTTAAGCCCACTTTCTTTACACACAGTAATCAATTTTATTCTGTATCTGTATCTAATCTCCCTATCTGTTGTCTTGAAGCTATTTCAAGAAACTAAAGTCAGGAGAGATAGATAATTATCTTCAAAGATTCATAAGGGTTAAGGCAAAAAGGATTATTATGATCATTTTTTCGAGCCTGCAATATACTTGGGACCATTAAATTTCATCTTGTGTTGATGTATGTTGAAAATGAGCTGTGATGATCTGTGTTTATTATTATTATTACTATTGATCGTATTTGTCATCGCACTACTCAAAGCCTAAATAAGAAAAGAACTACTGTGAGATAAGCATTGTATGAACACAGACTATTTGATGATCCAGGTTTTGAAGAGTTTATGGTCAAGATATGAACATCCTGGAGTTGGAGAATGGAATGTAAAACACCCTACATGATAATAATTTTTCTGCAAAAGCAGAAAACACCTTAGCTGTATTATTTAATTTTATTTTTTCATAAGTTGGAGGAATGTAGCTGGAATTGAGCCATATGGAAAAGAATACCAAACACAAGTGGACAGGCCAGCAAGACTGAAAGGAATGTAGGGCTGGAAGGAAATTATTGTGAAGAGATGTATACACCTTTTTTATTTTTCCTCAGTGGTTAAATATACTGTCTGTTCAGCAAGATCAAAAGCAATTGCACACGACAACCAATAACTAGTCTCCAACATTGAATTTGGGATAGAGAGATGAATGGATTATCAAACACTTAACCTACTTGGCTCAGCACAGTGCAGATAAACCAACCAGCTTGGATCAAGAAATGTTAGTTATGTAGTTCTGCACCAAAACTAATAGATCCTGCTCTGTAGTTTTCAGCAGCCATTCCATGTGGACCGAGCCATACTGACTCCAGATCAGGGCAGATTTGTCTCCAGCCATCCTGAGCCTAACAGAACCCTTGTGATTTATGGATCTGTGACTAACACAGAGAGATTGATAAATTGAAAAGGCATCTTGGACATCTCTATGAGATTTTGCACTAAAGACAGGAGACAAGGGGAAAAATGTCACAAACTTTTCTGTATTTGTATGCTAAGAAAATCTCCAAGGCTGTGGATGAGATGAGAAAAAGATGAAAGACTGTTCCAAGAGTCTGTCTGGGTACTTGTTTGTCCTCTAACCTCTCACTTTGACACCAAGAAAATTAAACCAGCTCAGAAAAAAACACTGGGAGAAAGTTGTTTAGAGAAAGATAAGTAAAAGAAATTGATTGAGCATTTAAATCTGAAAGCTGTGAAATCTGAGCTCATTTCACAAGCTCATACCACATGTAAAAGAGAGCTCCTCAATCTCTGTGCAGCTCTTGCAAAAGTTCTGTCTCCTATGCTTGCAAGTCTTTTCTTCTTGACAGAAAACTTCATGGTTTCTTTCAATTATAGCGGCTGTCAAGGGAGGTCATGATTTCTGAAAATAAAAGCTTGGTCTTTTACTATGGAGGGCTCTGAATATTAAGATAAACTGTAATGTGGGGTGATGTATTCAGAGACCTATGTTTCACTAAAAAGATGGGTTGATGAAATTCAAAACTTCTTTTTCAACACCTGCTTGGATTCATTCCCAGACATAATGAGTTGAAATAATAAGGTCTGGAGGTGAGGAATGGATGGCTTACTCTGGCAAGCTTTATTCTGGATATTCCAAAGTTATTCTATGTTTAAATGAGTATAAAGGAGAACAGAATGTGGGCCTATTTTATTTTTTCTTGTTATTTTAATAAGTCAAGTGAGAATACAACCTTTTAATCTAACTCTTCATACAACACATTTGTTAAATCTGGTTTCTGGAAAACGCTTAAAATCTAGTTATTTATTATTTATTAATTGAGTATTTAACTCAGTATTGCACCTGCAAATGCCATTAAGTTAAAGTAGGTGAAGATCTTGTACAGATTAAAAAAAAATCAGTGTTTTTATTATGGTTGGTAATATGCAAGAGGAAATTATAGCATAGAAAAAGAGAATAAATTGTGACCATCAGTTACCTATTGAAAGTCTCCAGCTCTATATTGCACAATGCTGTTATCTCTACAGAAAATAAATATTTGTGAAAAGGTATCTATTTGTGTAAAAATTGTTTTCAGTTTGTTTGTTCCAATTTATTTTTCCACATTGAAATATGACACCTGTGACTTGACTTGTAATTATTATTGCTTTGAAAATTTATGTTATATGCTTATTTGAAAGGACTTGTGGTGCAACTAGAAACTGATAGGTTTCAACTAATAAACAAAGGGAAAAATATTGACTCCAATGGAACGGAACGGAACGGAACAGGATAGAATAGAATAGAATAGAATAGAATAGAATATTTTCAGTTTTTGAAGAAACCCACAAGGATCATCAACTACCTCTCTAGGAAGCCTGTTCCAGTGTTTGATCACCCTCAAGGTAAAGAAATGCTTCCTAATGTCTGGTCTGAACCTTTCCTGATACAGTTTTTAGTCATTCTCATCAATCCTGTCACTGGATCCCAGGGAGAAGATATCAAAAATGAACTGCTCTTTTTTAGCAATAGGTGGTTTCTATTTCTCTTGGGCAAACTTTGCCCTGCCTTAAACTAATGCAACAAGGAGCAATTTCTTCATTTAGGCCAACTTAATTTAAAATTATAACTAGACCCACAGATATCTTCATTAACATTTTAGATGAAATCTAAATTGATGTTCTGATTAGTGAAATTAGCACTCTCTATTATATTTCTTAATGACAAAGTACAGAAGTGGTGGAAACTGCAAACAAGTTGATATTCTAAGTTCGGGAGACAAATGCAAATCACTGTATATCAGAAATAATATATTTTCTCAGTGATATTCTAGAATTATCTAGTGTATTATTTAAGATAGCATGGTTTATGCTTAATGAATTAAATATTTCACAAGCACCTTGAAGGAATCCCTGTTTAGACAGATTAGTTTAACACTGTGTTTTAGGGCCCAATTATGTAGTCCAGGGGCTGAAAAAGAATGAGGAATTGAGTTCTGCTTAACTGAAATGTCCAAATGGATTACTGGTTGCATCACCATTGTCTTCAGAAACTCTTTCCCCATTTTTGACCAAAAGTCTGAGAGGATAGTTATCCTCACAATTTTTATTCAGCTTTAAAAGGAGTCAAATCTCAACTAGTGCTGTACCATGTGATGTATGCCTTAAGTTTTGGATTGGGTGACAAATGTTTCCATTTCTTTGAAGATGTTTGGATTCCAGCTTGTATCTTTTTCCTCATGATAGTAAACATTACTAATTCTCTTAGTTTAATATTGCTACAAAAGCACTACAGTCTCTCTCTGTATTCCTAAACTTACAGTACAAGAGAATATGGTACATATTAGTCATTGAAACATTTAGCTGACCTCTATGAATAGGTATAATTGTTCTAGGGCATGCAATGTCCAGGATTCAATTCTGGCACTTTAATGGCATGGGATAGCATTAAAATACCAAGTTAGCATTCAGAGAAGGTACCAGACAGCCATGAAAACCTGTGTATTTTAGATTTAATATGACAGATTTTATCCGACATGTTTAGAGTTTTACGATGGGTATTTAACAGGTATATGGCCTGCTAGTGACATATGAAACCATGAGGGCTACTGCAAGACACTTTCTGAACCATCATTCAGTTTTCCTAACCTTCCTTTGATTACTTGTACTTGTACTGCTGCAGAAACGAAGAAAAACAGAACTCCCACATGGGATTTACCTTTGCCTGTCACAGTCATGAAGAGTTACCTACTAAATTGCTTCCAGAACACTGGCAGAGGGAGCACTTTGGCTGTCTCAAGCTGATAAAAACTCTATTAGTGGACCATTTCCACATCTAATGGCCGCAGGCAAGTCCAACACAGAAATTCACCAATGCTTCAAAATGGATTACAGCAGCAATATTGAGAGAGCTGACCCCCCACTAGGCAAGTCACTGCACCAATCTTTGCTGCAGTCTACAAATCTGTAAAATGGGGAGAATAATAGTTCCCTGCCTTATAAAGTGCTTAGAAAGCTAACATCACAACCTTATAAGATGGATTGTTTACAACAGACACACTAAAATGGCATCAAACACATAAATTTTAAATGAGCATTAATAATATAGACTGGATTTCCCCTGTTATAGTCCAATTACATCTTCGCAATTAATCAGTCAGAGGGGTGTTTTTTTGTTTCGTTTTGGTTTTGTGTGTGTGTGTGTGTGTAGTATTACTTTAGAGCAAGCCTGTCTGTTACAGAATTAATGGAACACTAAAGGAGTTCCAGCACCAGCAGCTGTAGCAATACCAGCTCAGGCTGAAAGAACTGTGACTTACCCCAGTGCTTTTAAGTGAGGTATGAGTCAAACACAAGGCAGCTCACTGTATCAAAACTGCGGGATCAAAATGTCTCTTGCCAGTCACCTTTTCAGAAATGCAGACAAATCAATGACAAGCATTCCTGATCTGGAGCACACGCACCTTCTGAGCCTGGAGAATAAGGTGGAATGCACTATGTGCCTCACAGCTCACAAAAGCTTAATAAATTCTATAAAGGGTGAATATCTAGCTGGAAATAATATAAACAAATGAAGACATATTTTTTTAGCCTAATTTTTATGTCTTTTATGAGACAACATAAAGGGTTATGCACACATTTGCCTAGGTGTTCTCAGGATCAGAGACTAAAATTATACTGAGGAATAAAGTGTTTTCAGTTTTTTTCCACTTAGGAGAAAATGTGAATTAGTCAAAACAGGAGTCTGAAGTTCTGACTCCTGTACCTTATACCACTGAGACCTACACCATTTATGCATAAGTAGCGTTTTTAAGATTCAGATGCAAAGATCAGATTAGTTGAAATGCATTATGCTAGACTCATTACCTGAAAATTTCAAATTTCATTCATATGAAGTCTTGACTTTGAATATTTGGAGTGTGATTGCAATGTGAGTCTGAAAAATGTTCCTGAAACACTCTCTGTGCAACTCACTTGTGCTTTCTACAGATATCAATAAAAACATCCCCTTAGGGACAGTGGAATTAACATTTGCTGAAGAAAATAATGTGTTAATGGGATACATGACCAAAAATTTCAATTTTCCGCTTCTTTGTTTTTGTTCATATGGGTGTACAAAACCCACCCTCTCTCCCTTTGTATTAGATTTCCATCTACAAACAGACTGAGCCTTCAGTTATTATGTCAGAGATGTAGTTAACTATGGTATTAGCTTGTGAAACCCATGAGAACAATGCTGCAGTTTCCTGATAGCAAAAAGAAAGAACGAACAGAAGATATACAGAAGTTTAATTCACTTGACCAGAGGTAGGAGTCTATTATGGTTTGGCACACCTGGAAGAGTATGTCTGACTTAACTGCCAGAAGAACAGCTGCAGAAGAACAAGGTTAGGATTCAGTTATCTTAGTGCAGGTGACTAAGGTGTAACAGGTCAGGGTGATATTATAAGGCAGGCATCTGCACAGTCTACCAATTGTGACACAAGACAAGAGACACATTAACTTTCTGGAGTGGCTGCTAGAGACCAAGTAGGACACTTCATATTATTAAAATGACACTAGGAGGCCATAGAGCATCTGAATTTTGCCCCAAGTATAAAAGAGAATAAATCTCACCTTAAATTAATCACCTAGGGTAGTATTTAGTTCTTACACATAATTTTTCAATGTTATTTTCAGTGCCTTACAGTATGGCATCCAGCATTCATTTGCTGCACAAGTGGTTTTTCCTTAAATTCCTTGACATGCTTATCAACCTTCTGCATTTCTAGGAAAATTAGGCAGCCTGGCCACCAGAAAGCTAGACAGAATAATCTAATATCTAAAATGTCCATCAATGTCTGTCAGTTGCCAGGGAAATAAAGAAAATGAAACTGAATTTTTTGCATCAATTAAGCCAAATGTTTTGCATTTAAATGCTTCTCAGATACATACACAATTCCTTCTAGTTGATTCTGTGGCTGAGGATATGACCCAGGACCCTCTGTATTTCTTTCTTCCATTTCTTCCTACTACCAGAGATGTTTGAAGATCAGTTCTACTAGCACATATAGTTCTCAAAAAGTTTGAGATGTTAACTTATCAAAACAGATGTGACTATCCTGTAGCTAATCTGTTAATTAACAAAAGTTTTCTTTCTTTTTGTTCAAAAACTGCTTACTAAAAGATGCATTTTTGTATTTACTCATTAGTCAAAATGTCACCTTTACCTATGAATCTTTTAGCTGCAGTTTTTTCCTTGGAGAAATCTTCTTTCATCTTTCACAATGTAAAGTATATTGGTGAATTTTGAAAACCTGGTTAAAAGGTTTTCCTACTCCATGACCGTAGCATGTAATTCAGCATGCAATACCTACTAAATAGTTTTCATCTGAATATAAAACTTGAGGTATACATAAAAAATTTCTTCATGATGGCATGTGAGAGTTTATTAGGAATAATGCAAGGATTTTTTGTTTAGCAAGACAACAGACGTCCATGGCCAGTCACATTTCAGAAGACTAACATTATTTTTATCTGACTTATAATGATAAGTGAAGTTGTAAAATTGACATATATATCACATATTGAATAACCCTGCTGTTTTATGATGTCCTAAAAGTTTAAACCAAAATGTATTGCTATAAGAATCCTTTTGTAATCAGAATTATTGGTATTTTTTTATTTTTTTTTGACAAATTGAGGCCAATACCTGCAAGCCCAAGGACATCAAACATAACGTTGGTTGTATAAAGAAAAAGGGATGTGCAATATCATCAGTATATTCTGGTATCACAAAGCAGCAAGAACGAATGGGACTAGTGAGGTAGTGGAAACTGATCTGTTGAGAACAGATTATTAGAAGGTCAATAACTCAAGAAAAGTTCTCTTAGTTTGAAGGAAGATGGTGATACAGGAAAAAACCTTTAAATAAGCATTCAAAACCATCATAGCTTCCACAAATCAAAACTACAAACATTTTGAGGTTTGTATATTGCTTTTTGACACCCTTAAGCCTTATCCTATGATGTGTGAAAGTGCTGTAGACTCTTTACTGTTAATAGAAAAAGGCAAACACAAATCAATACCTTCCTCTTTAGCGAGCTGCAATGTTGGACAAGTCCTGTCTGCCCCAGTTAGTGTGTATTATTGCTTGCTGGCTGAAGATAAGATTGATTTACTTTCCCCTCAAATTCTTGTTATAAATTTCCTGCTACAGTATATTCATTTTTGAGAGAAGAGTAAATAAATTGCTGGGTTAGAGATGACACATACTTGTGGTACAATATAATAACTGTTAACATCCTTCTGGGAGAACAGGGTTATTATTTCCATGTGACTGTCATTGTTCTCTGTCCCTGCCTTAGTAAACAAAGCATTTTCTTCTTCTTTTTGACATGCAGTCACAAACAATGAGCATGCAACATCACACCCCAAAGTTACTCTTATTTTAGTTATGGAGAGAAGGCCAGGTAATGAATTCAAGAATTGAGCTCCTCTATGGGCTTAAGCAGGGGTTTTGGTGCAGCACACAAATGACAGTTTTTTTGCCAGAGCAGGGGTTTCTTTAAAAAATGTGCAAGTAATTTGGGCATAGTTACCTAGATGATCACCCTATCAGTTTAAGTATTTTTGTCCTTGTCTTTTCTGTCTAGATCTTTCTCTCCCTGGGTGAGAGTAAGTCATTATGTCTTTTCTGGAATCTTACTGCAATACAGATGGATCAAATGACTTTGTGTTTCTTAATTTAAAAAGCCTTTTGCTGAATGCACTAGCTGAAACATGTAGTGATCCAGTTGCAGATAGTGATTTAAAATTTTAACAAATGTGATTAATCATAAACTATGGAAACTTAATCACTATGTTGTAGCAACACACACTCATACACATATAGCCCTCATTACTTCCTATGCCCCACAGTAACTGACTAATCAGTGTTAAAAGCAGCAGCTGTAGTACATATGTGATATTTTTTCCATAAGCACAGATACCCTCTTTCTTCGTAATTTATTTTCTTTGAAAATCTACAAGGACAGCAGTCATCATCAGTGAGTTGTCAGCAGGGCTGGCTGAAAATCTTCAGTCAAAGCTAAATCAGTAAGTTAAAACAGAAAGTTTTGTTTATTTTTCTACCATTTTTTTGTACTGTGAATGCTTAATTTTCTTAGGACTCTTTTTTTCTAACTAAAAGGCTCTTAAAAAATTCTGTTCAAAATGTAAATACTTTGTTGTATTCATAGTCAATAAAAAAAATTAATGAACAATAATAATTGATAATAATTCTTTATTTTTGATCATAAAAGAGGACAAGATGAAAAATAATTATCCTTCCCAAACTAAATATACTTACACACATGGTTCTGTATACAGTGATGTTTGATGATTAATTTTTTTAAGGCATGGCAAAAATTTGGATGGTTATTTCTTGATGAGAAAAAGGAAATCAATTTAATATAGTCTCCTTCTGGAGAAAAATTATCTATATGCTTAAGTGACCCATAGTAAAGAGATTAATCTGAAAATAATGGATACTATGAAAAGTTATAAAAGGCATAAAATGCCTTTAGTTCTTCCATATCTTGTACTTAGACTTGTTCTTTTCCTTTCTTTACATCTATTTACTTAGAACATTGTTCATGAGGACTAATGATCTTGTGTAGTTGTGCATTTTGAAGTTTATCTTTAATGTTGAAAGAGATGTCCCCTATTCTTCAGTGCAGTATCTGCTGCCATAGGCTTTCGTATGGTACCAGGGGAAAGGAGAAAGCTTAATCTATAGAACGCTCTGTTGACTAACTGTAAACACCTCATGATTCCACCTAAACATAGTTAAAAATACTTTAAGTTAGAAAATCTTAGAGTGATTTATATCAGAAGAGAGCTCTGGAGATCATCTGATACAAGTCCATGACCAAAAGGGTCAGTTTAATGCAGGCAGCTGGAGACCCCGTTTGGTCAAGATCAGGGGTGGAGATTCGGCAGCCCCCTTAGGCACCCTGCTGATATATTTGACACTGCTTACAGCTAAGAATATTATTCTAAATACCTATTTTGCATATTCTTTGATGATTTGTTTTCGACTTGGTGTCCCATAGGTGCTCTTCTGCAGAGTGTATTTTTGCTTGTTGTGACTGAGCCAGTACTATTGCTATCAGTGCTAGCCATGTGGATACTGCCAGTCCAGCACTCAGTCACTGGTGTGATACATAGTCACACTCACAGGACATCTAAAAATATTCAAATGATAAATGTCTTTTGATTATGAATCAGTGTTTTGTTTTAAGCAGCTCTGCAGGATCTCTGCTCTGTGGATCTCATTTATGTGTTGCACAGGGAGCAACACAGAATTTATGTATTTATGTGTAGTGGACAAGACAGAAAATAGCAGGAAAATAATGTGGTCTTATCCTTACTGCCTGTGATTGCTGTTTTGATGAACTGGCCTCTTTCTTGCCCTTGGCCACATAGTCCTTATGTAACGCTTGATAATCACTCCAAATAAAATGCTTACAAGTTAATGATGTGATCTTCATTTTTCTGTTTGATAAATTAAATTCTACTCTGTAGAAATGTTGAATGTTACCAGCAACACAAACTGCCTTAAATCTGTGCTTATCTTTGCAGCTGTTTGGTATTGTTTTCTGTCTCATCCTTTCTTTTCTCTATGGCTCTCTATGCCCATATCCCTATACACATGACATGTAGTTGGATTTAATCCAAGTGTCTAAGAACTGACTGAGTAATATTCATATAATTGAAACATTTAAATGAGTCACCATCATTAAGATGAAATATGCCTTCCTTTTTGTTCGGTAAGAATAGCACATCTATCACTTATCCATTAAAATTTATTTGGGCTTTTATAATTTCATTTAAAAATGCTTGCATTTCCTAAGGGATTCAGTAAGTAAATATACTGATGATAATTAGCATCTCTATTCAATTATATAATGAATATTTTCCAATTTTGAATAAAAAAATAATTCTTGTATTTTATCTCACAAGCAAACAGGATGATGGCTAGCAATATAAGTTTAATGATTCAATAGCCTTGGAAAAGTGAATAATTTTACATGCATTTTTAAATGGTATTGCAATAAAATTGCAGTGCCAACAAAACAGCACTGCCTCTGAGTTCAAAAAGATTTGGAACAGGGTAAAGAAGATTGCTTAGAAGAAAAAGAATAAGAAAGAAAAAACTGCACAGAGCTATAAATAGCTACAAATGAGATACTTAGAAATTGTTTCTTTGGTGTTTACTGCAATGAATTAGGAGTGAATAATGAGTCTATTTATGTCATAGTGGCCAGGCTCCCCGTTGGATAGGGAAGACTGTTTGCTAAAGGAATTTTTCAGATGGCAGGCCATATACAAACTTTCTAAAAATTCCAGGATTAAGAAATATTTATGTTTTTTGTTACTAACCAACACAAAATGTGAATATTTCTCAGAAGGTAATTGCTCCCTTAAAAAACCCCACAAACCTAAACCACAAAAAACAATCAAAAGCCCAAACAAACCTGCTTCTGACACAAAAAGCGAAGTAGTACTTATAGCTATTGTTTTTCAGAAAACTCTGACTTGTCTGCCTTTTACAGAAGTTAGATTTATGTCTGGTAGTATCCATGAGAAACGCAGCATCAACCAAATAGCATGGAGCCGCTTCCATATAATGCCAGGGGGAGAATAAAAATCTTTATAGTTTCAAAAGCTGTAAGAGCCTTACTTTAATATGTAGGCAGTGCTTTTTGAAAAGCCACCGAGCCCTATGAAATTGCACACTTTATTCTTGGATTAGCTGTGATAGCTAGAGAATTTCTCAGGCAGTTCAGGGAACAGTCTTCATAAAGAAGAATGTATTTAGTGGGCCTCTCATGATTGCCAAAGAGAAGGTAAGGATAAATGACACAGTCAAATGTGTCATGGAAAGTTTAATCTAGTGATGATGCAGATGTGGTGTATTAGTTATCTTCCTGAGCTCGGGTAAAGACATCCTCATGAATGAACAGGATGTGTGTTTGATCATGCATGTGCAGCACTAAACAGAGCAGAAGGGACAAGCTCCATAAGCAAACCTGACCTTGCAACACTGTTTATGCTGTGATTTTGTTTTAGGGAATAAAATATATTCTGGAGAGGATCTGGCCAGATTCTAGTATTTTACCAAATTAGAATTCCAAGTGTAACCTGTGGCAGTTTTGCAGGAAGGATTTACAGGTTTTAAAGGTAATGTCACAAAGATTAAGAGACATGAGTCTGAGCCTTATGCCCTTATCTCTTGAGTTCTGAAGGTCTTTAGAATAAATTTATGGATACCTTATGTATGTAAAATAGATGGATAGTGAAATAATTCCTAACATTGACTTTAGTTTTGAGAAATATCAGGGAACTGAGTATTTGGCTGCCTTTCCCTCATAAAAGTTGTTTATTTTGGTTTTTTGGCTTCTTTTTAATCCAAACATCTGAGAAAAATTTGAGCAGTCAGGATGTGATACCTCTTTTACAACTTAAGGAAAAGAGAAGGAGAAACAGAAACATGAAAGCAAAGAGGCTTATTGAGGTCTTTTTCTTTCCCAATGACTTTGGATCCTTTTCTTAGTCTCTACTCAGAGTAATGGAAACTATGACATACTGCATTCAGCAGCACTCAAAGTCAGAAATAGCTCCTTACATCTGGCAAAGGAAAAAACCCACAACTGCCCTGCATGTTTTAACTAAAATTTTAAAATAATTTTTGCCTCATGGTAGAAATAAGAGCTATTTGGTACCCAAACTTATTTTTTAATCCTTTATTCTCAATTTTATATAATTTTTTGCTTTTTTTTGCCTTTCATATTTATTAATCTAAAATTAAACAAATTCTCTAGTAGTGCAGCTGTGGCAACATCTCTTCCTTTAAGCCCAAATACTGAACTCAGATGTTCATATGAAACTCAGTGAACGAGCACAATCTCCTCTGACAGTCACAGCCACAGGCAGTTGGCCTTAGTTGTCAATTCCTTCACCACCACAGAACACAAAACAACGTTTTGGATCCACTGTATTCTCTGTGTCATTCTATGAAGTGACACACTACAATGATGCTGAGAACAAACTTAGGTTGTTTTTTCAGTTTAAAAAAGGTTTTTTTGTTGCTGTTTTGTAAGCAAACATAAGAATATATCTTTTGTTCTGAGATGAAATACAAATTGTTCTTTAGGACATGTTTTTCTTTTGCTCCCTCGTCTTGTCCTTTGTATACATTCTTAGTAGAACCCATTCAAGTAGATGTTGTTTATTTTCTTGAGTCCTTTGCCTTTCTAATGTTGAAGATCTGCAATTCAGAGAAGGAAGCTTCCTTCTTGGCAAGTAGAGAATTCAGACAATCAGATCCTGATATTCCTTGTATCTCATGCACCTCTTGTATATTTTGATTCCCATCACTGCAGAACATAAGCATAGTTCTTGATTACAAACTGTCATGCATTTCAAAGGCATCAAAACAATTCTTCTAGTTCCAATCCCCCTGCCATATGTGAGGGCACTTTCCACTAGATTGCTTAAAGTCCCATCCAATCTGGCACTGAACCCTTCCAGGGATGGGGCATCCATAGGTTTTCTGGCCAATCCTTTCAAGTGCCTCAGCACACTCACAAGAAAGAATTTTCTCCCAATATCTAATCTAAATCAACCTTCTTTCAGCTTATAGCCATTCCCCTCCTTGTCGCTACATGTCTTTGTAAAAAGTTATTTTCCAGTTTTCTTGTTTGTCTCTTTAGATATTGAGAGGCTGCTAAAAACTCTTCCTGTAGATCAGGCAAAGTATAAAAGTTGATTCAAATCATTATGGATATTCCCTTCACTAAATCACCTGTAGTTAATTTCTTACATACCAAGTGCACGCACTGGCTTTCAGAGCCAAAAGATCAGTGGAAAAAAAGAGACAAATCAATTTTACAGACCAATTTGAACATTTTATGTACTTCTTTTCCCTTCTTTTTCCAATGACATATTATAGTCATTTTGTTTCATTGGCAGCTCTCCTATTCTGGCAAATCCAGACTGCAAAATTATCTGGAAGACACAATTTCCTTCTACCTTTCTCTTTCTTTGGCCTTATTCATTTTAAGTTGTTGAATTTCTATCTGACATCTTATCTATGCTATGTGAATTATTGGCTGAGGCTGATGTAATTTAAAATTTCATATATGTCATATTATATTTGAAACCTTTGCCACCCTGCGATGGATATGTAGGGTGGTTGTTGTTTTTTTTTCTTTTTTCCTTTAAGCATAGGAATAATTTTATAGCTTATCTTACTTTATACTGCATTATTCCTACCTAGTTTTCTTCAAGTTCAAGATCTTTATAAGAATATAATGATTAAAATTTATAAAAATATGAGATTTACTCCATGATAGGATGTCATTAAATTCCTTTAGAATCATATTCTGTTATACAAGTAATATGAGAAAAAAATCTGTTGATTTTCTGAGTGTTTCTCTCAACTTTTCTGGACAGTTTTAAAGCTAAAAACATTATTATGCCTAAGTCATAAGCAATTTTTAATATTTCAACTTCTCAATTAATTTTGTTCTTGAGGAATTTCTGCTCTTTTATTTTCTGCTGCAATGATTTTTAATCCGGTAACATATTTTGTATATTTGTGGTTATAAAAATAAGCTGCATCTGAGGTATCAAAATTATTTTCATTATAAACTGATTTAATCTGTAGTTTCTAGTGACATTTCTGTAAATCCAACATTTTGGGTAGAAAGTAATTAAATTAAAAAATAATTTCAAACAGGTCTTGATGATTTCCAGTTCTTCTGTATCTTAGAAGGACGAACTTCAAAATAATAATGAACAATAAAAGATCTCATCCAAAACCAAGTCTGGCTTGATTTTGAAATTTCATAGTTCAGAGAGAAGAACAACGCAGTTCTTTGTTAAGTAGCAGTACTTCAGCTTGAATATAATCCAGGTCCAAAGATTTTTAATTTGATTTTTTTTTTTGTTTTGTTGGGTTTTTTAATATAAATGATCAATTTTAAAATATATTTAATTAATACAAGATTTTCTGAAATACTGAGTTAAAATATTAAGTTATTATTCCTATTAAAACCAGAAACTAAATTTGTTTTGAAAAATATGGGGTTTAATTATTATTAAATTAAATAATTGATTTAAAAATTGCTTTGGCTTGTTATATTATGTAGAGTGTCACAATCTCAGCGCTGATCTAGTCAGCAAACCAGTGTTCTAGTCAGAAAACCAGTGTTAGAACTAGCTAACAAAATAGCAGATTAGATTGATAATGTGTTCTTTTAAAACTCAGTTTAAGCTTGTAAAGATGTTTGGCAAACTTATGGGATTTACAAAAATTGCCTCAATTGTTCAGGAAATTTATGAGTCCTGGTGATGTTGAAAGGAGTCAAAGAAAATTCAGTGCTCTTGAAAATAAGCTTAGTTTTTGATGCTTCATATGTTAAACTAAGTTTAAAAC
This sequence comes from Dicrurus megarhynchus, assembly GCA_013399195.1. Lineage (NCBI taxonomy): Eukaryota > Metazoa > Chordata > Aves > Passeriformes > Dicruridae > Dicrurus > Dicrurus megarhynchus. The sequence continues at coordinate 419,643 of VXAD01003528.1, forward strand.
GCTTCACATTCCTACCTATACTAAAGAAATAAACAAAGGTCAGTCACTGGTTTAAAATTTGGAATATATCATAGTTAGACTACCAGGGATTTATTCTATTTCCTTTCTGTTAAATGACACTTTGAGATATACTGGGTTTTCATTTACAGTTGTGGCTGCAACAGGAGCACAGAGAAATCTTAAGATTTTTACTTAAAACGAAAAGAGGTATTTTCAAAGCAATTCTTATGCTTAGGAGATGATTAACTTCTCATGCCTGAAATTATAACTAACTTGAAAGTTATGAAGAATTTCTTGGTAAAAACAGAAGGGTTAGTGTTATAAAAAGAATAGTTAATTATACAGATATCAATAGGTCAGCTTAGGATGTTCTGTCCAAATATATTTTTTAATATTAAAGCTGGACTACTGGTTCCAGCATTGTAGAACTACTCAATAGGTTGCTGGTAGAGACAGAATGAGCTATACTGCTTGGTAGAACCATGAAGTGTAATGTTTATTTGTTCTCTAAATTTCTCTAATATTACTTCTAACCTTCCAGGATGGGGAATCTGACAGTATAGTCACAGGTTTTTTTTCACTCCTTGTTTTATTCTCAAAATAAATCCCTTAGATACAGATCTACTTAGGAACTGTCTGATTTTTGGAAAGGGTTAGGAATCTGGTTGCGCTGACTGATTTCTAATGTTTCGGTTTGATTTTTATTTTTGGCCATATAATCTCCACGGCTGTTTCCTAGGGCACAAATAATTCTCCTGAGATACATAAACCCTCACGGAGCTTCAATGTATCTTGCTTGCTCTCTGTGCTGCGTCTCTATTTTGTTAACTGGTGCTGCAAATTACTCATGCTTCTAAGAGAGCAAGGCTGTAAAAGGCTAAAGTACAAGATTCACAGATCTTTCAGTCTAGAAATAACTGTTTATATTGTCAGGTGATGCTCAGTGTGAGGAAGAGGAATGATATTGACAGTAGGAGATTTTAAGCACCAAACATTAAAAATATTTACAGTACCAAGGTCTGCATGCCCATTTGCAGATATTCAGAGTGTCCTAGTCTGGGAAACTCTGGTTTATCCTATTCTGCCATGCTGTCAATACACAAAATAGATAAGCCTGTGCATACTAATTTTTAAATAATCCCTGATTTCCTGTCATATTCTGATACTGTATAACTGGAATTATCAAAATTACTTCTCTATTTTAAGTATAATTCAGAAGAAAAATGTGGCCAGAGTGGTAAAATATAATTTCAAAGGCTTATTTTCTGAAGAGGACAACTACTCATTAATTCAGATGTTGCATAAAATGAGCAAATCTCTGAAATGGCATTATTATTATTGTCATGCAGTTTCTGCCCAGCCCTCCTAGCATACATGATAAACTGCATTTTATGCTTTTGTCCTTTTTTTCAAACTGGATTGTTAAATTGTTTCCTTTACTAATCCAGAAACTATTAAGCACAGTGGATAGCTAGACATAATCTGAATGCATGGTTTCCTTTGCAAAATAGTGTTAAGATTTTGTTCGTATAAGCTTCGTGAGGGCTAAAGCAAACAAACCAAGATCGGCACAGTGGTTTATTCTATTTACATAACTGTTAGCACTTTTCATTTTTCAATTTTACCTGGTAATATTTTTTTTTTCTTTTTACCTCCAAGACAGCATGAAATGATAGAGAGAGAAAATGTTTCCAGGAAACGGGATTATGAAATTCCTTGCTTGATGGCAACAGAAAGAACACATTCACTGAAGTACTTACTGATGTTTCATTAACTTGAAACAAAGAATTAGAACCCACAGTAAACTGTTCAGTATGATCTATATCAGAGATCTGTTATTCTAAAGAAAATAAAATATATGCCACTTCTCTACAAAAAAAGACCCCTAACCCCCAAAACTGTAAGAAAAATCTGGGAGGAATATTCATCCTACTTTCTCCTTTTGGAACAAGATGCAGAATGTGACATCTGTTAGAGAGTTCTGAACTCATATCCTATAATAAGAAAACTCTAGACAAATAACTTTTAAATTATTATTTATCTCTACATTAGTTTTGAGAAAAAAAATCTTAGATTTTCTGTCTCTCTTCAGTGTACACAGTCTCTTGTTTGTCAAAATGATTTCCAATCCCTTTTCCTTTTACACTTTTGAATTTATGCCTTTACTAAAACTTCTCGTAAAAAAAAATTGTGAGAATTGCAAATATTTCCACAGAACACTGGTTTAAATGTTTCTGAAATGAAACCAGAATATTATGAGAAACTATTCTGGTCTTCACACAGATGTGTGGCATTTCTGCAAGTAAACCCTTTACTGAATATACACTTTTTCCCTGATTCAGACTCCTAGACACCATCCCTGCCCTAATGCACATTACCATAAATTCATGGTAGGCTACCTGTATCAACTGAGACTGAGATGCCTCTACAGTTTTGTTCTACAGATCCTTTGGAAAGCTGCTACTACCCCAGAGACAAACTACAGTCTATTTAGGCCCCACTGTCTTAGGTTACCATGTAAGATGTAATCAAAAATATGTATTTCACCATCTGTTAAAACCAGGTGGGGCAATGTTCTTTATCTCTTCCATGACTCATCCCTGATAACTCCCTCCAGAGGGATATCTTCTGTTAATGGGCTATCAAACCTCACTGCAGGACTCATAAAGCTACATCATCCCATTGTGAGATGCTCAGCCCAGGGTGGGGAACCAAGCATTCCTACCTGGATATAATCTGGGGTTTGGAACACCACAGTCAGCCCTTACCTACTGGATTCCCAGAGGACAAGAGCTACATAACCACCACTGGACCTTCAGAGGAGGACCAGACCTTTCTACAGGATCACTGCTTCAATAGAACCCCATCTATCACTTCAACAGGACTGCAGCCACCATTTAATTGGACAGCTACCACCACCCTGCCCAACAAGGTGTCAGGTTGTATCCTGACTCTGTCAGCGTTTCTGTACTATTGCATTTATTATTAATTTTCCTATTAAATTGTAGTTCTGACTTGGAGTCTCTCACTGGTTTGCTTTCAAACTAGTACACCCATGCCTGCTGAAGATTCCAGGATCTTCTCTAGATAAAGCCAAGCAGGGAAATGAACTTGTTTTACCTTCCTTGACTACTATAATCATAAAGTTGAAGAAAAAAATGTGTCTGTCTCCCACACTGCCCATCTAGGACATGCCAAATGTATAAAACACTTCAATACTATGTAAGGTTTCTGTCGTGGAGGTCTTGGGCATGTTTCAGTGTAAGTGCAGTATATACAAAATTTTTGTGTAGTTGAATTATGGTTAAAACTTATCAGGGCTTTTCCATGGTCTGGGTAATGATGGGTATGTGATAATTACTTGTATTGCTCCTGTCACCAATAATTGTATTCTAGAGCTCCAGACTACAGATATGCATTGCTGTAGCAGTAGATTGTAGTTTGCAGCTGTAGCTGTGCTCTGCAGGGTGAGTGACATTAATCAGGTTATGAAAACTTGACGGGAATTAGCAGAAATATTTATGTAACAGAAGATAACTCCTTGTTGAAGAGGCAATTTGACCAGCAGACAGTTTGCTCCACAACTTGTTCATTGAAATGGAAGTCTCTGATTGGCTTTAATGCAAAGAGAATTAGGCTGCTGTCAAGTATGGAGAAAAGTCTCCAGTTAAAAGCAACACCTCAGAAAAAAAAGGCACCCTGAGCACCTATACTCAAACTTCTTAGCATTTTATGCACATCCCCTTAGTCTGTGACAGAAATGAAATACAGGAATAAGATTTCATTAGTTCACAGGGATAATCTTGTTTTGCACAGAACAGGGCGGATGGTTTCAGTCAAGACATTCAAGTTTTCTTTTTTTTTTCAGCTCTGGTGCAGCAGACTGGCTGATGTAAGATCTTTTAGGTTTAGAAAGGAGCAGGTAGGGGAAAAAACACCCAACCAAAAAAATCATACTTTATGAGAGAACATGATAAAAAAATTTTTTCCTTTCCTATATTGACTTCAAGGGAGGTTGTCAAAGGCATAGTGATTTTTAAAGACTAAAACTATGGTTTTTTTCAGAAGAAATTGCAAGTTTCTATCTCTAGAAAGAGTTTTCAAAGGAAACTGGAACTAGAAGTACTGCAGCTACAGATTTTTCCCATGTTAAGACAGTCATGATTTTTTATCAGATGCGCAACTGCTACTACCATCTGGAGGTTTTACATGACACTGCTTAAACATTTGCAAACTATTAAGAGGTCTCTTTAAACACAAATATCAAATTAAATTGCCAGAATAAATGTTCCAGATGTATTAATACTCCATGTCCCAAACTGATGGGTGGTATAAACAATCTCAGCACCGTCTATGTCTGCTGCTTGTATTCTGAGCCTTAGGGATGCATTGAAATCTATCAAATTGTATTTACTAACTTCAAGTTTTAATTCTCATATTTATTTCCCAGGTGAAAAGGTGAAACTCATTATTTGGAATAGACTTAGCAAAAGGTCTATGACTTTTCACGCCCTCTATAGCTTCAGGCAAAGTAATTAGGCAGACTGAACTTCAAAACAACATCACATTTTGATATACTTGTCAGCTCTGTGCAAGTTTTCCAAGAGATGGAAGGAGAAACAGGCAGAGAAGAAGATAGAGAGAGGAATAATCCTGGGTATGTTAATTTTCTGATCAAACTATTTGTTTAAATTCTTGGTAGGTTTTATAATAGGAAAATCTGTATTTTGTGCACTGCATGTGGCAAAAATATTTTCCTTAATTATATTTGATAGTTTATCAATATTCCTATGTCTCCCTTATGGAATAAAAAGATAACTGTTTTCTTAAAGCAATAAAGGCAAACCGTCTAAAGCAAATAATAAGTTGTGTTATAATAGTCTCAACTTTTCTAAATTGCTTCAATAAAATCCCCAAATTGCTGTAATCAAGACAAAAATTGGAGAAGCTTTGCAGGTCAAATGGCAACTTTATTAATGTGTAAAGCTAGCAAAAAAAGCAATAAAAATAAGATTTAAAATACATAAATACATTTAAAAGTAACAAATACAGAACATGAACTGCTATTTTATACCATCAAAGGGAATGTAGTATACACATGAGAAAGCAATTCACCTTGTTTTGTTGATATTGAAGAGTTCATTTTTCTGCACTGAAATTGTAGGGAAAAATAACAACAAAAAAACCCCCAAGAAGTATAGAATAATTAGCATTGAAATTTCTAGGAATCGTTACTTTTAAAATGATTTTTAAAAAATTACTTTTATCATCTTATTACTAAGAGTAAAAAATACCCAACCCTAAACATATAATTGACAAAATATACCTTAAAGAAACTTTTCTGAAAGCGATTAATTTACCCAGGAGATTTTGACAACAGTTATAACTGTGTTTTACCATAGCCACTAGTGATCATTAGTAAACTTGCAATGCAGGAGTGAGGAAATGTTTAACCTACATTGCTCTTGCTCATACACACAGTTCTTCTTTCTGTTTTAGTTGGCACTTTTCATATAGTATACCCACTTATATTATCTGACAATATCTTGTACATCCCCAAGTATTACCTATAAAAATCTATGCACATGAAAGGGTACTTATTCGTCTTTCCTGTCCTGTTTATTTTTATCTACTTTATTTATTTACTCACTTATTTACGTAATATTTCTCTGTATATGTTCTCCCTTATGAAGCCTCCATTGTTCAGAGAATAGTGCTTCGACCTACTTGCTCTATTCTGTTTCAGTGTTTTGGGGCTTTATGCTCTTCTTTGGATTTTCAAATGCCACCATGTTTTAGTAACTGAAACAAGAAGTATTTATGTTGGAGGCCTGTAGCTAATGATGTTACTGCAGGGGTCAGTGCCAGGTCCAGTCCCATTCAACTTGTCAAAGACCTGGATGGAGGGGCAGAGTGCACCCTCAGCAAGTTTGCAGTTGATTCAGAACTGGGTGGAGTGGCTGACACACCAGAAGACTGTGCTACTATTCAGTGAGACCTGGACAGGATGGAGACCCTAATGAATTTGACAAAGGCAAGTGTGTAAACCTTCACCTGGGGAGTGTAAAGTTGTTATGCTTTTCTTCATGATGAAATGCACTTGGTCATGAAGAGAAAAACAGCAGTGCATGTGGCAATAAACAGATGAGTTCATCTGGAATCAGAAAATCAATTTTTTGTTCACAGAGTCTTACTGAAACTTGTAGACGCTTTTCAAAAAGTGCATTGGATGTAGTCAGTTATCTGCTAACCTTCTGAACTAGAATCTCATTTTCTAATTTCTCCTACTTTAATGAATGACATAATTTTATTTTGCATTTTTATAAAAGCCCTTGTAATTTTCATGTGGTATGTAAACTTCAAATAAATATTTATAGCTTTAATCCCTTTTATGCTGTCTCTATGTTGCAAACTCAAAAAAGCAATTTATATTACAATCAGCAATGTAATGGTAACACATCAATATCTGTGTTAAAACTGTCCAAAATGTCAATCTTTTAAAAGAAACACAAAAGTAAACATCTTACTTGAATATCTGTAAACAATGATGAATGTCATTTCCTTCATTTTGGAGTACAAGGACACTGTCCTGGCTATTAAATTAATTGACCAACAATAGTCTACAAGTTTTATTTCTCTAAAGAGAGAATATTATCACCATCTCATGTAAAAAATTTTTATGTGATACAATAGCGATAGTTCAGTGGTGCTAGTCCTGGATTAAAATCAGTTGTCCTCAGACTGGATTCAGCTGCCAAATACAGTATTTTTCAATTAAAATTGTTTGTAAGACTCATGAGGGATAGAAAATTTTATTAGGGCATTGGGTTTTTTTTTTTTAATTTGGCACAATTAAGACAGAAGCATATTTGGCAATGAATCTCGGAAGTTTTTTTTAAGGAAAAAGCACCTTTTTGTTATCTGTAATAAAAAAGTACAAATAATGTGTACTTATTTGGGAATAGTCTTGGTTTTAAGTTCTTTTTTTAAATAAAAAAGTTTGGCTTTATTCAGAAACAATATTCTTTATAAGGTGAAAAAAGCCAAAATGGAAAAATGCAGAAAAAAAGAAGGCCTGTTTTAATTTTTTTTTCTGTAGGATTGAATATCTGAAACATCTTAGAAGGTTTTGTAGCTTTCCAGGTGTCTGAACTTGTTTTGGGCTGACCACTCTCTCAAAACCACATGAACAAAACTTGAGTCTATTTATTTTTTTTCCTCTAAGTTTTATGTAACTCTTTTGATTTGCAAAGAAGTGTCCCTGATAAGAACAGAAATTACAGCAGAGACTAATTTGAAATGTTTTTTATGGTCCTGTAACTAAGGTTTGCTTCATGAACCAAAATAACTGACGAGGATTGAAAAAGAATTGGGATAGGGCATTTGGGAGATTGGTGGCTTTTTGCCCAGCCTAGTGGTTTATGACTTGTTCTTTTTCATTACATATGCTGTAGTTATGACTCAGTCATGGAGCCTAATTCACAGTAGAGAAGATAATAAAAATCAATACCATGGAAAAGAATAAACAATGAAAGCTGTCTATTAATGACAGCTTTCTTCTACACAGATGAAAATTGAGCCCTTTAGTCAGATCACAAGAACTTCTACTTCTTGCCCAATTTTAAACTTAGCACAGTGACAAACCAGAAAATTCAAACAAACAACCATAACTTCAACCAAGAAAAAACAAGCCATTCTGTTAAAGTTAGAAAGTCCTATAAATTCTGGTAATAAAGTCTTAAACTTTAAACCTGACTGCTCTGCACAAGACTTCATGATATCACAGAATCACATAATAAATTGAACTGGAAGGAACCCACAAGGATCACTGAGTCCAGCTCCTGGCAATGCACAACACCATCCCCAAGAGTCACACCATGCGCTGGGAGCATTGTCCAAATGCTTCTTGAGCTCTGTCAGGCTGGTGCTGTGACCACTTCCCTGGGGAGCCTGTTCCAGTACCCGAACACCATCTCAGTGAAGAACTTTTATCTATTATCCCCCATAAACCTTCCTGACACAACTTCAGGCCATTTCCTTGGGTCCAGTCACTGGACACCACAGAGAAGAGATCAGCGTCTGCCCCTCCTCTTCCCCAACAAGGAAGTTGTAACTATGACAAGGTCTCCCCTCAGTCTCCTCTTCTCCAGGCTGAAGAAACCAAGTGACCTCAGCCCCTCTTCATAAGGCTTCCCATCAGGGCCCTTCACCATCTTTGGATGCTCTACAATAGTTTAATGTCTTTCTTACATTGTGGCACCCAGACCTGCCCCCAGCACTCGAGGTGAGGCCCCCCCAGTGCAGAGCAGAGCAGAGCAGGACAATCCCTTTCCTTTGCCCGGCTGGCGATGCTGTGCCTGATGTCCCCCAGGACAGGGTTGGCCCTCCTGGCTGCCAGGGCACTGCTGACTCATGTTCAACTTGCCAAGAACCCCAGGTCCTTTTCTACGGTTTTCCTCTCCAGTATGTCGTTCCGCAGTCTGTCCATACATCCTGCCCCAACCCAGGTGCAGAATCCGGCACTTTCCCTTGTTGAACATCATATGGTAGGTGATTGCCCAGTCCTCTGATTTTTTGAGGTCTCTGTGTCATCCCTGTGACATACAGCAGACCTGGCAATTCTTCTGCAAGCAGGAGAATAGGCCTTAAACTGTTGACACAAACTATTATGCAGACAGTGGATTAGCCTACACTTCAGTAAAAGACTGATTTCAGGTATCTGCCTCCTCACCCTTGTTTGGGTCTTCACCAGAAAGCTTGCAAGGTACATGAAAAAGACTTCTGGATGTGATGTCTAGGTATGGCTTTTAGCCACAGAACAAAAGGTGAAATTCAGTTTGAGAGTAAACATTAAATTCAGTTTTCTAAAGATACGAGCCTAATGCTATTTTGTTGCTCTTTATTGGGCTAGGAAATATAACAAGGCCTGTACGGATTATCTGCATCTCTTGGGATCTGCAGCTAGACTGGAATACCACCACACATCTAAAATGGCAGTAGGTAGTTATTCTTAGGTTGCTGAATTTAGCCGAGGACATCAGAGTTTGTTTCCAGAAAGTTTTCTGGGTTTGGATTGCTTGGTTGTTTTTATGGTAGCTAAAAGTGAAAGCTCTCTTTACAGCTGTTGAAGAGCAAGTGAAGGCTTTTATCGGAGCTTAGAGTGAGTAGGCTGACAGCTGTGATGGATGGGCTATTTTGCCTATACGTGGACATTTGAGATATGCATTATAAATTACTCAGGTTCCAAAGGCTGCTTCAGAAAACCATGGGAACTGTGTTGAACCTGTGCTGTATCTCTGCTGAAGGTGGTGTCTTAGACACATGAAGAAATCTCAAATAGTTTTTTAGGTATAAATACTGATATAAGCAATAAGTATTATTTGATGAATATTTTTTATCATCTGAAGTGCTGTCTATGCTCCTGAGCCTTTTTTGGAGGAAAGGTTGAGATGCAATCAGATACCGTAGAGCAGGCATTTAAAATTGTAGTTGATGCCTGTATTTAGACATCTGAATTCCACTCTTTTCTCACATACTGGCATTTAGACTAGGGTATCGTGATCACTAATGGAAATCAAGTTTTATAGTGGCCTTTGGGAGCATTTGTCCCTGAATAGTAGAGGCATATCCTGACAGAGTTTTGTTTGGTTAGTAGAACTATGGGGATACTCCTTAACTTTTTCTAGCATTATTTTTATAAATCTCTTCATTTATAAGATAAATGCCTAATTTCCCTGGTGTCATAATCTTGCTTTCATATTTCTAACTCTCATGTTGCTTATTATCTATTCTTTCTATTGACAGAGCACTAAGTTACCTGAAAAAGGATAGACATTTTGTGCCAGCCACTTGAGTCAGCATTTAGACACTGTAGAATCTGCTCAACAGCCAATGTTACACGACAAGTTTTAGGATATCTTGCTAATACCTTAAAGCACCTAAACTGAACCACCATTAAAGGTCTTGTTTGTTCTATTATCAACACAATATTAAAGAAAAATTGCCTAGTATTGAGCAGTCTCGCTACCTCTAATATGCCTTACTCCACATATACATTTTCTACACACAGAACTGCAGGTACTGTCCAGTAATTAGGACATTGTAATTAGGGCTAGCTACAGTAGTGTTATGTGCAGTGAAGCTCACACACAGGCAGAAGACATTGCTTAGAGCAATACCTGGTTTTGGGTTGCCTGCTCCTCTAATTTATAGACTATATATATAATAATATATATAATATATGTAATATATATTATACATTAATACATATAATATTATATATAATTTATATAATATATAATAATATATACTATATATATATTATATATATAATATATGGGGTGAGATTCAAGTCTAGATACAGACATCTAACTTCATGTAACTACAGTATAGACATTTGCACATCAGTCAAGTTTCATGTAATAGGGCATCTAATGAAAACAAGAGGGGTGATTCAGTAGTTGCCAGCAAACATGAAATGCAGTTTGAAACTTCTGTGCTATTTCTCCCAGCCTCCACCTGACCCTCCAGAAGGTGACAAATATTCTTTGCCATATGTGTAACCTATCAGATGCCTCCAGATACTTTAGAAACTCTTCAGGTTGCAGCATGTACACAGAAAATGTTTCCAGGTTACAGCATTGGTCTCCAGAACACCAGGATAAGCTGATGAGAGGTGAAAAATATTACATTCAGTCTTACAGGCTCCACTTTCAGGTTCTGATATAGATCCAACACTGTAGGAATCTCCTCTTTGCCAATTTTTATATAAGCACACAGAACTTCTCGAAATTTGTGGTTTATGAGATATGCCTCTTCTGTTATACAACTGCCAAGGAATAAAAGGCAGAAAGAAGAACTCTCTCCAGCAGAATGCAATTTTTCCCTTTCCAACCTGTTCTGACAAGATGTTTTATTTCTTCCTTGGGTTTAGAAGGACTGTTTTCTTTCAGAAGGCCATAAGTTTGGGGATTTTTTTGTTCCAATGTTTATCTTGCTGTCCTTGCCTGAATGTCCAGATGCTCAATCTGACCAAGTTCTCTGGAAAAGAACAGGGGTTGCTCCTGTTTCTCTGTTTCTATAGATGTCATGGTTTAGCATAGTTTGGGTTTTCAGTTAAGAGAGCTCCATCAGCCACGGAAGTGATTCTTTTGCAAAGAGGTTCTTACAGCTTTCTCTAGATCTGACAGAACCAATCAACTGGCTAGTTTGAATATTGGCAACTTTTTAAAGCCGCTTAAGAAGCTTGGCACGCCTCTGTGATCCACATTTAAAAACGAACAAACTCCAGGAAATCTCTCTTGCTTCCGGATTTTAGACAGGTAACAGGGGGGGGCTCAGCACGGCCCGGCCGTGTCGGTCACGGCGCAGCTTGGCTGAGATCTCAGCCGCTTCTGCTCGCTGGACACCCAGCACAGCCCCCTCACTGTGGGCCAGGCCCCCCCCTCACAGTGCGGCCGGAATTCATCTGAGGCTGCTGCCCAGCAAGGAGAGATAAGCGAATTCCAGCTTCAAGGCCCGGGTGAGATTAACTCTCCTGGTGCTGTAAGATTTCTCCAGAACAGATGAAGCCTGCAGACATCAATCCTCTCCCGAGTCAGAGGAAAGGGAAAGATGAAGGCACGTGAAATAAACAGCGCAGAGACACCAAAGTCAGCGAAGGAGGAAGAGCTGAAACCCCGAGAGAAGAGAAAGAGGAGATGCTTCACACCTAGAAGCTGAAATTCTGTTGTAAGGCTATGGTGATGGACTATGATACATCAGAATACCTGTTGTAATTTCATGAAAGCATGGGGGGGGGATAGAGCATTCAAACCGCAACCATGGGTAAAAGTACCTGTGCTGCATTAAGCAACTGTTGAAGCAGCTGTGATTTAATGAGAAGCTTGAACAGAGAGAGTTGAAAGTGATGAAGACCCTTGCTCCCAGGGAAGCAGACCTCTGTTCCTAGAGATGAAGATGCTCCCAGAGATAGGTGAAGAGAACCTTTGCTTCTGAACAGCTCATCCTTAAAATGGTACCCCATTAGCTAAAGATGAAACCCTCGAGCAGTTGTGGGGAAAGCTGCAAGTCGAGGGAAGGGACTTTCACAGGCAAGGAGAAACCATCCCGGGCGGCTGCCTTGCTGTGACACTGAAGCCACGAGAGAACTGTTTCTTGTGGAGATGTCTCCATAGCATGAGCAAGAGAGACTCCTCTCCTTAAGTGAACTGAAAAAAGATTACTACAGAGATGGTAAACTGACTGAAAAATCTCAAAGGTTGTCTTTTTACATTGTCAGTGGGAGAAGGGAGAAAGGGGGGGGGAAGAGAAGTGCTCTGAAGGTTTAGTCTGACTCTTACTTTTTTTTCTTTCTTTTAATTCTGTTAATAAACTTCTTTATATTCTTTAAAGTTTTGTGCCTGTTTTGCTTTCTCCTAATTCTTATCTCACAGAAGGAAAATAAGTAAGTAATGGATTTTGAACTAAACCACTATACAAACCTTCTATTCAGTCAGAACCTTCCAATCAGTAAGAACCCAGGATTTTTCTTGGTTTTATTATTTCCTTTTGTGACTCTATGTATTGCTGCTCAAATGAGAGCATGTTAAAAGGAGAAAAGATTGTTCATATTTTCCGGGGGCAATGTAGAATACGGCTTTTTTGATACCCAAATTACTTTAAAAGAAATTTTCTCAGACCACTGTATACAGTGTTCAATTCTGTTTTCAATTAATTCTCCCTCCCTCATATATCCCACCCCCTCATGTCGCCTTCCAGCTGTCCTTGAAGATACACCTCACAAGACACTCTCACCCTGTATAAACAGGTTCAAGAAGAGATGGGGACATGGAGTTCTAAAACTAGCATTTCCATTCATTTCAGCAGTTCTTAAAGCTCCCATGGTGACACTAAGTTTTAATTTTCCACCATTTTCTAGTGCACTGTTTCCAAATTTGTTTTTATGCAAGCCCTAATGAACACAAACTTGTAATGCAAAGTGACTTTGTGGGACAAGCTCCAATCAGTTTATGAGTTCTGAGGACTTTTTGTAGTCTATTTGCCAGATTTCATCAGCATAGAGGAAAGTTAACTGCTGTTTTTATCCTGGGATGTGAATTTGTTCTCTTTTGTAGATGCTTATTTCCATCACTTACATTGAAGCTGTTGTTGCACGTGAGGGTTTATCGACTTAAAGCCAATTCTGCTTTAGTTGATGAAAACAAAAAAAAAAAGGAAAGAATTATATATTCACTTGCAGCTATGCATATCTATTCCTAATGAAGTCCTGCATATTATACCTCTAGCATAATAATTTACTCCTGTATAAGTAATGAGAACATTGTTTTTTACTCAGAAATATTATGTTTAAAAACGGAATTATATTTAGAATTCTGAGTCTCTTGCATAATCAATGTGGAGAGGAAGAGTTCATAGGGAACAGATACATAGATACAGTATTCCTCTTAGTGTTTGAACCTGACATTCTTAAATAAGGGTTGGAAACTGTACAATGTGTCCTTTGATACTTCTCTTCCTCTTCCATATGGGAGTGCAGACACAATGCTGCAGTCAGCAAATTATCAACTTACTCCCAGCCAGTTTTGCATATAAGTGATATCAAATGATATTGTCCAAAACCTGATACGGCCAGTGCCAGTACACATAGAAATTGGGGAAGATACAGAGATTTTACTCCTAACACTTATTAGTGCAGACATACATAATATTTTTTTTCTTATTTAAATGTAGTTGTCAGTTAAGTATTTAGCTATGAAGCCAAATCATAAGTTTATTGAGCTTCTTTCTCTCTTTTTCTTTCTCTTTCTTTCTTTCTCTTTCTTTCTTTCTTTCTTTCTTTCTTTCTTTCTTTCTTTTTCTTTTTCTTTTTCTTTTTCTTTCTTTCTTTCCTTCTTTCTTTCTTTTCTTTCTTTCTTTCTCTTTCTTTCCTTTCTTTCTTTCTGTCTTTCATTCTTTCTTTCTCTCTCTCTTTCTTTTTGTCTCTTTCTCTCTTTCTCTCTTTCTCTCTTTCTCTCTTTCTTTCTTATGTTTGCATGCATGGATTTATTTTTCCCAGATACGAACTTGCGATAATAATAATTCAGATGAAATAGGCAATATGAAATAAAATCATGTTTTTTATGATTAGCGCAATCTGCAGGTGGAGAAGAGTACAACCTCATAAAGCTGATTGAATAGAGTCCATTATTGATCAGTGTACTGTAAAAAAGTGAAGAATAAAAGTTAACCGAGTGTGATGGTTATTTATTATGATAAATTTGGAGGTGGATATTACAAAGAAGATGATTTTTTTTTTTTTCACTACCATAAAAACTCATAATGTCATTAACTAGTTTTCAATGAAATGTGATTCTGTGCTGGTGAAATGAAAAACCAAACAAACACACTAAAATATGCTCTGGTTATAAGTTCCAATTTTACTTCATTTTCTCCATGCTGGTCTCAGTTAAAGAGAGCATTCAAGGAATAAATAAATGCTGTTAAGTAAGAAGACAAAGAAATTTCTAATCAGTTTGATATCATATCTTGTGTTGAAGAATTCTGCATACGACAGTGTTTCGTTCACTGTTTCTCACAGTACATCCAGAAATAGATTCGTATACAGTGAAGACAGGTGAGCAAACCCAGTTCAGAGTCAATCAGTAACTAAATTCAGTGATAAAAGTGATGAAAGTCTCTGGGGCCTAGAAGGAGGGAGTAGACAGAGATAGTTTTTTTTAGTCCAAATGAGTATGTGAGGGTGCAGCATTTCCAGGGGATTTTAGAAAAGTGAAAATAGTAAAATATGTCCTTGAAAGCATATAAATACATATCATCTATACCCATGAGAAGTGGGGTAAGTCAGTAACACGAAGAAATAACTGCGTAAAGCACAGAACAGTACAAAACCAGATCTAAGATCAGATTAAGTAAAAAAGCTTAATAAGACTAATCAGTTTTTCATTTAAACTTATAAAAAATTTCTGTAAAATTTGCCTTTTCTTCTCCTTAAAAGGCACAAGACATGAGGCCAAAAATTAGGCAAGTATTCATTTAGCAACTGATTTCTGCAACAGGAGTGGTACTGCAGGACTTTTATACACTGGTCTAAGCCACTCTGCAGCATAAACTCCTAATATACCTTTTTTTTTTGTCCTTTTTTTTTTTGTTAGCACTTGCACATGGCAAACAAGTTCTTTATCATATGAATTTCCTTATAATTAGGCAGATGTCTATGTTGAATTAAAGGGTGATTTTTTCTGTGAGGTGATGTTGCTAGTGATACAATCACTCTTATTTCATGTCTAAATCTGTTCTTTGCATCTTCAAAGACTCCAAATGCATCACCTTACATAAAGAATTTTTCTCCCTTTTGACTTTAATTAAGCTCCATCATCATGTACTAGTAGAATACTTACCACTTAATTTTTCTACTTTAAAAAGCCTTGCTGCCATGTCAGTTTTCCCAAACCTTCACAGCTCTTCAGCTCCTTGTCTTAAATTTTATTGCTTCCATAATTGCTCCCAGGAAATAAAAAGATTTTTGGCACAAGAGTATCAATTAGGTCTTGGTGTGATGTCTTTTTCAATGAGAAATATTTCCCTGCATGAAATCCAGAACAGCAACAACAAAATCACGTATATGTTTTGTACAGAGGGCTGTGTAAGAAAATCTTTTTTGTGCACAGGGAATATCAAGCCCAATGTCATAACACAAAATGGTACACTGAATAAAAGCCATGCCTTGACTACAGGAAGTCCTCAGGGACACAGAAACCCAGTGTTTTCATTAAGAAATAAGACGACCTGTGAAAGATGTCTGTACAATCCTCCTGGGACTAACAGCAACAAAACAAATCAGTTTTTAAAATAGAAAGATCACACAACAATAGATTTGCTCACAGACAAAAGCTGCAGAGCTGCCAGGCATTTGGGAGATCATTTCCAAATGGTCCTCCAATCTCAGCTGGAAAAAAAGCATTTTGTGTGTTCATAGAATAGAAAATAAAATTAGCTCCAAACCATGCCTAAGGACTGACTACAACACAGAGACTTCTGTGATGTGGCTGTGAAATATGCACTGACTGGTTCTTCCAGGTGACCCCCTGCACAGTCTGGCACACAGATCCACTCCTGGCAAATCCACGGTACCTGCACAAGTAGGCTGTGTGGCAGAGCTGCCTCCCCGTCTCTGCAGGTCTCTGGGTCTCTCTGTTCTATCTCCTGTGGCAGAGAAGCCAGAGAAACTGTGTCAGGCCTACGGCATGTAACACAGCTCAGACAGGAAACTCCAGTGGGAGAAGGAGAGATAGTGAGGCAATATTTCTTCTAGCCTATGCTTCAATAATTAATAACAGATAATAGGATTCCAGTCCCTTGCTGTATTCTGATGATGACACTTTCTAGTATGAGCGGAGAAGCCAGAGAGGAAGAAAGGGATTTTGCTTTTAGAGCAAGTCTAATGAGTGCACCCTAGTTTGTACTGGGAAATTATTTTATCTATGTGAAACAGAAACCTGGTCTTTCCTGCTAGAGAGACCCGTTGTGGGATGTCAGAGAGATCTGGCATGCAGTGTACTGAATAATACAGTACCAAAACCCCCCAAAAACCTGTGGAAACAGGTGATGGAGGTAGAGACTCTGAGTTTGAAATAGGCAGTCCCAAGACTAAGAGATGCTTCCAGGATAGGTGTGTGAGAGCTATAACCAATGTTGAATATATGGCTTGCACACTACATTTTCACCTAACTCATTCCTGCCTATGCATGGTCTAAGTGCATGAGCCTTGCTCATAAAACTGCTGTTTAAATATGCTTTTAGGAAGGCAGACCTACAGAAGAAGGTTAGTCTTTCCCACACAGAAGCACAGCACTTCACCAGACCTACTAATCTCTACATCCAGCAGCAGTATCCTGTGAAGACTGAAACCATCTCTCAACCCCTGAGCTGGCCTGGGGATGAGAAGTAGCACATCAGGGGTAATCGTTTGTTCCATGCTGATGAAGGAAAGGGATTACGTGTCTGTAAAACAGAAGGAAAGGCCTTAAATATTTTAGACCTGCAGTGGCAGTAATTTTCTAGAATTGATCATACTGCAGGGATGGGAAATCTGTGTCAGGGATCATGATTGCTAATGGTATGCAAGTAGGGCTTGAGATATGTGCTATTTTCTGGCTGCTATGGAACTTTTGCTACTCACACTGTCTGGCAAGCAGTGACTGGTTATAGGAAGCATTCAAAGCATCAGCTAAAAGATAAGGATATTACTTAGAGGTTGTAGGGAGCAGAAGAAGATAAAAGGTTAAAGAGCAAGGTGGGGGAGAAATACTGGCCCAAAGTGTGAAAAAGGTTCATCAACACGTCTTAGTCCCTCTAGCACTTTTCACACAAATGTATAGAATTTCACACAAATGTATAGAATTTAAATGTAATATTTAATGATGACAGATGTAGCCAAATCAGCATCATTGTGGTCTGAATGGTTTATTAGCTTAAAGGATGTCAGCTATTCTTAATTTTTTTTAGTCCTCTTAGACATCAAATTTCCAGATGTGACAAAAATTCAGGAATTATTTATAACAAAACTCTAGTATCAGAATCATTAAATAGTGTATTATATTAATTTATAATAATAGTTTATTTAACATGTCATCAACTGCACTGATTTATACCTACATCTATGCATTTTACATATATACATAATGCCAGTGCATTACATAGAATGGTTAAAATGTGACAACCAGTCTTTCAAAATCACATTAAAATTACTGTTGGCAGCTATCCAACCTGCACATGATGAGATAAACATATCTTCAATGAGTTGTGAAATTTAAGAGAAGTGCAGTGGTCAGTCCCTTACTGGTAAAAGTAGGAACATTTCTACTGAACTGAAAGGTCTTCTCCCTGAACTGTTAAGCCTTGAGACCTGTGGTGCAGTTTTTTTCTCTCCATGGGTCTTTTGTCTGTGAAGTTAGTTGTAATGTAAAATGACAGAAAAATTACAGTTAAAATATCTTTTTCCAAATGGAATGTGATTATGTAATGAATCATCTGTACAGAGAATAAAGTATATTAAAGCACCTCACTTCAGTCAGTTGGAATCCAATTGAGAGTTTAAAGCACCATAAAGTTTACTCTTTTCTCTTTCTCTCTTTCTTCTTTTTTTTTTTCCATTTTTTTCCATCTTTCTGGGGAAATCTTAACCCTGATTTTCTTCCTTTTTAGCTCTGAAGGAGCTTATGTGTCAAATAATCTCATTGAGGAGATAAAAGCAGAAGCTCTCCAAAAGCCTGCATTAGAAGGAAGAAAAGTTTCTTCAGTTGCTGAGACCCTAAAAGGTAAGGTCATTTCCTCTGATCATCAGATATTTTAATTTCTGTTTCATAGCTGTGACCTGGGTTCATGACTTTTGGGTTTCCTGTCAGCTTCACATCATCACCTGTAATTTGCATAATGTAAAACCATAGGAAAACATGGAGTAGGACAGGCTTAAATTAACCTTGTATAGTCTGAGTTTTATGCTGGTTCATTAATTTCAAAGCACATGTAGTTCTGATACCAAATGAATAGAGAATGTTTTCAGCTGTACAAATGAACTGTAACAAAAATATGGAAGATTGGAACTTCAGTACAAAATCTGATAATAATGAGAATGAGATTTGGTTTTTTGTGTTTAGTTCCTGTTTCTCATATGAGAAAATTAAATGCTGTAATGCAATCAGTTTTCTATATTAAGGCATTTTACAAGCAGTGAAAAACTCTTGGGATCTTAAAGCTAATCTGAGGAGACAATATATCTGTTTTCTAAAATCTAGTCTCTACTATCCAGCTTTGATGGTGTGCTTGGTGTTATGTTTTTAATGAAAACACATTAACCACTTTATTTTATCAGATAAGAATTCTTCTGTGTTCTTTAGGCTTGCTATGCTCTAGTAATTAATATAAATACATTTTAGGGCTTCTGAAATATAGCAAGTGTACATGATCCATGGAAAATAATCATGGAACAGTACCTTGGCAAATTAAAAGTATAATTCACTATTGCTTTCACCTTTACTGAATTTAAATATTGTCAGGGCTGCTTCAGAGATGTTCTAAGGAACAGTAAATTCCAGCAAGGTAACACTTACTGTGATAATGTTAGCACAGTAACGTATAACGTGTTTAGCTACATCAATCTGCCATATAAACCAACTTCAAGTCACTGCCTATGGCAATCATTGGCATCTCATGTTCAGCTGTTCTGGGTTAAGGATATTTATTGATTTAAGTAGAAAAAATAGTATTTTTTTTTCTCACTAGTGTATCCTGCTGACAAAGCAAAATATTTTAATTACTTAAAATAACCAATCTATTCTCTCAAACAATTTCATACTCCTGTGATTACCTGTCTTAATACATTTTCAGAAAACTCATTAAAAAGGAAACAATCAAACAAAAAAAACAAACACAGTAAGCAAGCAAGCAAACAAACCTTAAGACATTAGTTACACAGAAAAATATATTTCAAAAAATCAGAAACTCCCAAGTATCCCAGAAATGTTGACCCAATACTAATTAATGTTGCTGTCCCATCTACTCCTTCTGAACTGTGTTTCCTCCCCTGCTCTTCTTTACTTTAGTTTCTTGGCTGAGAACTTTTCAATGAAATGGTTAGAAGAGATTTTTGAAACAGTGTTTTCCCCTCTTTCTCTGATTCCTCTTGGTATAAATGTTTCAAAATAATATTCCAGCCTAAGGCAAATACATGGCATAGAAAATTTCAGCACAAAGAAGAAAGATTAGCAAAATTAAAAATAACTGAAAATAGATGTGTTGGCTAACTTTAATAATGATAAAAGTACTGCCTTATCAATGTATTGATAATTATTGTGGTTAGGAAAAAAAAAGAAATCTCCCATTTAAAAGAAATGTCCTCTGAAGTAGAAGCATTCACTATGTATAATAAAATGTTATCTTTTAAACTGAAATATAAACCAAGAAAATACAAACATATCTTCTAATAATGAAATGTTTGCTTTAAAAATAGTGAAAAAATAGGATAAAATACCCAAAATGCCAGTTAAGCAAACATATTGCCCTCATACTGTAATGAACAAAGTTTACTAGATTCAACCTAAGGGCACTGTCGTGAATACAACTTTCACAGAAACACAGGATGGGTCAGGTTGGAAGGGACCACAGTGGGTCATCTGCTCCAATCCCCCTGTTTAGGCAGGGTCATCCTAAACCATGTGGCACAGGATTCTGTCCAGACAGTTCTTGAATTTTCCAGTTAGGGAAACCCATAACCTCTCTGGACACCCTGTTCCAGGGCTCAGTCAGCCAGAGTGGAGAAATCCTTCCTTATATTCAGATGGAACTTCCTGTGCATCACTTTCTGCCCATTGCCTTTTGTCCTATTGCTTGACACCATTCACATCCTGGCTCCATCCTCTGGACACCCTCTGACCCTACCTATAGACACTGGTGAGGTCCCCTCAGTCATCTCTTCTCAAGACTGAACAGTCCCTCATAAAAGAAATGCTCATCCCTTAATCATCTTTTTTGCCCTCTGCTGGATCTGTTTTAGGAGCCCCTTGTCTCTCTCATACTGAGGAGTGTGCTGTTCCTGGAGGACTGTACCCCATGGAAGGGATTCACATCGGAGAAGTTAATGAAAGACTGTAGCCTGTAGGAGAAGTTCATGAAGGACTTTCTCCCACGGGAGGGATGCCACACTGGGCCATAGCCCCCATCCCATGTCTCCCCGCACCCCTAGCAGGAGAGAAGGAAGAAGCCCAGGAAGGACAGAGGGGTGGGCAGAAGGTGTTTTTAAGATTTTTTTTTTTTACTTTTCATTATCCTGCTCCAATTTTGATTCACAACAAATTCGATTAATTTCCCCAAATAATTTCTGTTTTGTCCGTGATCTCTCCCTTCCCTTAATTCATGAGCCTTTCAGTATATTTTCTCCCTTTGTCCAGTTGTGAAGGAAGTGAGAAAGTGGCTTTTGTGGGTACCTGACATCCAGCCTGGATCATACCACCATACATTGGTGCAACCTTGCTTGTTGCCTGCTTCCTTCTTACCAGATACTGAGCTCCACAATCTCATGGGCTCTACAGACAAAGCTGCCATGACCCCGCTACAGCTGCCCCCAACCTTCACGTTTCCAACAAGGCCTTCCTATTTTGTTAGTACAAGGTCAGGCAGCCCACCATTCCTTGTGGGATCCTCCTTCCTCTGACATGAAGTTGTCATTAATGCTTTCCAGGAACCTCCTGAATTCTTTGTGCTTTGCTCAGTTGCTTCTCTAGTAGATGTCAGGATAGTTAAATTCACCCACAAGAGCCAGTGTCCCCACTTTGAGGCTGCTTAGAGCTGCCTATAGAATGTCTCACCCACTTCTTCCTCCTGATCAGGCAGTCTTTAGCAGATATGTGTTGTGTACAACTGTGTCACCCTTACTGGTCTACCCTTTTATCCTCAGGTAACTCTCAGGGCTACATATCCACTGAGGGTCAGGAGTGATCTTGACCTGTAGACGTTGGTCGTAGGAAATTTATCATTCAATTGTCATTTCTATTCCTCGTTCTATCAGTCTGACAGTTCTACTGTCTTCTCTACTTCTGCTATAACCTGTTCATGAACCAACTTGCGAGTGTCTCAAATGGGCTTTTGACTGACACTGGTTAAAAGTCTAGGGTGAGACATTTCTGCAATGTTTCATATTTGCCTTGAGCAGAATGAGTCATAAAAGCAATTTTCAGTTCAAAAGAATAATGCTGCAGAAAGATGCTTTAGCTGGATCTAATTTTAAGGGAATTGCTCACACTGTGGGTTCTTTGTCTTAGGACTTCCTTTCCTGATAATTACCAAAGGCTAGATGCCCTGAAAATTTGGCTAGTTTAAGGAAAGACTTGAATAAAACAGACAGAAATCTCAGAATGTTGAAGATAGTGTACAGTGTAGGGGTTTTGCGTTTTTTTCAACTTCCATTGTGTTTAGTTTAGGAATGTCTACAGTAAATGTGTTGCAAACATACTGATTGGGAACTTCTACTACAAGGTATTCAGAAATTAAAACAAGCATTTTCGAAAGAAGTACTTGTGGCTTGTTTTACTACAGAGTAAAAGGAACACTGAATAACCAATGTATATTTTCCCTTTTCTATTCCAGTGTCCATTTCACCAGGAATAACACTTCTAGAGGATGACTAGTCCTCTCCCGATATCAGAAATTTACTCTTACTGGTTTATGGACTGTGTGTCTTCCCATTTATCCAGGGTGAGACACATTCCTGAAGTCACTGTCATTTCAAAGTTTTGGGAAGAGAGTGAGAGACACACACCATATTCCTTCCAAACCTTCACAAAACAAAGAAAAATTGCATCTTCTGTAAGATGCTGATGTGTGAAACTGTCCTCTTGATAGTAATAATGCAGGAGAATACTTGCAGCAAAGAACCTTTGCAGTTGATTAAATGTCTCAGTTCCACAAAGGCCATTTATTGTTTTGTGTATTTCAGCACCACAGAAATTCTCCTTTAAATAGAGGAAATGTCAGTTCTGGAAAATGTGACACTCAAAGCTTCAGTCATAAAGCAGAAAACCTTGACAGGAGATGCTTTTTTTTTCTTTTTCTTCTTCGTTTTGTTTTTTTTTTTCCTCTTGGATGGCAGATTCCAATACTTTGTCTGAATATTTCAGATTACCCTCCTTTCAAAACTGAGAAAATATAACTGGACAGAGAAAGTTGAGAGGTATAGATACAGTGAATTTTAATCTATTCAATTTTCCAATCCATTTGGATTTTTGCAGCCTTGGGGACAGCCTATGCTTTTGTTGTGCAGGAAAGGATTTAAATATTATTGAAAAACCATTAGTAACAGTTAAAAAGACTTTTCAGGGCTGTAAAAATTTGGATAGATATATATGGAGTAAATTTTCAGTGCAGTGTGTGTGGACTAAGGTCCAAATTGGGTGATTCCAGTAACTAATATTAATAGAAACTGTTGCTGAATGTAGGCATATGCAGACCAGACTGTTGTTAACAGAAAAAAAATTTTAGTCATACAACTGTATATAATCTTAGAAAAATACAGGGAAAGCATGCCAGGTTTTGCTTTCATAGATTTAGCCAGTTTTCTTTTCTTATACCAAGTTTAAATACCTTTTTCTCAAGATTATTATGTTTATGAATGGTATTTTTCCTAAAATGTGGAGTATAAACATCCGAGTGTAGATGCCTGACAGTATATATGACATAGCCATGTTTTTTTGTGCTAATGTAGCTGTAGCAAAAGTTCTGGTTTGAATCTCAATTACAGTGGCAGATGTTTTATAGCTACCTTAATGTATCTGTTTTCTATAAGTGATCTGAGTATATGTACATATGAGTTAAGAATGTACCAGTAGAACACTAGGCTCCCTAATTTGGGAAAAAGCTCTATGTCTCAAGGAACAGTTTCTGACTTTTCATTATTCCTTCGTTCCATGCAACTATTTTACATGGCGTAGAGAAGTCAATGTAATAGACATATTTGCTTTTTAGTGAATATATATTTCAATACTGATGCAACTGGACACAAGTAAAAATAAATCTAATAACTTTAATGACAGAAGGCACAAAAAGGTGAAGTTCAACATCTAGCAGCACTAAATATTTTATCTTGCTTACTCAGTGCTAGAAGTGACTCAAGCTTAAAATTTGTAATATTTAGACACATGAAAGTAGGTTGTGAAATGAACACAATCTTTGTTTTCAGCTGTATAGTTATAAATTGTGGTCTACTGTGGCAGTCAGAATTTTCTTTTAATTTGCGTAGCAGAAAAGATTGAAGAAGAAAAAGAAAACTGCCCCAAAACCTGCAGCTGTCATCTTTTGTTCCATGTCTAACAAAATAAATGGTCTGGTTAGTTTCCAGCATAGTTCAGGACAGATGCTTGGTTCAAATATCTGTTATATATTTCAAGGTGCCAGAGTGGACATAACTATTTATGTGTAGCTGGAATTAAAAAAAAAAAAAAATAAAATTAAAGCCACTCCAAACACTACAGGAAATGCACACAATTAGTCTTAGTGAAAAAATTTGCAAAATTATACCAGGGAAAGAATCACATTTATCCTTTCACTATGTATCCTCTTTCTGGTAGACATTCATCTACTACACCAAAATACTCCATTAATCTCCTTACATGTATTAAAGTATTAAGAAATCTATCGTGGTCACTGCAAGGTAGACGGTGTTATAATAAATGTTTCTAGACATATGGTGTTGACTGGCTTAGAACCCTTCATCTTGGATATACACAAACCCATGGTAGGCATATTAATTCAGCAAAGTCCACTGCAATATGCATATGATCTAAAAAGGGGGATTTCATACCATAGAAGTGAACGAGATAAGCAAATATTTCACATTAAAGGGCAAGTTTTAGAGAGGTTTAACCTACATTCACACTGTAAGATACAGAG
Source organism: Dicrurus megarhynchus (assembly GCA_013399195.1). NCBI lineage: Eukaryota > Metazoa > Chordata > Aves > Passeriformes > Dicruridae > Dicrurus > Dicrurus megarhynchus. Next base: position 444,081 of record VXAD01003528.1, read on the forward strand.
AAGTAGCTTATGCAACTTTTTATAGTTACAATACATTTATTTATTTAATACCATCCTTTAAAGGTGCTATATGTATCTTCAGAATGAAAGGAAAAACCACAAGACTGAAGAATCCCCTCTACTCCTTTCTGCTTTACAAGAACAAAGTCCTTCATGTTAGAAGTGTGTGGCTGTTCCTTGTGCATGAAGGTTTTAAACACACCACATGAAGAAGAGAAAATATGGTGTAAGTCTGTTTTCCCACAGTGGCCTGGCTATTAAGAGAAGCAGTTGGACTGTTCTTCGAGTGACTTTAAGTCAGACTTTAAGTGTCAGATGGTAGTGTCCTAGACAAAAGTAAAGAAACATCTTAATCACGTGTTCGTACACTACTTAGGGAGATCCTGCATACTCATATGGCCTGCTAAACCATATTCCAGGTGAGACTACATCAGGGCAAAGAACGGGCAGGTACTGATAACTACACATTAAACATTAATGGGATTTTCTGATAAAATATCAAATGTTAGGTTATGACTTCTAAGCAGCAATATGCAAACTTCAAGGAAACCATCACCAGTCATCTTAGCTGCCAGACAAAGCATAGATCTTCCCTTAATAATTAAGTAGGTAAAGTGTCACAGTTTTCACTTGAATTAAAGAAAAAATGGGCTCAGAATCTTTCTTTTGTGGCTTATACAAAAGCTTTCAAGTGTGCACTACTGCATGTGTGAATTTATCATCCTTGCTGGAATAGTTTCACTTTGTGTAACTAATTAAATATTTATAGGAACAGAGAGTGCAAAAATAACTCTATGTGACAGAGGTTGTGATGTTTATGTGGGAGAAGAAAACCTCAGGATAAGTTCTCTTACTTAAGCAAAGTAGATTTGGATCAGGGCACTCACAGAAGAGGCAAGTATTCTCTACTTGAGGTATAGGATATACTGCTTTAGGGCTGTCTCATCGTAAATTACTCTAAATTGGTGTTTTTTTTCTCAGTCTAGGAGGAAACAAATTTAGGCTTTTTTTAACTTTTACATGAAGTGAGACAATTCTTCTCATTTGAATTTTATGCAATGTGTTAAATTTCTACCAGACTATTTCACTGCAGTTAAAAAAGAGATGCAGAGGTGTTATGAATGTTATGAATATTGACCTGTCTAGTCATATCTCTATTAGCATTTCTATTCAGCTATTAAATAACAAAGAATTGCAAAAGTAGAAAGTTAAGCTGTAAAATTTCAGCTAATATACAACTGGCAGAACTGTGTATAATGCTAATGCTGAAGATGAGTCTGAAAAATGACACTGACAGACTGTATAATTACAGTGTTTGAAAGAATACTTTTTTCAGTTTCTGAATCTGAATATAATGATACTTTTCAGTTCTCAGAACTAGAGGACTGAGGATGAGTCAGAAGAGCAAGCAGTAGCTTCCATTAAAAGTCCCAAAGGAAAAAAACAAAAGGAAATGGAATTTAGAAAGAGGAGACACAACACCAGAAACAACAGAGTCACTATAACACCATCAATAAGGATGAAAAACTTTAGAAGTTTCTATATTGAGGTTCACTTGTTAACTGTCAAACCCCACCGGAAATCTTGTGTGAACAGATTTTGTTTTGATATTTCAAAATTTCCATTCCTTGTCTTAGCCCAAATTTGCCAAGATGCATGAAAAGAGGGAAAAATATGTTGGAAAATCGGCTATATAAATAATTTTTGGACTTCATACAAATCCCTTGAATCAGGTTTGACTTTAAGTATGGAGTGATTTCTTTTTATTTTTTTTTAAGTGGTCTTATTCTTTTTTTCCATTTTATCTAAAACAGTGCAGTAATAGCAGTAACATATATTAAGCAACATAGATGTTAACTTAACTTTATCAAGGTTCTTTACAGCACCATAGGTGGAGTGTTTCCAGTATCTGAGATAACATATTTATATTTTCATAAATCTCTGCATAGACTTCAAAACAATATTTCAGGATTACAACAGGTTTGACAATATTTAGTTCAGTATTAGATATGTATGTCAGTGGTGCCTTTTCTAGATCAGCCTGTCTACCCTGGATAACAAGTTGTTGTAAAATGGAATAAGGTCCCATCAAAAAAGAGGAGGATTTTTTCATCAGGTAGCCAAGGGAGGTCTCTGACTGCAAGTCTGAGCTTGAAAGCTGTATCAGGAAGCAACCTATGGGTACAAGATACACATGAACACAGTATTCAACTCCAGTCTGCTGGGCTGACTGTGTGAAACCTTCAGACGTATCTTTGTGTTTTCTTCAAGGTGTAGTCTTACACATCTGTTACTAAATGGAGGGGAGAGTCCTAAGGATTTACTTCCTCAGAAGGAGAATATTTAGGGCTTAAAGAGTGCCTGTAAATTTTAGTGTATGTCTGTTGGATACTGTAATTGCACTTCAGACTTTGGGAACATTCTAAATCAGAGGAGTATGAGCAAGGAAGTGGTATTGCTGCTAAGCTGTGGCCATGTATAGAGGACTGACATGCTTAGTATTGCGGAAGAAGCATTTTGGAAACGTTAGCTCACCAAGAATATGTGGAATGTGGCCCAATCTGATTAATTTAGCTACCTGGCTAAGGACTACTTACTATAGAAAAATAAAAAGGAACAAGGAACGTGATAAATTAAACACATAGATATATAGACCTGAGAAGGTGATAGAGCTGTATTTATTGTTTCCCTGGGTAATTTAATCATGCGTGCAGGTTCGTAAGTGCTAAATTCAGTAGCAAACTTCAAGTCAGACTATCTGGTGAATAGGAGAAAACTACATAACTGAAGTCAGTGATGGTGTGGAGCCCAAGGTCTGATTATGGATGTTAGCCAGGCTGAGAAACCCATGTTAATATTTAAGGGATCTGTGGGAGTGGGGGAGATTGTGAAGCAGGTGGGTCATTCCATGCACCTGTTTGATAGTAAACATCAAGCTGGACAAGCTAGTGAACAGGAGGAGACTCATTTGGAGGGGAAAGTGTTAATTTCTGCCGGCCAG